>WBMY01000382.1:671172-1037232 GCA_013397315.1 Donacobius atricapilla
ATCGGGGCTCGGGGCCCCGCCCCCCGCGCTGCGCTCTATTCCCTATAAGGCGCGGCGGGCGAGGCCCCGCCCCGCGCTCGCGCCGATGAGGTAATGCGGCGCTGCCATTGGCCGCGCGCGGCGGCGCCTCCGGAGCGCGAGCGGCGGGAGCCGGGTATAATTCCGCGCGCCGGTCGCGCTCTGCCCGCAGCGCGCCGCGCCTCGGCTCCCCTCGGCTCCCCACAGCGCCGTACAGCCCCGCCGAGCGAGCTAGCCAGAGAGACAGCGCAGGGCAGGGTAGGCAGCCGCGGTGCACGGGCTGTCAGGGAGCAAGAATAAAGTCAGGCGAACGTAGCACTGGCCGCCTCCCTCTCCGCAGAAGTGAGGAGACACCTCGGGGGCAACATGACGGCGTGGCTGAGCTTCCTCGTCGTGTTCCTGTGCAGCTGGAGCCTGCGGGACTTGGTGGTGGAGGCTTGCACTTGCGTCCCCATCCATCCGCAGGACGCTTTCTGCAACTCCGACATCGGTAAGTGGAGCCGCCCCGCAGCCGCCTCGGCCGGGAGGGCTCGGGGGAGCCGGAACGCTCCCGGAGCCCGCGGTGCCCGGCGTTCCAGGAGCGGCTTTGGCTCCGTCGCTGCCGCAGACGCCTGGGTTGGTACGGGCAAAGGCGTGGGGTGGCGGACCCTTGGCCAGCCCGCCCAAGCCCTGTCCCGCGGCAGCAGCAGCCTCTCCCGAAAGTGCTTTAAAGAAACCAGTAATTGTTAGAGCGGCGTGTTTCCTACAGCAGGACAGAAATACAACCGGAGGTGTAGGCTGCCAAAATTTCCTCTTCAACCTGGTGACAAGATGTAGGAGGCAGGATTAGGATGGGTTCTCCCAAGCCAAGAAGCTGCTCGTGGCGGCTGGTGGTTGGAGGTGCGGCTCACACAGGCTTGTGGGGCTGCCCATGTAACCTTGGGAAGGGCTGCAGAAGCAGGTGCCAAGTGTCTCCCGGCTTTCTGCATGCTGAGCTCTGCTCTTTGCAGCTGTAAGGAGGTGTGCAAACTTGCACGCTTTTGGGAAAGTGGAAACGCTTTCGTTGGATCCTAACTGGTGTTTTCCACTATGGGTTTCAACATCCCTAGGGTTCTTTGTTACACTAACTTTAGGTAGGGGACAAGGATAGCACCAAAAATCTCTGAGGAGGAGGTAACAGCGACTATGTTCCCAAGTTTTGGCTTGCTTGTAGGTAAGGGTGTGTGACAAAATATGCTTGTTCCTTGGTAGTTCTTTGGTGGCAAAGTGTATGAATCAATTAGTAGTGTCTTTTGAGCTACTACTGGACACATGTCTGTATAATGGTAAATACAGGCTGTCACTTCAGCAGTGGGTGAGAGGACAGCACAAGTCTGAGAAGTCTCCTGTCTTCTCTGTAGGTTGTCTTAATAGCACAGCATAAAAGGGGCCAGGGACTTTGCACTGTTGGTACCCACATGGTACTGACTCGGAATAGAGCCTGCAAAGAAATCCCCCTAGCAACTGTTTTGGAAGTCAAATAGAAAGTAAATTCTCACTGCAGCAGAACACCCATTGCTATGAATGCTGCCAGTAGCCTTTTCAAGTTAGCCAGAATTTGTGGCAAAAGATCTATGTCTTCCCTTCAGTTCTTCTACAGAAACTGCAGTTGAGCCTGGTTATTCATGTTTAGTTTATATAGTGTATCTGCTCCTGAATGTGAAAAACCCATTCCATGTTAAAAGTTGTGGGAAGGTTATAGTTTGCTTCAGTGATGATAGCCTGGAAAACATTTATAGAATAGTTTTTTACTAGGAAATTCTTCCAGGAAACTAAATTATTCAAACTTCTGTTGCCATTTTAATAGTTTGGATCAACAAGTGTGCCACCTAAGTGGCAACTGCCAGGGAGATTGTCCTCTCTGTGAAAGTGAGACTGGGAAGCAGTTTTACCATAGCAAAAGCTGATGGCAGCATGTGGCCTTCATTAGCTGCATTTTGGGAGAAGGACTGCTTTCTTGCTCTGGTTAGGTCATGCTATAATAGATGAGGGGTAGTTTTGGTTAAAAAAAAAGGCATTAAATATGTTTTTTACTAGACGCGTAAGCGACCAGGAGTAAACTATGAAGTTTCATATAACGGTGCTTCTAAACTTTAGGGCACAAAGTTTTTCTGTTTTCTGCTCTGATTTCTGGTTAAGTTCAAAGTCTTCCCTTCATCTTTCCTTTCTCTCTTCTGAGCTCTTCATTATATCTTGAGCCTTGGCTTTGTTCTGAGACAAAGTAGTTCAGAAAGTTGACGTCTGTGGGGCTGTCATGCCTTCAGACATCACAGCAATGCAAAGGAAGAGCAGCTTGAGGGGAAAGAGCAACCCATTTCAGTAAATGACTTGAATGCAAGTTTGGTTAAAACTGCAGTTCTCTGATGGGTTGAAGCAAAAGCAAATCCTTATATTTTCTAAAACTGTCTGGAAAATGTGATATTTCTGTAGGCTGATTTTAGTAAATGCTGTCATGTTCTTCATATGCGGACAGGACAAAAAATGCACCAAAGCTTTCTGGCTTTGGAGGAGTTAATCATCTCCATGGAAACTGATGGCGGTGTACTAGTGCAGTGTTTAGACACACTAAACTACACGCTGGGTTATAAAACACATTGTGGGGAAGAAAGGGACTTGGCAGCAAGTTTTTATTGCTCTTGAAACTTCTAACAAAATACGGGCTCTAAAGGGAGGAGTCAGTGCAATAAGGGCTGGAGCAAAAGAGGCTTTTAAAATAGCTCCGAAAACAATGTAAGAAATTAACTAGCTAGGTGGCAGCCTAGGAGAGGCTTTTCATCCTCACAAGCACTGCATTTTGAAGAAGAAAACTTTTAGTTGAGGACTGTAATGCAAACTTGTACTGTTGCTATTTCCTGCCTAGCCAGTGAAGTCCTACTCTCAAGTTTATTCTCTTCTCCTTTAATCTGAGTTTACCAGACATTTAATTTTTCCCTTTCCAGCGGCTCAGTTCTGATACAGCCTCCCAACCCTGCAGTCACTAGAAGGTTTTAATCTTTACAGAAACAGATGGTCAAATAAACCCATTGGAAAGGGTAGGATTTCAATATGTACATGCTTTGAAAGTGAAGGTTGTGGTCTTTGAAGGAATCTTGAACTTCATAAACAATGTATATACATTTTTAATTTAAAAAAGGAGGGAGGGGAACAAAAAAGAGGTACTACTGCTAGACTGGTCAAAAGGGAACTTTTCACTCAACCTGACTGTTCCATCATGATATGGAACAAAAGTGAAGAGGTGTGTCTTATCTGGCTCTATGGGGTCAGTCAATAATAAAATTGCTGTTTTAACTCTTGGCTTTCTTTCTTTAATGGGATCAGTAAGTGCCAGAATAGGCAGTACCATAATTGGACAAACAGCAACTGGTATGATTTGCCATCTGAACTTTGCTTCCTCCACTCCCCCCTCTGCCTATGACCCCTTCCAGATGTGAATATTTTTCTTTTGTTTGAATTAAGAGACCTTTTGAAAGAACAGACACCTGGCATGCTTTGTTCTTTTGTGACAAAGCTGTGACATTTCCAGCTGGACATAGCTGACATGAAAGGGACTTGTTTGTCCTTTTTTTTTGCATGAACAGCAGGAATTTTTGAGCTTGGCTGCTGAATGTTGAATTCACAAGTTTGGAAAACACCTCCTGTTTGGCCTCCTCTGCCCTACATCTCCTTAAAAAAAAAAAAAAAAAAAAAAGAAAAAAGGGAGAAAATATGTGAAATTGCAGACTGCATTTTGACAAACCAATCTGCAAGTGATAAAGTACTTTATTTGCTCCAGCACAGTCTTACTTCTATCTTGTGCATATACTTTAGAGAAGTGCTATGGCACTATAAGATCTCTCTTACCCAAGTTCAAAATAGCTGAATTCCTTTGTATGGTTTGTGTTGGGGGAAGAAATACCTGTATCAGCAAGGATGCCAGTGGGTAGTGCTGTCCTCTGTTCTAGGTAACCTCACTCTTGGTGAGATGAAGGTGGTGAGCTCTGGGGAAGTGAAGTTAAGTTCTTAAGGGTACCCTGGTGCTGTGGAAGCTGTTCTTTATTCCATCCTCCTATACCCATGGCACTGAGGTCACAACACCTGCAGGGGTTCCCATCCTTTGAACTGAGAATGTGAGAGAAGAGCAAGAAGGAAACAGCGGAGAAGGAGGAAACTGGTGAATTTGTTCGGCCTGGAGTCCAAGCACCCAGCTGAAAACCTGGCCTTACACTGCTTTTCCTGAGTTGTTCATTCCACTTTCTCACTAATAGGCTAAAAGAGATGTGCAGAGCACTTGATCATGCATGAGATTTTGAACATGCTTTCTTTATTTTTTTGTAGTGATATCAAATATGCTGTCTTAGCCTCTAAGGCAGACAGGTGAGGTCTGCCAGACTGATGTAAAAGCTACAATAACCCAACTCCAATTAATTATACCAATCTTTAGGCTTGAGATGAAATTAAAACTAATTTTTTTTGTTATATGTTGTGGTAATGATTGCAAAAGTGTATCCACTTTGAAATCAGACTTTTGTTGAGGAAGTAATAATGTAATTTTTTTTTAGACTGGACTTCCCATGGAAGCATTTTAGAAGCAGGAAATTGGAGAAGCATCATGTAAAGCTTCAAAAAAGAATAATAATAAAAAAAAGTACTGCAGGTTTCATTTTATGTGTGAAGAAATGGAGGAGACTTGTTTAACTTCCATGGAATTCCAATGTCCATGGCAAAAACTTTGTTGAAAGAGGGTATTCCTTGTGACTGGTCATGTCTCCTGACAGAAAGATGGCCACTCACAGCTGAATTGTCCTATTTAGTAGAAGTGGAAATAGAAGTCACTTCGTTGTTGTTGTTGGTTGTTTTGGTGTGTGTGGTTATTTGCAATTTTAGTCTGTTCAAGAGTTAGTCACTTCTCCAAATGTATGTATTGAAAAATAAAAGTGGTGGAAATTACTGTTTGGAAGCTGTAGTGCAGAATGGTATTTTTTTTATTATTGCATATGCTTACTCCAGATTTCCTGCAGGAAGTATCTCCAGCAAGGCCTCTGAGCCAGCAGAGAGCCAGATGTTCCAACTTTAGGCCTTGGAGCTCCTGCTTTATGCACACATTTCTTTCCTTCTTATTTTCACTGATTTCTCACATGTTCTTTAGGACTCTCTACCTGCCAATTGCTCCTCTGATGTTTCTGGAAAGAAGTGGGCTGGTGGAAACATAGCTATGTACAGCCATATACAGTACTAGTGTTTTTCATCTGGGTTTAGGAAGGACCTGCCTTATTCATGGCTGTTTTTCAGAATGAACAGATTTGATTGTTTGACCATAGGGGAAGTGACACAAGGTGACAAATTGATTCTCAGCTCCATCAGTGGACTTCACTTTTTCCGAGACACTAATACAGTTAGTCCTGCACTTTTAGACTTTCTTGGATTTGGCATCTGAGTTGCATCTGATGAAACAGGTGTCTATGCTCAAGTGCAATCCCAGCCAGGGTGGGTGGGGCCTATCCTTTTTAGTAGGAGCACTCTGGAGTCACTTAACACCCATCTATGTTGGATGTTAGAACTACTAATATGGAAACTTAGTTTTATGATGTAACAATGTCAACTGCTTTTTCCTCACAGCTCCAGTACCATGTGGTGCTCTTGGATAGGCCAACCAAGTATGCATCACTGGAGGAAGGAGCCTATTTGGTCTGGGCAGGAGGTCTTGGAATGAAATGATACTTCCCCCAGATGCTCTCTGGGAGTCTGTAACAGCTGATAAACCTGAGAGGACAGCTTGGTTTAAGTCAACAGGCAAGACCAGGCATGCTGTGTTTGCCAGCTCTGAACCAGACTAAGATAGGGACCTTATTTTCAGTCCTCGTAATGTCAGCAGTGCCTGTCTTTGAGTTTCCCTATAATTATGATTTTTTTTTTTTTCAAGATGAAGAGGCTTTTGCTCTTATGTGCTGCTTATTGCCATAGACTTTCAGGGTATGATTCTGTCTTTCACATGATAATATAAATTGCAAGCAAATTATACTGGTAAAATAACAGTAGTGTAGAAGATGAGGAAAATTGTGCCTTCAAGCACCAATTAGTTAAGTAAATGCGGAGTTCATTAAAGGCCTACTGTAGCTCATCTAAACCTCTGAAGAACCTCCACATGTGACGCTTGAAATTTTGCAGGCAGAACTTTACTGGACTCTTACTATTCTTTAAGCTAACTATCCCTTACATCGACTTCTCTGAGACAAGGCTGATTAGAGCAGCTGACTATGTTTGAAACTATCTGAGACTGTTTCAACTTTTCCACAGCTCTGTGGCACTGAATACTCTCTGCAAATTGCTGAGCTGAGGGTCAACCTACTTGGTAACCTTCTGTGTGGAACTACTCAGGCCTCATGGGAGGGATGGAGGCTGCTGGGGTTTTATCACTTCTCTGCCCACCAGTGACACGACTATCTGTGGTGTTTGCCCACTGTGGGATAGGACCTTATTTAAAACTAGGGCTAAACTGGGTCTACTTTGGAATAGCTTGAGAAAAGAATGTTAACCAGTGTGAATTTCAAATTTTTGCTACTTGAAAGTGTTAGGCTAGTGCTGGACCTGAGGTAAATGAGACCAAGGTGGGTTAAATGGATTGCACCCTCCAATGCAACATCTAAAATCTGTCCTAGTAATGAATATGGAGAGGAAATTCTGAACCTGCCTCGTAAGCCTCATGCTTTGTGCAAGACAGGTGCACTGCCACTTGTCTCACCAGTATTTTACCACTTTTTGTCAGGATTGGATTTGACTTGATCATTTCAGGTTTCTAAGAGGAATGTTACAAACACAAGAGAGCTTAAAAGCTATTGTCAAAAACAAAGTTAACATTCTACTGTAATTTGAAGTAGTTCTCTTGAGTGACCAGAGCGAAGACGTAGCGCATTAACTGGCAGTGTCTAATAACATAAAAATGCAAGTAATTTCACATAACCCTGATTACTTTATTTACTCAAAATTTCTGCCAGCTAGAAAACATAGTGGGAGTCTTCTGGAAACAAGACAGAAATCTCTTGAGTGGCATGGTGCTAAAATTAATGTTGACTATGAATAGTCCAAATTCCTGCTAGTGTTTATATAAGACCTTTCTAAAGGGCAGTTTGAGCCCTTGGAAACAGTATACAGACAATAAAACTCTAGTTAAATAGCAGAGAGGTGCATATACAAAAATTATATCAAGCCTCATAAAAATCAGCTATGGTTTGCTTGTGATGTAGAATCTCATTTTACTTTAGGAAGAAAGGAGGTGGTTTGGGGTGTCCCTCCTTTGCCAGAAATGGGCCAAGAACCAGCAGAGAGCAGTGCTTGGAGAGCAGGGGATATAGTCAACTTAGGGATATAGTCAACTTAGGGATATAGTCTTGGGCTGTGCTAATGGGGAGCTAGAGGTCTGTGTCATTGGGCTCAGCTTTGAAAACTTCTGTCTTTATTACAGGCTGGGGAAGAGAATGGCCACAGAAATAGGCTCAGTGGGAAAGCAGTAACAGGAGAAGATCTTTAGGAGCTGCAGGAGTGGCAAAGGCCCTTCAGAGACTGTCTCAGTATGAGGAGGAGAGAAGGATTCCTGGAGAAGGTGGAAGTGCAGTGTGGAAGCCCTGATGAAGAACTTGTACAGGCTGATCAAGCCAGGAGGAGTCACTAGCCACCCCGCCTGGAGCTATATGGGGCATGCCTAAGGTGGATCTTATCCATCCAGGCGAGTGAGCGTGCACTTGGGCTTCAGGGAACACTTAAGTAGGAGAACCCCCATAAAACAATCTGATGTTCTATTGATTGATCCATAACAGCCTGTAGCATGGTTATTTCTGATTGGCAATCAAGGCTTAGGCTTTGAAAAAATGAAAAAACCTGGCTTTGTGGACTTGCCATGGACAGAGCACATGCCCTTTGTCTGGACTCCAGCCAAGCAGTTGCTTTCCTCCATTGAGATGAATGCAAAGTTCCTTCAAATAGCCGTTCAAGAAATGCAGGTTGTATGGGTGTGTGTGCGGGGCTTGGTCTTTTTTTTGCCAGGTGAGTTATAAGGAAAATACTGTTTAGCTGGAAAGTGATTTACACTGAGCAGCAGGAGAAGCAAATGAAATGAAGCCATATATAACATGCTGTCTAAAGGTACTTTTGAGATAAGTGATGTAACCTGCCCCACTACATCCAGGAGATAAAAATAGTGTGTGCAAATGGCAGAGCCATCATTGTTCAACACATTGTAACTGATCCTGGGAAAAAATACACCCTAATAAAAAAATCTACAATCTTCCTTAGCTACCCGTCTGTTTCTAAAGTGTCAGAGCTTTGCAATCCTGCTGGTTTGTAAGAGTTTAGAATCAGTTTATTTGGGACATTAAAAAAGGCATGTTAAAGGCCCCAGGGAGGGAAAAGAGACCTTATAGATTTTTCCTTTCTTTCCTCAATTTTGTCATGAAAACCCCCAGCTTTCTGCTGGCCTGTGTAATCACTGATACTTCAGCAAAGCAGCTATAAATTGCACCAAATTTGCACAAAGCTTGAGCAGGTAGCAATGGCTACACCAAGTGCAACAGCGTGAAGGTAACATATTTTTACTTCTTGTTTCCTACTGATTAATTACAAAAAAAAAAAAAAAAAAGGTCGCACAACAGCCCATAGGAAACAGGAGTACTTCTGTTTCACAGGGCTATATTCAAAATGACCCAAGCTCCTGCTGGCCTAGAATGAAGGACTTGAATTTTAACTCCCTCATGCTGCATTGTAATTACAGTATGGAGACTTCAACATCTGTTTCCTTTTTTCCATGTTTCCCTCAGCATAGGGTGTTACTGCAGTGAAGTCAGCAGGGAGGCCTGCTGGCATTATGTTAGTCTGTTAATTTTCTATAGAGGAGCACTGGAGCATTTGTTCAGACAACAAGTTTAATCTCTCATGCTCAGTGAATACATGAACAAGCAAAGATCTTGCTCCTCTGATGTTTAATCAGCCCTCTCAAATTTCATGGATCAACTGTAAATATGAAGCTCTCCCTCCAGTGGGCAGGTTTTGTTGTTGGTCTCCAAACAGTTAAAATATAAGAGAAAAAAATGTTTTTGCTTGTACCAAGACAGGAAAACCACAGAATGGAAAACTTCCGCTTAACTTTGAAAGACAGGAAATGGCTGGTGTTGGAAAGGAAACAGGTACAGGAGGAGTGAGCCGAGGGATATCTGTGGAAAACCAGCTATTCCTCTATTCCCCAGACACTTCTCCTTAAGCTCTGTGTTCTTTTGGGGGATGGAGTTCCAGGCTGACCCCCGTGCTCCAAACCCTTTATACACTTTCCAAGCACCCACCCCAGTTCCTTACTTCCTGCCTCCTCTAACACTGCTATAAATATCCTGCCTGCCTTTCATAGGTCCAAAGAAATGCACATTGCAGATAAAATGGATCTGAGGTGACAATATGAAAGAGCTTTTAGACCAGCTCTTGTGAGGTGAGTGACTTGGGCCCTCTGCTTTATCTTGTGAAGTGTGAGGTTGCTGAGTGCCCTGCTTTAAATTTCTTGAAGAGTGAAACATCCTCCTTGTTTATCATGCTCACCTCTGGATTAGGATGCACAAGTCTGTTTCTAAGGAAATTATTTCCTCCAATAAATAATGTGCTACAGAACTGAAACCTAAAAGAATTCTGGTATTTGGGAGAATATAGGGTGGGGGAAAAAGATGGAACTAGTTGAGAGACCACACTGCATGCAAAAGTATAGCACTTGCAATACTGAATATCTTAAATGCTTTGGTGAGGTGGATCAGTCCAAGAGGAAATAAAAGAGCAAAGTGATCCCTGGGGCACTTAAATAGCCATCATGTACAGTACTTCAATAGCCACAAAATACCCAGCGCTCCTTTAGCGTCCTGCGGGGCAAAAATCAAAAACCCAGAGAAGCGTGGGAAGACAAGAGCTGCAGTTTCTGTGCAAGAAGTTCAGTATTGCAAAGGATTTTGCTGGGGTGGGGGCAGGATGAGTTCTTAAGCCCTCTGTTTTACTTTTTTAAATATGAAGAGCAACACCTGTTCCTTTTTTCTTTTTGGATTGGGGATTAAGGATTTAGTTGGTTATTTCCTTAGAGGATCAAGATTGAAAAAAAGACTTCAGTAAGTCTCTATCTTCTCTACAGACAGTATATTTTCAATATAATTAAGCAGCTGTCCTGCTTTTCCCCACTGTGTAACAGTTCGCAGCTTTACAGAGAAATAGAAGATTTTATAATATCAGAACTTCTAGGTGTACTTTAGGAGACTTGAAGTTATCACAGGAAGATTTTAAGGCATTCAGAGAGAAGCTCAACTAGATCAGGTGGCAAATAGCCAGTGACCCTTATCAGTTTTTTGCCTTTAACACCTTTGCTTTGGAACAAACACACTGCAGCAGAACCTGTGATACTCATTTGCATCATCCAGCAAGGCTGTAGTCCTGATACTCATAACATATACTTTGCAGGAGCTCTGACTTTCTCAAAGCTCCCTTCTCAGGCTGTCATCTTAATTCCTTGTTATTAGAGATTGATTGAGTTTTAAGTTCCTTCCAAAAATCTTTAGAGGCATACTTCAACTCTGGAGTCTTTTTTTGGTTATCAGGAGGCGTAATCTACCGCCCACGTGCATTCTAAATCGTAGCTATCTCTTGAGTTTGCCAGTGTATTCCGTTTTCCTCTTTTTCTATTTGACTGGGAGACCAACAGGCTGGGAAGAAGGTCCTTGCCAGCCTTAATTCCAATGGCATGTTTAAATTGACTGAAGAAATGCTGTAGATTGAGAGAATCAGACTGCCCCTGACCGGTATATTTGGCTGTATGGGAAACAAAGCTTTCACTAGTACCGGAAAGTTTTCAAGCCAATAGGTTCCTTCCTGTCAGTGCAAGATCTCGTGTTTGTTTCTGCATGCCCTTCTCTTACACTGGTTTCCTCTAGTACTAATGGCTGTTGGAAGAGCTGGGTGTAGCAAAGCACCGGGGCTTTCTTTGCCTCCTGTCTCAGAATCTGCTTTCCTGTTTGTCCTTTATGCAGCATGGCAGCTTGGGCTATTGACGTAAACTTTGTCCTTTGTGCTGTTCAAAGCTCTCCTCTTCTGAATTTGACATTGCCTACTCACATCCTGGCTGCTGTTTTGACAGAAAGGAGAGAGGACAGAACAGGATTCTAGGGTGGTAGTTGTCTTGGTGCACCAGGGGATTCACATTTTTGTGCAGGTTCAGTGTTTTTTTATCAAACTGTCATAAGGTCAGCACATGGCAGGGTTCTTCCAGTACATACCCTTCAATGTATTTGTGGACCAACAAGGAAAGATTGACTAAAGTTGTTACTGAAATCCTGTGGTGCTGCTTTGAGGAAGTATCACTAGGTTGCACTGTTCAAAAATATCCAGGTTCTGAGTGAGAGAGAAAGAATTCATAGGAGTTTTCTAAGAGGAGTAGCTTAGCTTACTTGGTTCCCTTCTCTGATGAAATCCACCAGAGCTTGTACTACCCATCTTGGTCAGTTAGAACAAAAATGCTGATACACGTAATTTCCCCACTGTATTTTTGACTGTATCTCTTTATTCTACTCTTTTTCCTCACGGGAACATCTCTGTTAGAGTTGCTGCAACATGCCATATTGTCATAAACATACTGAAATGCAGTAATGTGGACAATCATTGTACACCGGGATCAACAGGTGTTAAACAAAATAAATCTTGTTTCTGTATTCCCAGGGTATTGTCCCTTGCCAAAGACTAGGCACTGAATGGAACTATACACTCATGAACTAGCTACATGTTTGCCTGCCAATTTAATAGGAAGAGTAAGCAGGATCTGTAATGCTTTTACCCAGAAAAACAAAATGATGTTTTGGTGAGATTTCACTATAATGATGGTGGTTTCAGATACATTTTGGTTTTAATATATAGGCAGCAAAGCTAAAACTGACAGAACCAGGCAATGACATTGTGCTTTCTGCAGAAGCAGTAATGTTTCAGCTATTCAAGATTATATTTCTTCTCTGCCCTGTTTGGAATGTGGCAGGGGAATCCTTAATTGTCTTCTTGTGTTTTCCTTAAAATCCCTTAACAGAAAATGTTACTGCAATCTGAGGCAAGGAGAATGTAATCTGTGGCTGTTTTGCATAGTTGGATAATTTGTTGTTTTTGTTTTTAAGCCAACTTGTGACTCTCTGAGGCTAACACTGTTCCAAATCTTATTAATAGCAGTCCTTGACATTTTAGAGGTTTTATCTTTTTATTATTATTCATACATGCTCATTTCTGAATTGGCTAATGTGTACTTGGACTTCCTCAGCTTCCTTGCTTGTGGAAAGAAGCTGTGGAAGGAAACAGTGTGCACCAACAGCATGGTTTTGTTAACTGGGGTTCTGCTTATCCCACAGAATGTTAGAAGTGAACATGAAACTATACATTGGTAAGCCACACCTCTGATTTTTCTCAGGGGAAAAAGGCTCAGTAACTATTCTTAGCTGGTATATTACGTGTGAAATGAAGCAGTTCCAAGGGGTTGAACAACTGCTATTCATAGGGAGTACCTTTATGCTTCCTTCTTCTCCTGACAGCTACAACAGTTCAGTGTTCTTGACTCAAAGTGTATCCTTGGGATAGGGAAAAATCAGAGCCTGAGCAAGGCTGCCAAAGCCCAGGCTTAGACGTGTGCCTCGTGTGTATGTGTGTGCGTGTGTACATCTTGCAGTTCAGTGATGACCCCAGTGACTTCTTGAACTTCTAATGACAATGCAGCTGTCTGTTCATGGTGCTAATTAACCCAAAATCTGATTCCTCCCTCCCCCTCATTATCCATTTCGTGAATGAGATGTGAAGACAAGAAGACAACTTTTCCCGTGCCCTTAGGGCTGTCTGAGCCTGGCAGCAGTGACCCTGCCTGAGTCGAACTGAAAGAGCTGCTGCGCAATGGCCCATACGCCTTTTTAATGGGTTATTGAGATTCCACCTTCTCCCCGTCCCTCCAGCCCTGTAACAATTTGGAGCGATATGGCACTTAGGGGAAAACAGCTGCAGGAATAACTTTTCTTTTGGAAAGCCAGAGACAGCTGTTCAGTTTGTAAGTCTAGGGATTCCTCCACTACTTACTTAGGGCCTCATCCCACTCCAGTTAAAATCAGTAGAAAATTTCCAACTGGGTTCAGCAGGCAGTTAAGGAACCCAGCTTCAGGAAGCAGCTTGCAATCAAACAATACTGCTTCAAAATGCTGGAAACAGCCAGAAAGGAAAAAGAGAGTAGGAAGGCATTTTTCACAGAGTTGACTTTCTGACTTGCCTGCAGGCTCAAAGTACAAGCATTCAGCAGGCTGATGTTTTACTTGAGGAACAGGGTAAATTAGTGGTGGTATCCTAAGTTGCTTTAAAAAAATAGCTCTTGTAGGCCTACATTCATTTACAGTCTGCAGTGTTGACAGACTTTTATTGGCACTGTGAATTAAAGGACTGATCTTTGATGTTGAATGCTGATTTTAGTTTAGATACTCTGAGATTGTAGGGGATAATGGCTTACTTTTTGAAATTATGCAAGTTCTCAGCACCTGCAGCTCTCATTGGTATGAATTTACTTGCTGTGTCTGAAAAATGAGGAGAAAAACAGAATTACTCTTACTTCTGTTATTAGAGATTGTTCTTGTCACCTGATTTATACAGTGAAAGCGAAGGCTAGAAACTTGTGGAGAAGGTTCAGAATTTCTGCTTCATAGAGAATTTTGAAATGGTGGAAGTTTATTTCATCTGAAATGTGAGGGAAAATGATAATATTGGAGTTTACAGCATGACATTTTCTGGGAAGAGTGATTGAGGTACATCTGAATCTAATGTTTTGAAGGATTAATTCAAAATGTCCAGTTTGAATGAAGGTGTCATTTCATCTCAACATTAAGACTTCAAGTGCAGTTGAAGAGAATTGCTGATGCAGGTTAAAAATAGGTTAGATTTTTTCAGAGAAAAAAACCCGAAAAAACCAATTCTGCTGAAGTTGATACTTTCCTTAGAAATTTGTGCCTTAAGTAAAGTCATGATCCCTGTCAGGAAAAAGCCTTTCCAAAAACATCCCTGATGGCTTAACAAAACAGTCTCCCCTTCTGGAAGTGATGATTTTGATCAGGTTATGCACTACCTCTCAAGGTGGGAGAGATTCCAGTTCATCAGTCCTTCTAGGCTTATAGTTAGGTTTTCCTGAATGCTGAGAATTCCCTTTATAACACAAACCTAGATTCCCTTTGCTTGTTCCAGTCCTTGCCAATGGGCTGTTCTCCTTGGGTTTGCTGCATTAATAAACAAACAAGTTTGCGTTGTGATTGTGTTGCTGCCAGTGGACTGAGACGAGGTATTTCCCCTTGTATTGCTGTTAGTTCCATTCCTGTCAATATTTAAACAAGCTTACACCTGTGTTCCAGGTGTGACCTTAACTCCAGCCCTGAAAAGCTGGCTCTTGAGAGTGATTCATTACTTTGCCAAAATAGTCCTGTTACAGCACTGTCCGAGGAGACCGAGGCAGGCAGGAAACAGGCCCAGTGGATACCCTGGAAATTACTGCCCTTCTCTGTAAACATTCAGAACTGCAGTATCCAGAGAACTGCTGCCTCCCAAACAGTTAATGAGCCTTAGAGCATTCAAAAATAGCCGTCACTGTGCCAGGGCAGCTGTGAAATGATTATCCAACCATATCATGTGACCTTTAGGTTTTTTTCCTAAAAAGTTAGAAGGTATGGGAACGCAAGCTTGCATCCCTCAAACTGGAAACTTGGATGGAAGTTTTTGGTAAAAATTCTTTCAGAAACTGTCAGACTGCAGTAGCACAGATGAGCTAAGTGACTGGTACATTCACTTTGGAGTGAACCTCCATCAGATTTATATGGTAGAACTTTGATCATTTCCATTTAAAACCCACTTATTATCATCACTGTCTAAGAATAAAACAACATGGGTTAGTCTTTAATTTGTGTAAATACTTGCTGTGCAATAAAAGAGTTAACAATTGGTGGTAGACAGGCACTGCTAACCATTCAGTGTGTTCTCTGTGCTTACACAAGTCTGGATAAGAATCCTAACTCATTAATATGTCATTGGTAGCGCCAAGGATGTATATAAGCATCCAGGTAATGATACACTACTTCTGGAAATCCATCTTGATTATGGGCTGGGTTGTTCATGGACGTGAAATTCTCATGAAAAGTATGTGTGAGGAAAGTTTGAGGAGTAGAAGAATGAGATGCAGTTTCCATGGAACACCTTAGGCTAATCTGTCAGTAGGACAGTCAGGGAGTTTGAGCAAACTGAAGAAGGAAGGTGACTGGCCACTGTCTATCTACCTTTTCTGCTGTCAGTGCTCTGTGTCATTGCACAGGGAGAATCCTGTCTTCAGAGCCAGAGGATGCACAGTGCGCAGTATTTGTGTTGCTCATGTAAAGAATTGGTGGTTTTGGTGTTTGTTTGTGGTTTTTTTTTTTTGTTTTGTTTTGTTTTTTTTTTAACCTGATTTCCACAACAAATCAACACTGAGTTCTTTTGGCCTTCTAAGGTCAAAAAGGAGGATGATGCTTTGGAATGCAGTTTTGACAGGGCACTAAATGGACTTCTGGCAAGTTCTGGATAAGTGGGAAAATTATTCCAATTGCCCTGGTATTATCCTAACCTTGACCCGTAGGCAGCTGGGAACTGTTGTATGTATGGCTCATACAGGACTCAGGGAGGTTTCCTACTTGCTTTAATAAACAGTGAATCGGCATCTGAGTGCCACACCTAAGGCTTTAAGTGGTGCTCAGACTCCAGGGTAAAATTTTTCATGTATCTAAGATCAGCTACATGATAGTAATTACTGTGATTACATAACAGACATTAATAAAATGGGCAATTAGTAAATTCCTTAAGCATTGTGATATAACCAGAACTGTCTCCTGGACATGTCCAGTGCATGTGAACAGTCTGCAGATGCTGGTAGCTTCAGAACAATTGATGATGTTTCAAGAATGGTGGGCAGAGATAGTATTTCACTGGGGAAATTGTTTGAATGCAGATTTAGTTCCAGGGTCTGGCAGACCAAATACTAGGACCTGTCAGGCCCAGTGTGAATGGGAGCGGCAGAGCAGTGCACGTAGGCCTGACCTGGTTAAATATGTATACCTCTCCAGTGTGGAGAGCTGCTTAGCCTGTCAGTTTATTGCAAGTTTTGTAATGCAGGAAGGAATCTGCAGGCCCACCCAAGACCTTTGAAATCTATACATGTTCTCAAACAGCTCTTCCTCTTCAGCTCCTACGTGCAAAATTGAGCATAAACTATGTGATCAGTGGAGTGCAGCCTCCTCACAGAACGCTGGCTCCAGTCCCAGATGGGCAAGGTGCTGAAGCAAGGAGAGTCCTCTGAAGTAAGTTGATGAAGCAGGGAGTGCCCAGGCCTGTGGCTTATGATAATCTCTCTTTTGAAAGGTTTACATGGGCTGTCAGAGATGCCCTATTTCTAATGCATAGATGAAAACTGCCTTCAGATGTTCTCTTTAGCAGGACTGTCTTTCTTCCTACTCTTCCTTCTGTTAAACTGTTTGGATCTGGTGCCCAGTGGTTTTGTGGATTGCACAGTGGGTTAAGAAAGGCTAAGAAATTGGCAGATTTGGCTCAAAAGTTTTTCTATTGCATCCTTTAAAAACACAGTGATGAATTTATGATGCTTGTTAACTCTGGTTATCCCCCCCAAGGGAAATCTAGCACTAAGGAGCAAAGACATGCCAGTTCTATATGTCTGTTTTTGCAGAAATTTCATTACTGCTTGAAATGCTAAGTAACATCTACCAGGTTCAAGCCCTGGGCATTCACTGGTCAAGTGCTGGATCAGAGCATCTTCCCTCACCTTGTCTTTGATGTATGTGAGCCATCTCTTGGCTGCTTAGTGGAGACAATGGGTTTGTTCTGAAACCTGATATCAAGCTGCAATACAACAGCCTACAGAAGAAACGACCATAGCCCAGTAAAGCAACTTATCTACGGCTTTGCAGGCTGGTGACTTCCCCTTCTCAGCAGAACTGAAACTTCCTAGGTAATTTATAGTAAGTTAAAAAAAAAACTAAAAAAATTCAAAAGGATGCGTCTACACTACCTCTTCAACCTGAAATCTCATTGTGTACCCGTTTTGATGTACACCAGAGAGCAACGTCATTTGAGGACTGTATTACCCTCGTTCAGTTTCAACAGTACTTTGTTCTTTAAGAAGTGCCCATGACCTCAAGAGAGAAAAAGTCTGTCCCATGTGAACCAGAATGGGATTTCTGTGATTGTAGCAGGTTCTTGAAAATATCACTTGATCCATTTTAATCACTTTAGCACTCGTTCTTGCAATTTGTCATCATGATCTGTGGAAATGGAAGATCAGCCTCACTTACGGCTGTATCACTAAATCACAGGCAAAGGACATGTTTTTTCCTTGCAGAGGCTGCTCCCCTAACTGTACTCCTCAGGCAATTCATCTCTCATCATATGCTCCAATTTGCTTTCCATGTTACTGCTCCTTGATGGGTTGGGAAGTGATCAATGCCAGATGCACATTCCTTTCCGGCAGTAAATGCTCCCGCAGCAGTAACTTATGTGCACCAGCTTCTTGTTTCATTAAAATCGCACATGGTTTCCATTTGCCCCTAATTGGTCTCACATCAGCTCTGCCATATTCTCTGAGTGGAAAGCTTAGACCTGTGGCTCCTTTGAACAATTCCAAGGAACTGTGGGAAACCAGAGCCTTGTCTCAGCCTGGCTTCCCCTGGTCCTCTACTGTGTTGAGAAGTACTTGATCTGGAAGAGAGGGCTGAACTAAATCTTATTCTATTGCACCAATTGTATGTAGACAAAAGGAAACGGAAAAGGTGTTTTGCGCTGAATATTGCTCTGAGTCATATGCTTGTTATTTTTATCCACTGTTGTAAGCTGGCTTTGGAAGTGCTTTTGTGTGTTGGTTTTGACAACCATCTTTCCAACACTGCTAACCTTGGCTGAAAGCATTTCTGCCTTTGGCAGTTGTCAGAGACACTGAATGAGGCAAGATGCACTCTGCTAAAAACACTCCTTGGAGAGAGATGCGAGATGCCTCTACTGTGCTCTGTACGTGAGGCACTCCCTTCCCCTCCCTCCACTTTTCATTTTTCCTTCCTTTTCTCTGATTCTTGCCTACTGCCTTTTGCCTTTAGCCTGAATTCAGCTTCCAGTGATGAGTTAAAAAATACAGATGGAAAGTAAAAAAAAGCCTGACAAAAGGGAGACAGAGAAATGTCTAGTTGGCAAGGAGTGACATAGTTTTCTCTTTTTATTTTACCAGAGGGCTGACAATGCTGTGGGCACGCTCATTACATAGTCTGCGATGTCTCTGCTTAGATCTATAGCAAACCTAGAATGTTTTGTTGATGCAAGTTGTGAGACTAATCCAGCAATGCGTGTGACTTCAGTAACTCAACTCTGTGCCTGATCTAGCTCATCTCTTATGTCTACCTGGCTTCACTGAGTTTAGTGGGTGTAATAGCTGGTAACAAAAGACAGTAGGTTTTTTCTTCTTCCTTTAGCTTCTCAATGTTTTTCATGAGGTATTTCCTGAAGCTGGTTTTTACATGTACCAACATCTACATATGGATATAAGAGATTCTGTTTGGATCTTCTAAATGGATATTAATGCACTTCAGATTCATCCATTCTTCCTTCTCCATTCAGTCTTCCCTCTGTCTGCCCAACAGTGTGTATGATGGTGAAGAAGGGGAACTAACATCAGGAGTTAAATGCAGGGGCACTGCTGGCAAGTTGAAAAGTCTTTGACCAAGTTGCATGTGACCTGAAAGAAATGCCCAGAAGAGAAATTTGCCGGTTCTCATTTAACAGACTTCTCTTGTTTTTCTCTGATTCTAATGTATTTCAAACCACAGGATCAAATGAACCATATAGGGGGGGAGCAAAATGCTTGATACTGCTGCTATTATGAAGGTTGGATCTAGTTAATAAGCTACAGGTGAAATACCAACCACTAACCAAGTTCTGCCTGGTTGTTTTATGCAACCTTGTTTCTTTAATTTATGGTCTTGTTGAGAGGATTAACTTTCTCCCAAGTAAAGCCCTTCTAGAGCAGTTTATACTTTTTTGAGGTGATGGAAGGTCTGACACAATCGAAGTCTTGTATGAAAAAGTTGTGTCACTCCTTCTTTTGCAGTGTTAGAAATCAAGCAGCACAGAATGTTGTGCAAACAGACTCTCAGAAGCAAGGAAATCTGCAGGGATGGGAAATGTGGTTAATATTTAGCAAGTGTAATTGTGATCAGTTGTTTTATGTGGCGCTTAGACCTGGACAAACGCATTTAATTGTCTTCCACTTTTTTGGGGCTGGCCTTCAAATAGACTTGCCATGCCAAAGACAGGGGAAGTTTTTTTGGATCTGTAAAACAAAGGTCTAACGTAAATGTCATAATTCTGGTTAGAACAGGGGAAGGAAAAGTTATATGTGTCTTGCTTTCCTGTTTTTATTTAGATTTCCATTGTTGTTTACCAACACACTTGCTGATGTAAGTACACATCCTTTACAATGTGATATTCGTGTGGCAACTGACTGGCAGAGGTGAATGGTGTTGAAAAGGCGTTCTTTCTCCATTAGTGTTCCTGAGAGCACTTTGAAAAGATGAGAAGTCAAGATTTGGAGTGCCAATAAGGGGAACTAGTTTATTGGTCAGGGTATGGGAGGAAGGCAACCAGCAGTGAATCTCTCAACTTCACTACCTTTTTTTTTGCTTCCTTGATGTTCTTTGGTGATGCTATGTACCAGCACAGCTGGATTTCACTTCTTCTAAGACAAAGCATAAGGGGTTTGTTTTGCCTTTTTTGCCTTTGGATGAAGGTCACGATGGAATGAGGCAAAACAAAGCTCCTCTGTGGTATTTTTTCAGCCTTCTTGTGCGTTGCAAGAAGCCTTCAAATTCAACCCTCTGATTTGTAAAAGAATTCTGTTTTGGTTATGGAGGAGGAGGCTACTTTCAGTACTAACAGATCATCAAACTGGCTGGAGGCTTCTGATTTTTTCCTCTCTTCATAAATCCCCTGCTGTATCAGTATTTCCCTCTCCACTCTGCTTTCCCGTGGAAGTGGAGGACTGGCTGAAGCGCTGCTATCTCCTCCCCCTCCTAAAGCGGGCGCCAGCTACTTGCTATTGATAGAAGCCTGCAGCTGCCAGGCAATTTAATAGAGCCTCCCCAGAGGCTGCATACAGTTGGGTCATACTTCCAGTTCAAAGGACACAATCCACCATTAGTTATGGTCCTCTAGTTTTAGGGCAGCCAAGAGTGTTGGTAGTAATTGCTAACAGATCAGCTAGGGGAGTGGGAAAAGGAATGCATCTTGTGAGAGTGAGCAAAGGAGACAGCGATTCCATCTTAGCAGCGCCATTAGCACCAGTACTAGAAAATCTGTGTGTGAAAGCATCCTGCCTTCACCACATTAGAGGACACCCCCATAAATGACACTAATATTTCAGTAGTGTGCTAGGTATACTTAGGAGTCTAAAACATACCAGCTGCTGTAGCCCTGTGTGATGTGAGCCCTCCAACATGTACCAGCACAGAAAGGACTTCTTGTGAGGCAGATCAAATGGCAGAGCTGTTAGTAAAGCTGGTAAAAAAGGTCTCAGTAAATTGCTCTTGGGAAGTGAACCCTTGTATAGTCTTTGGATGAATAAAATGGCAAGCATCCTCCTTGGCATGTCATGTGTCTGGTGTTAAAGCAGTGTTTTTAAGTGTTGGTGTAGTCAGTAGCCTCAGGATAGAAGGAGCTTTTCTTCAGCCTTCCAGTCATGTTGCCGTTCCCTATATATTTTATTTAGCCACTATTTGGATGTCAGAGATTGGCCTGGGAGAATAACTTGTCCCGTGTGTCTCCATTAGTAAACAGTGAGTCTTCCACATCCTTCAAACACTTAAATGCAGTGAGCATGCATTTCAGCTAAAGCTCTCACTTAAAATTACTCATATTGCTCACCAATAAAATAAATCCTTGAAACAATAATGAGAAGTGTAGCAGTCGTTACCCTCCTGAGCTGTTCATGGTAATTGGTCACAAGGGAAATGGGTTTGGAGCAAATCCTGGTCTCTGACGGGTGTGCCTCCATTTAAAATGCTGTTTATGGATGACACCCAGCCCTCTTGCATGAAAGCATCTGGTTCTCATGGTGCAGTTGAGCAAGCAGCTGGGATTTGTGGTGTTAGCCTGGGTCTGTACTGCTGCCCTCGCGTCGGGGGAAGGTAAGATTTGGGACAGGGTCACCATCTAGTGGCTGGTCCCGATAAAGGACACGGGCTGGGATGAACCAGGCCATTTGATGTTGCTTGTCCGTTGGGAAAAAGAGCTACCACACATGTAGTAGTTACTGTGTGCCCGATTGGAATTGGTAGCTACAAGTCTTTTCCCTGTGTTGTTTCCTCAGCTTGGCAAGGGCATGTCTTAATCTCTCATTGCCTGTTTTTGTGCTCCTTGACTCGTGAAAAGAATGCCTTCTGCCATCTCAAATGTAAAGTCAACCTCTTCTGCTTCATACCTTGCCTTTAGGCCTATTCTCCCTGGAATCCTTGAGAAAATGGCCTCAGAGTAAGTGATAAGTTAAAGAGTATTTGAGTTAGATATGTATGCATATGGACAACTAAAAGGTCACTTTTTCTCATATGCCCATTCTGATTTGTTTGCCTTTATAGGACCTTATCCAGTGACATTTGGAAAAGATGTAGGTGATTTTTGCCTGTATTTATATGTATTCTTACACCTGCAGACAGTTTGTGCCACACTAGAGATGCCAGAGAAACACAAACCAGTAGCTGCTGGCACTATACTAGTCCTGGCAAATCTGAGCCATCTCTGTTTTCCTAATTACCAAGCTAGTTTACATTAAAAAAAAAAAAAAAACAAACCACAAACAAAAACCACAAAAAAGGTAGGGAAAAGAGATAAATACACTAATAATTTGCGATACATTCTTAGATGCATTTCTTGAATACTCAAACACAGCAGGTTATTATTTTCATTTTTTTTTTTTTTTAGAATATAATCTAAAAACCTGGTTTCCTTCCTTTCATGAGGGGATGTTTCCTCCTTCAATTTTTTAATCATGTCAAATGTTAAGTAGTACATATGTTTTCTCCTCTTTGTATTGTGGCATGGCTGCCATTCTTATCTTACCAAGATTTATATCTTTGTCTAATTTAGCTTTTCATAAATAATTATGAATCACTCATGAGACCTTGCCAATTGCTTGAGTCCCACAAAGTGACCTGACATGAAACCCCAAAGTACTGAGAAACATTCATCTTGGAGTATTTTCATAGGCAGTGCTTCAAAGGAATTGTGGTTTAAAAATATGCAGCTATTTTGGTGACCACTTGTGTGGGATAAAGTTTCCCATCAGTAATAGCAGGACTGTAATAGAGCTTCAAGGAGAAGGGAGGAGCTCAGGAGAGCAGTCACAGCACCTTTTGCCTCATTCTGCTCAAGAAGTAGGAGTCTGCAGCAGTAAACAGTCAACTTCATTAACTTAACATGGACTGAATTTGCAACAGAAATGCTGTAAATTTCGGGTAATTTGCAGAGGGTGAAAAGTTCCTCTGGCAAGTATGCATGGCCCCTGCTCAGTCAGGAGCAATGTTCTTTATTTTTTGGCCAGGTGTGAAGAGTGGCCCAGCCATATAACAGGGAGTGGTGGTTTGAAGGAGCAAAGATAGGGACTGGGAAACTGCAGATGTGCAGTGTGGAGCTCTGCTCTGAGCCAGGTGTACAAGTGGCTCTCGTATGTGGAGCCTTAGGGGGTTGAAGCTAACCATGCAAGAGCAACCTCTGAGCAGTTCTATGCATCCAGCATTTCTCTCCAGTGGCTCAGAGGCATCCCATCCTCAGGGACAGGAATTTAACCTCACAAATTACAGGTGAAAGACTTAACTTGGAATATCCTCTGCTACTTGGCTAACAGCTTAATTTTTCCTTTAATATGGGAAAATTATGCAGGATGGGTTAGTTTTTCATTTCTAGCTCTTCAGTAAAGAGAAGAGCTAGAAATATTACCATTGGAGTGATAAAGGCAAATTCTCTGAAAAGTGGAGGGTTCGACCCTCTTACAAAAGGCTTGAAGTGACAGCCCACACTAAGGTTTGTCATGGCTTTTCGAGGTGAATTTGCTAGGATGGTTGTTCTTCTCCAGCTTTATTGAAAACAATTACAGGAGAATACAGACCCTTCTGCTTTTTTTAAAAGGGTATTATTAGTTGAACTCAGAATACTCTAACGTCCTAGTGGAGATACGCATTTTGAATATTTGGTGAAGCTGTTCATTAGTCCATAAATCAAAGCTTCTGTCTGAAATGACTGTGATACCCTAACTAGAAGTCAAAGGACTGACAAGCTAGGAGTAAAATACATGAAGAAAATGTTTTTTTACGTGTTTTGTCTGAAACTGAGAATGTGCTTGTGATCTAACTGTGTTCTGCTTTGGAAACCCTGGCATTTTGTAATACTGCCTTTTAGTATATTTCTTATCATTGTCAATGCGATATAAGATTTTTTTTGTTGGTTTTGAAAAAATTTTCAATTTTTTAAATTTCAGTGTATCAGCAGATGAAGATAAGACTTCTGATACTCTCTGCCATAGACTCCAGTGTTATTGAGCTGTCCTGGCATTCACAAAAGCCTTAAGGAATTGTGTTCTTTCTCACTGACCCTTGGACAGTCTGGTTTCTGTAGCTTTGCTAGTAGTTGTTTTGGTTTGGGGCAGCAAGTGCAAGAAACTATTTCTTTAAAGATATTTGCAGTCCTCAAGCACACGGTGCAATATAGCTACTAAGGTTTGAAAATGAGAGTAAACTGAAATTGGAACAACTTGTTAAATAGAAGAATCAATAAAATTGCTTTTACTATTGTTAGGAAATAGAAGTTAAAAAAAAAAAGGAAGTTTTACACTCAGTGAATGAAGATTTTGTTGGTTCTTTGAATCAAAGCCAGCACTGTCTTACCTAGTTTAAAATTTCTTTGACAAGTCTGGCTGAAGCCCAGGGTATAAATCAGAGCAGAGTGGATTTGTCTTCATTTCACACCACCCTCGTGGAACAAGGTCCAGGAAATGGTGTGCAAAACCAGACCTATCTGTTCCTTTAAATGTGTTCTGATTATTCTGAAAGCTGGGACAAGCTTTTTGCCTCCTTACTTGGACCTAGGTAGTAAAAAACCCCTTAGTCTTCTCTTTTCCCTGTTCCTTTCAGTGGGATTCTACAGATTTGAAATTGAAATAAGCTAAGATGCAACAAGATGCTTGTTTAATGTCCTTTATATTCAGCAGAATGTATCCCTGAACTTTGTGGCTGCAGTTAGATAGTGCTGTAATGCAAATAACTCACTGTGTTTTCCTGCTTCCACCTCTTTGTCTCCTTTCTAGGCTTCCTTGCATTTGTTTTTTGTTTGTTTTATGTCATAGATTAAAATGGATAATGTCTGCCCTGTCCCTGAGCTTTGCTTCTCTGCTAAGATGAGCAGGTGGCTGCAGAACTTTTTCAAAGAGGATCAATAGAACAGTTTTTAAAATTTTCTTTTGTGTATGTGTGGAATGCCCCAAAAATGGATGGGCAAGAGAACCCTTTATTGAGCACTGACTGTAAACTTCCCACTAGATTAAAAAAAAATCCTTATCTATGGGACCTCAAAATCCTTCCTTATCTGTGGTGGCTTGGGCTCAGTTGACATTGCTGTGATGCATCTGTGGTACAGTGGTGGTACCTGTGCCACCGACCACACACTGCCTCTTGGTATGCATGAGGAAATGCAGTGCAGTGTACATAAGATCTGATGGGTCAGCTTTAGTTTTTCTTCCAGACTTCTGACTGGCCTGGCAGCTTTCACTGGGCTCTTGATGGTTGCTGAATCATCTAGTTTTGCACAGTAGCTGTTGGTTCAAGGGAGCATGTGTTTGTTTTGTGGTACCTCAAAGGTGGCAGTTGTAATGAAATCCCAGATTTGGGATATTCCAGTGCCCTGTACTGAGTTGTTTATTGGGAAACAGATGCTGCATTGGGCACACAAAAAACAATTTAAAAGTAGTATCCTGTTGAACATCCTCCTGTGTGTTTGGAGTTAAGACATCACAGACTTGGTCAGGTGCAAAGGTTTTAATCTGTCTTGGTCCCACCTACAGTCTGTTCTGCAGATTTTGGTGAGACTTAACCACAAATAATAGTTGTTCTTATTCTTCACACAGAACTTGATTTCCTCTAAATGAACACCTGCTTTGCCGTCCCATTTTACATGCCTTCCCTGTGTGTGAGATTTAGAATAAATTGAGAGGAAGGTTGACCTGGAATTTTGTTTATTTTCTAGGATAATTTATCTAAACAGTTTTGTGGGGCTTTTGTTTAAGTGGAGGGAATAGCATAAATGTTGTGTAAAGTTGTCTATAATTTGCTGTATTTTTTCCTCCCTTATGACAGTGATCCGAGCTAAAGTGGTGGGAAAGAAGCTTATGAAAGATGGACCTTTTGGAACAATGCGATACACAGTCAAGCAGATGAAGGTATGTTTGCAGACAGGCTATGTTTCCCATAGGCTAGTAGATATGGTAAGGAATCTAATTAACATGTAATAACAAACACTTTGCATACTTAATGGCACCTCCACTTTTTGTACTGGCTACACAGAATGGAAGGAAACCAGCAATTAGTAGAAATTTACCTGAAGAGGGGAAAGCAGCAGGAAGAGATAATTTCTGACACACAGTGCGGCATACCTGAGTTCTTCCATTATTTTAAGATTTCTGGTAGTAAAAGATGCCAGATGGTCTTCTCTAGGTACTGAAGACATGTTTTATGTTCAACATGCACAGTGTTAGACTGGAAATGCCAGCTTTTCCGTGCAGCACTTTCATTAAATCAAAGAAGGAAATTATGGTAGGGGGTCTGCCAGCCTTGCAAGAGTGCTCGTTTCTCCCCTTGCTTTCTTTGTGGCCACCAGTTGACATTTTTTGCATGTACAGAACAAATGAAAATCACATAGTGATTCTTTATATAAAGCTAAATGGAGTATTGTAGCTTTAAAATATTGTCGGTGTAGAAGAGCTGTGAAGTATTGATTCAGAGATGAAAGGAAGTAGAACTACACCAGTTGCTTGATTTCTTTAGTTTCTTTCTTCAGAGCTCTAATTCTTTGCTGCACAAACTGCACTCAACCTGCTGCTTTGGACTTGGGTTTTTTTTCTTAAACTGCCCCCTTTTTATGTAATGCTAAAAATCAACCCTAGATTGTTTTTCTTGGCAATGCCATTCCAGTCATAAGACTGGTTTATGTCTTTAGGAAAAAAAAAATAGAAAGGGAATGGAAAAGCTTGGCAGAGACTGCAGAAATCTGAAACATATTAGACAAAGTAAAGGTTCAGAAAAAAACAGTCACTTGCCTGCCTTGTAACAGTAACTCTCTTTATAAGGCAGTTTATAGCTAAGCACGAAAGCAGGGAGGAGGAGACGCAAAGCCTGTTTCATAAGCTGTCGCAAAACCATGCACGTAGCCAAATCTGGTCCTGACATGGCTTTTCCACAAGAGTGGAATGCCTGCACTTTGAATAAGAGGGTGTGAGATGCTGGGCTTGTTCCTTAACCTGAAAAATTTCTCTGCAAGATTTGAAAAGAAGTATATATTTGTAAAAAAAAAAAAAATGCAACCGATTGTATTGGCAATAATGTGATGATGCTGCCACCTTTTTTTTATGGCTGTCATTGGCTTCATCAGGCTTGCAGCATTCTGTGCTGTTCTTCTCCAGTTTTGTCACTCCAGCTCAGCAAGCGTGCCGTGCTTCACAAAACTACTCAGTGTCCATATGCTACAGCGGCTTCATCAGCTCGTCTTTCTGATTTCATCCTGGTCTGTCCAGTGCCACTGTTTTCCTCCTTCTCAGTCCCAAGAGTTCGGTGCTTCCTGTCTAACATATGACCATGAACAGTGATCGAGAATAATGGTAGTCCCTGAAATGAATTACTGCCCTTTACCACTCAAAACACTGCCCCTCTTCTAACTCAGACACCTGATCCTGTCCTGGCCGTTTTCATTAGGTTGTTTTGTAGCACAGGGCCTTTCTGCAGGAGCATTTCCACAGTGTTTTGTTAGGAAGTAATGTGTCCAACAAAAGCAAGAGGGATTTTAAAGAGGAAATGGTGTGTTGGCCAAACTGCCCTTATGTCTGCTGCCTAGATGGTGGGCTGGTGGGATGTTGCACTGGACATTTAACTGTGACCTTTGGCAGGAAGGAACCTGAAGCAAAGTGCTTAGTAGGACTGGAATGTCCGGAGGACATAGTTCTTCATAAACAAACAAACCAACCAAGTGTCTTCTTTGGAAACCCTGCTGTCTTTCTGCTGAGCTTAGAGACTTCAGTATAAAGAGGGATTTAGATCCATACAGTGGGGGAGTTCAGAGTGACGCAGCAAATTTCTCCCTTGTTTGCTCCAATGAAAGCTGACTATTCTCCTGTTGAAAAGAGAACTAAGGAGGCCTATGGCTCTTGCACAGCTGCATGGGAACAGCTCCGAAGATAAAACTAACATGTCAGTCTGCATGAACCCTTCTGCACCTGCTGGTGAAAAATAAACAAGCCATTTGGTCTATCAGTGTGTGCTGGATTGCCTGTGGAAAGCATTGAAAGCCTTAAAGGGCAACAAACCATCTTTGTAGTTCTTTGACAGGCTCCTTGGAGTTTGCCTGGTTAGATTCTTGATCTCACTAACATTCCTGAACTCACTGCCGCATTTCACAATTAAACCAGCTTGGGGCCTGCACTGGAGCACAAGGTCAGCCCACAGGGACAGAACAGTGTCAGACTTCCTAGAGTTCAGGTTTGTTGTCTGAAGAGGCCTTGTGATTTTCCAAGCAGCCTCTGCCTCTCCCCACTGCTTTCTCAAATAATATAAGAATACTTTGAGATCAAGTGTCATAAATCTGCACAGGACTGATCTAACCCCTGTGTGTTCTGTGATCTTGCAGTGCATTCTGAGAATGGCCCAAGCCTATTTCAGGAAACTGCAAAGGAAACAAGGAGATAAGATATTTCTCCTCCATGAGCACAAACAATCCTGGTTGACCATGGCAGCACCCCGCACAGGCTGCCAGAAGCAAGGAGACTTTCCTTGGTTTGTTGCTTATCTGTAAAATGAGTCTATGTGGGGAAATGTGATAGTCCCAAGAGGAAAGAAGTGGGGTAGGATTAATTTAGTTTAATTTTAGACAGACTAAAATGAGGTGTTGAATCTTTCCTGCTCTCTAGATTGTCAATGGGTAGAGAAAGGAACCACCAAAGTGTAATTTAGCCCACAAGTTGTAGGCAGCTATTTTAGGATGGGCTGAGTTGTTCTGGAGGTGTCCGTTCTTGGTATTTGACTAGAGAGGATGCCTAATTCCTGTAAATTGACTATATTTTAGGTAGCTGAAGGTTAGGAAAGGTGTGACTCCCAGCTCTTGGTATCTGGTGCAACCTCACATGGGAGGGATAGAGGGGGGAACATCATGAACAGTTCTACAGGGTGAAGTCGTTTAAGCAGCAGGAACCACCGCAGGATTTGCCTGTGCATTTCTGAGGCCCTAAGGGGGCTGCTAAGGGGAATGCTGACACAGATGGAAATAGAGCAGCACTAGCAGACATCACCGTGTCATGCTTGCTAATATTTTATTCCCTGTTATTATACTTCCAAAAATACACATTTGTGGGGAGAGGAGAACTCCGAGAGTAGCAGTTAGGAAAGAGGCTAGCTTTATGGGTGGGTTTCTTCTGACTGATCTAACAACACGTCCAAGACACTTTGTATATCCAAAAATAATGCTCAAGGTATTGTTTTATTTGTTTTTACAGTGGGCATCTGTAGAAGATTCCCTCTTGCCAAACTTTCTTTTCCTTCCCTGAGAACCGAAGTCCTCCCTGGTGAATTTTGTTCAGTCATCAGATGTGGAAGGCCCTGTCTGCCCCAGCATGGGTTCAGACAGCGTGGCAGTGGCTGCTGTCAATGTGGGTCACTAGGGGCTGAGTGGAAGTGCTTTTTAGGAGGCTGAGCATGCTTTCTTTAGCAGTCTTGACAGTGGTGGCCCTGATGGTAATGTGTTCAGGAAATTAGGTCCAGGAGCTGAAAAAAAATCCCTAGTTCAGCATCACTGGCTACTTCTGAGGCAGTCATGTTGGGCTTGATGGCCCAGAAGATGTGAAAAGCGATGGCTGTAAGAGTCCTGTAGGAAGGACCTGAGCGGCTTCCCAGGGGAATGATTAGTGTAGCTCATAGCCCTGTGGGCAAGAGGAAGAAAGGGCTCCAGGTGTGCCTGGCCATGAGCAGACCTTAGAAGTGAGATGCTTAATTAGCCCAACATGACTGGGAGCTCAGCACTGTGAGTGACAGTTCCCTTGCACTCTCATGCACAGTGTGCAGCTCCCTGCAGTGTTGATAATGCACTGCCTGGAGGGACTGGGATCTAGCTGTTATCTTAGCTAGTTTTATCTGCTTAGAAACTGTTATCTGAGCTTCTTGGTGTGACACCCACTAGAAAGGAGTCTGGACACGTGACCTTTATTCTGTGTGCCTTTCCTCACAGTACCCTTTGGATGCAAGAAACAAAAGTTGCTGAGGGCTAAATAACTCATCCAAGGACAGACACGATGCTTGAGCCAGAATCTAGATTTCCAGCTATGTTGTCTGGATTGGAAAATCTGAGTAGGTCATCCGATACCAAGAAAATTGCAGGGCTAAAGCAGAGATTAGGTTAAATTCACTTCTTCCATCTCCATTGGCCACTTATGGATACAATGTCATATTTCAAGCATGATCTGTGAGGTTTTGTTGATGCAGTAGGATTAATTGAAAAAAATACTTGCATATTATCTGGGTATAGAAGAAAGGCTGGAAAATGCAAGCTCTTTAGCATGTCTTTTACTGTACCCAGCAGTGCTGTTACTGAGTTGTGACACTGTTACAAGCTCATACTGATTAGGGGAATCTATCTAAGGAGAAAAAAACTCACCTGGCTGACATTCTCTAGATGCTCCAAAGATAATTTGGCCCCTCAGCATAGCAAAATTAGTAGTAATTTTTTATGATTTTATATTAAGTATGGGGTAATAGGGGACTTCAAGGAATAGAATGCAGCATGGAGAAGAATACTACAGCTTAGCTGACACAGCAGCAAGGATCTATAGCTCTGGGATTGTCTGGGATTTTTTGGCCCTCTTTTGCCTAAATAATTAATATTTACTACTTAACTGAATGTGAATGTGCTGTCTATCAGTAAAGATGAGAGAGAAAAGGATAGGCTGATAAATGCCAGGAAACTGATTCTCTCTGACTTGTGTTGTTTCTTCTTTAACTTCTAAATATTGGCCCTTCGTGGAGTTGGGAGGGAAAAGAGTGACTGAATGCTCTGAAAAGTCAAACAAATTTTAAAGATGAAATTTTCAGGAAAAGAATCCTGTGTTTCAAAAATAGGTTATGTTTAATGAGTCCAATGTACACATATAGTGGTTGTTTCATTGCTATGCGGACTTCATTATGCTGCTAACAGGTGGGCATGAGTTTCTCTAAATTGCAGCAGTAAGGCCAGGTCAGATGGGGACACGTGCTAATTTCTGACTGAATCAAACTGCCAGTGTATGTGTGGGCTCATGTTTCGATTAAACTGAGCTGCAAGAAAGATTATGATGGAGGAGTGCAGAGGAATTATGTATACATGATATTTTCTTTATGGCGCCCATCAGTACGGGACTAATTTTAGAAGATGGTGTCGAATTCAATGTCTGCATTGATTGAGTTAAAGAAACATTAAGTCCTTGCTGAGGTCAGCAGGAGTTGCGTGTGCTGCACCTTTGAGAAGGAGGTGTCTGCCTTGATGACTTAGATCAAGCGCCAAGGGTTTGAAACTCTTACAGCATCAACACTGGAAAATAGGGTAATTGTTTAAAAGGAAAAAACCCTAGTTTGGAATAAATTGTTTAAATTACATAGAGGAGAAAAATTCCAATCTTGAACTAATTTTATTTTTCCCTAATTATGACCTTTATAGGGGAAAAAATCAGGATGTTGGTAGAGCCTGCAGCACTGGCACTTTGTTCAGTCATTGCCACTGGAACTAATATGAATGGGAAAAACTGGTCCCTGTGCTGAATTGCAATGGCTTATTAGCAGGTGGTTTTTCTGCTTTATCAGCAGATCTGGTAGGGAGACTTCCATGAGTCCAGCCAGTGTCATTTTGCCTTCACTTGTAAAAACCAGAAAATTAATTGCTTACCGCCACAAACTAGGAATGTAGATTGTAAAGAACCTTAAGTGAAATTTGTCCCCTTAAGATTATTTAAAGCATTTTTTTTCTTTCTCTAGATGTACAGGGGCTTCCAGATAATGCCACATGTTCAGTACATCTACACAGAAGCCTCTGAGAGTCTTTGTGGAGTCAAGCTGGAGGTCAACAAGTATCAATATCTGATTACAGGTAAAGGACCTTCCACTTCTCCATAGACAGAACTTCTTCTGTTTTATACATACACCTGCTAAGGACATGGGCATTGGTGTAGTGGCAGCTCTGTATGCCATTTCCTAAGTGTTAAGATGGCCAACAGTATTCTGGTGTTCAGGACTCTACTCTGAGTGACTCTGAGAGTCACTTCACTCTCTAGATGTCCCTCTCTTTCCTAAAGTGTATCATATAGCCAGGCATGCTTTGACAAGTATGTTTTGTGACAGTTCATGGCTCTGAATTTATGCCTGAGCTGGGATGTCTGTCACAGGGAACTGGGTTCTACTGGGCTGTGTCAAAAATGAAAGGTCGTTTTTGGAATGAGCTGGAGAAATGCAGGCTGCTGCTATGGGGGGATGCAGGGGGATGGACATGTGGCAGTTGCCAAGTCTTGTTTCTAGGGAAAATGTCATTTCATTTGCTCTGTTAAGAGGAGCTGGACAGCATTACTAACCTGGATGTTGCTGGTGGTGCTCTCAGCTGGCACAACACCCTGTCTTTCAGAAGTGCTGTTATCTTGCTGGCCAGAGATTCCTGAACCAGTTAATAAAAAGAAAGCATTTGCTGAGCAGTGGCTGAAGCCAAACATATTGAGAGCATTAGCAATGTCAGGAAACAAGAGAAGTGCTTGAGCTGAGAAGTGCTAACTTGTGACCATGTGTCTGTTTTCAAGGCCGGGTGTATGAGGGGAAGGTTTACACTGGCCTGTGCAACTGGTATGAAAAATGGGACCGGCTAACTCTGTCCCAGCGCAAAGGACTGAACCACCGCTATCACTTGGGCTGTGGCTGCAAGGTACGTGTGTCTCTAAGGTGGCATTCAGACATTCAAGCCCAAGAACTCTGTTTCGCCTGGCTAGTAATACTCTGTGGTGCCAGAGAACGGCCAGGAAGAGAAATGGGGGACAACAGTTTTTACAGAGAAGAAGTTCATTTTTAGTGTTGAGACCAGAGAAGAGACAATCAATGCAGAGTCTATGCCTTTAATAACCTGTCGGAGTTAATTGGGATTGGGGAAGACTTTCAGAGTCTATGCAGACTCATTTGCAAGTGAATTGAAATCAGGTACCAAAGGCTTGGCAAGATATGTCCAGCTTTTTTCCTGTGTAAACATTTTGAGTACTTAAAACCCCACAGCCTGGCCCTGGAACTAAGACTTTTGCACATGGCATCAGGCCTGCAAAAACATAGACATAAGCTCAACTTTTCTGCACCTGAAAAGCCCTTTTGACTACAGAATTAGCTGTGTCTGTGAAGCTAAGCACATGCTTACGTGCTTACAGAACTGAGGCTGAATTTTGGATTAGTAAGCAAGGTTTGAGGCAGTGAAATTTTGAATCACTTGTCTCTCTCAAAAAGACATTATATAAAATGTTGGTTTTACATGTAGCCTTACCTGTTTTCTCTTTCCAATTGCAGATCAGGCCCTGCTACTATTTGCCCTGCTTTGCCACCTCCAAGAATGAGTGCATTTGGACAGACATGCTCTCCAACTTTGGCCACTTGGGATATCAAGCAAAGCACTATGCCTGCATCCAGAGGGTGGAAGGCTACTGCAGCTGGTACAGAGGATGGGCACCTCCAGACAAAACGATAATCAATGCCACAGATCCCTGAACAGCTCTCACTATCCTTATCTCCCCTCTCCCTTACTTGTGGCTGATCTTCCTTTGGACACTAACTTTTACCAGATCGTGATGATGACAATGAAATTAGTGCCTATTTTCATGCAAATTCTAGCACTTCGAACACTTAAAAAAGAAAAGGAAAAAAAAAAAAGGAAAGAAAAAAAGTCTGTGCTACCTTACTGAATTTGTAATCACCTTTTCCATTTTTTGATACCACTCACTTTGATCAGACAACATTTGGGAGCTTACTTTTGCACACCAGAGGGAAAAATGGGAGGGAAAAATGTGAGGGAAAAAAAAGAAAAAAAAAAGGTGGAGCTCTTGCTCTCTTACATGTATCATTAGCTGTAGCAATATAATCTCTATTTTTTTAGGAAAACAAAAATCTAAAAGCTATGCCAATTAGGCACTGTATTCTTCTATGCGCTGGCTTCCCATCACCCTTCCTCATGCACTAAGTGCTGAAAATATATAGAAAAATCTATTTTAAGGGAAACAGATTTCATTAATCAGATTAATCAGGCAAATGAAGCAAAATGAAAAGAAACCCAGCCTAAACTCTGGACAAAATGATATCCAAAAGAAATCCTCCTCTATAGGAGAGATTGGCAATGTGATTGACTCCAGCTGTGGGAGACTTTACCTGGTATGTCTGACCACATCATCTGGTAAAAGCATTGTTGACTGACTGTCCTTGCTAATACGGTCACAGTGTGAATGCAACAGCACATTTGAAGTTCTGGCTTGCCTCAGAACAAAAGAGAGTATTTTGTATTCGTGTTGTTGTTATTTCAAAAACAAAAGCCCCATCCCCTATTTTCAGGGAGGTAAATGCAACTACAGCAGAGCATATGAAGGGTTGTCCCATCCTGTTCTGAGCAGCATTGGCCCCTGAAATTTTTGCAGCTTAGCTTCAACAGCAAAACCATCTTATGACCACCTTAAACCAAACAGATGCAAAAACAACAACTGTAAATCAATCACATGCAAGAGGGGAAGGAGAAATTTGCTAGAACTCTTATTATTATTATTATTAAAAAAAAAGAAAATATTGCCAAAACAGTGTTTTGCTGAACTAAGATGTATATACACATAATGACATAAGCTATTTTTGACAGGACATGGAATTTTTTTGGTATTATAAACAAAAGAATGGTTTAATTGTGTTTTAAAGACAGAAATATTGACATTCCGAGTCGGTGAGTCGCTTTTAAGATATTGAAGCTCCAGTGTATCTGCAGTAGTGGCTACAGTCATTGTTTCCTCTGTAACTCCTTGCACCACAGTTCCTCCCCTGCAGCTACAATAGCTGCATTTGTTTATACGGTGAAAGGAAGTGTGTGTGTGGGCTAGGCAAGAAAAAGTGGTCTCCTTATAAGCGTTGTCTGGGATCATAAAATTTTCAGCTGCCCGGAGGATTCCTTCTGTGTCAAGTGCTGTGTTTCCCTCTAGGCACTGTTAAGCATAGCCCTGTGCATGTGCTCATACCATGTCCTGCAGTCATGTGGGAGGAGAAGCCTTACTGTCTTGTGCTTTGCTGTTGACTGGAGAAGTTTTTTTTCATTCTATTTTGTTTTTTTATTATTAAGAAAACTATAATATAATTTTTCTTATCAAATAAAAGTATTTTAAGTTTTAATGATGGTGAAGAAGGGGTGCTGACAAAATGGGTGACTGAGTTTCGGATTGGGAGGGCTTGGGCAGGGAGAAGATTGTGCTTAACTTCATTTTTGTATTATTATTATTATTTATCTTACGTTTCCATATATCTTCTGTTCATTCCACTTAGAAAGCAGAGCTGCCACCAGCAGGAAAAAGTTGCTGCAGTGATTCCAGCTTGGGGCAATATAGCATTTTACCATCAGTGACCTCAATTACTGGAGAGTTGTTTAGAACCTCTTTGCCAGAAGGAAAAGAAAGGGTGTCTGAGATGGGCCCTGATGTGTTTTTATGTTCCTTGTGTGCTACCAGAGCTCTGCCAGATGTACACCCTCTGAAATACCCCATTTGCTGGATTACTTGTTGCAGCAAAAAGCTTCATTTGTAGCATGAACTTTGAAGGGCATTTTCATAGAGTTGCTGTAGGAGTTGCCTAGGTCTGCTGCATATATTTTTTTCCCAGCAGCTCTGAGTGGCAATGCAGCACAAAACACATTGAAAGTCTATTGGATTTTCCTGTGATTTAGACTTGGAACACTTCTCTGAAGTCCTCTTCCCTGTGACTACTCCTAAATTATGGGTTGGAGATGAGAGGGAGAGTAGGGTGCTTCCTGACACCCGTCACAGGATCATGTGGTGGTTCAGAAACTTTTGGCAAAATATGGGTTTGGGCTTGAGGCCCAGTGAAATCTGTTCGAGTTGTGCATGGCTAACAAAATCTGTGGGGGTCACTGAGGGCAGAATGGAGCCACCCTAAGTGTTTGCATTGCTCGGAACTTCACCTCAAGTTCAGGGTAACTTGTCAAAGCCAGCATCTCTTTGAGCTGCAGCCACTTCTCACAGCTTTGGAAGGCTAAACAAAAATGCCCCTTGATACAGTAAAGTGTTGATTTGAATTTTCATTAAACTGCAGCTCTGTGTATTTTACCTGTCACTGATTCATTTAGCTAGCTGAGACATCACAGTATTGCACTCAAATTATTGTGAAAATATTTGCATTCTAATACTATGAGGACTTGTGTCCCTGCGTAGGATATAATGTAGCTATGTGCTTTGTAAACAACAAAACAGCAGATGCATTACCAGAAAGTGAAGCATATTCCCACTTTGTTTTGCAGACGGTAAAATATTTCTGAGATGCAGACAGCTAGACTGGCAGGGGCGGAGGTTTGGTGGCAAATCTTTGCCCTTGCTATGTAAAGAAACAGTTGTTAAGGCTCTTCAAAATGTGGAGCCAAAAGGAGGGGGAAGAATCCAGTGAAAATACATTTCTTTTGGGAAGCTTCTTTATTTTGTTTCTGTGCATGCTATCAGGGACAAGCATTTCTTGGGCTTGTGCTTGCATTAAGGACCTGCCTGAAGGCATTCCTGAAGTGGAGGCCATTACATGGATTGAACAGGGTCTAAACCAGACTCAAAGACTTCTTCCTTTCTGTCAGCTCTCCTTTCTGCTTTGCTAGTCTCTTCTGCCTGCCAATGGACATGCCCAGGATTACACACACACTCCCTGCCACCATGCTTTAGACACACCAACATTATCAAATTCTTTTTAAAGTGCATAGCTAATTTCTAGACTGAAGCTGTTCAGTTTCTTATTTATGCATATTTTTTCCTCACTTGCTGGAGAGTGTTTTCCCCTTTAAAAGGACAAAAAAAAATATTGAAAGCTTGGGAAAGGTTAGATCCTATTTGCCTTTTCCAGAATGGAAGGGATAGAGAGTAAATAAAGTCCTTAAATAAAGTCCTCTTGTGGGAGGCTTCTACCTCCCCTGTATAGATAAAAAAAGCCATTTTTAAGTCTAAATTTCCCATGCTTTGAAGAGTTATGTGGCCCTTTAGGTAGGACTATCCTAAAACCTTAATCTATCATTGTATCCCATTCATACTTGTCAGAATGAAATGCTACCTCACAGTGATGGGAAACATACTGTTGTGTTTTTTACAGTAAAGACTATTGGAAATAGAGGCTTCCATGAGAACAAACTTCCATCCTTGCAGATGTCTCTGAAAATACTGCTCATTTATAATGTGCTTTATAGCTTGGAAGGACAGAACAGAATTTAGGGAACTGCAAGAAGTCTTTGTCTTTTTTATAATAAGTGACTTTTGGGGCTACCAGTCTTGAGAAAAAAACATAAAAACCCACTAAACATTTGCTGCTGTTTTGCTTTTACTGGCTTCTCCTTCTCTCTGACACCGTCCTTCCTTCATAGAGCCACTCTGCTGTTCCTGATAGTCATGGAAACTTGGGGAGAGACCCAAACCCATGTGTAAAATCTTGTCCAGAAGGAATGTATTTGTTGCTAAATTTTCTAGCACTGTTTACAGTTTTCTTCCATGTTATTTATAAATTTTATATTCAGTGAATGTATATTGTCTTTTAAGGTAATGTTGCATAATGTTCACTTTTTATAGTGTCCTTTTATTCTAAACAGTAAAGTGGTTTTATTTCTATCACAGACATTTTGTCTCTGCTTCACTTATATTAGTTTCTGTCGACTTCAGCTGTACACAAATGGATTTGCAACTGGATTTATTAATTTCCTTCCCCTTCCTGATACACTTTTATTGGTCCCAAAGCAGATATTCCACCTCTGGCAATTCTTGCGCTNTCTAAGAATTGTTACTATGGTCATAAGCCCAGGAGAGGCAAAAAATCTGTTTTGAAGTTAGTGGCTCCCAGTTGTTAATTGGCCATAGGAGGTCAGTACAGAGCAAGGCAGTCATTAGGGCTGGCTGTAGCACCGGCAGGTCCTTGGAAGAACACTTCTCAGATTGCTCTTATTTCCAGAAAACTGATGATTGCGTGAGGTCTGAAACGTGCATGCGCACGGCAAAGGGAAGAGAGGGTCATCTTTTCTGCTGCGAAATGTCAGAATCTTGTGTCCTCTCTTTAGGCTTTCTGTTTAAGGCTGATAAAAAGTGCCCTGTTCTCATGACAAAGAAGCTTCAAAAAAACCATTTTCAGATAAGTTAAAGTGCTCACAAAAATCGACCTACTGTTAGAAACTTCCTAAATCTCACTTTTTACTCTTGGAAAATCTCATCTCTTCGGAGATGAAAGGATGAAAGAGATCTTTGAATCTGTTCTCTCTTTAATCCAAAGGTTTAGAAAGTGGACTCTGGAAAATCTTGGATATGGGAAGACGAGGGTCTCATATGTGAGAACTTAAGTGCTTAAAATGTGTCACATTGCAGAGAGGTAAAACCATAACACTCATTATAAACACTTCCAGGGGGTCACCCATCAAAAGACCACAGTGAGTTTTATGAGTGCTCACTGGTACAGCTTGGAAATGCCTCCAGGAGAGGGAAGAGAAAGAGTGGTAAAAGGGGATCAGTGTATTCCTATCTGACAGATGGAGAAGCTGATACGCAGTGGGCAAGCAACTTTGACAAGTGTTTGGTGATGACTGCTGTGTAGCTTGCTTGGTGTAAGCACTTGACCTCTCAGATTCTAACAGTCCAGGATGCTGTGAAGATGCTCCCAGAAAGGATATTTATAAGTTTTGTAGATTAATTCCGTGAGACAGACCACCCCTCCTCACCTGGGAAGGGCTGACCTGAACCTGCCCAAGTGGATTGTTGCTTCCGTAAATTGTTGGAAAGTGACCGATTTAAACCAGATTACTCAGGCTTGCATGTCAGCAGTAGTGTTTGTGTTCATATGAGATTATCTACAGTTTAAGAGGTTCCTGTCCCCTTTTGGAAGTAAGTAATAGTATCTCCAAGTAGGTGATTAATTATAAAGATGGAAAATAAGTGAAATTAACATCAGTGCTAAATCAAACTACTTTGCTGGTACCAAACACATCTATAGTTGAGGAGCCAAGAATCAGATAGCCAGATAAAAAAAATGGTGCTAAAATTGCAAACCAATTTCCAATGATAACCTTTATCAAGTCTTCTGAAACTACCATTCCTGAAATGGTGGTCCAAGTCACAACTGTCCTGAAGCATTACTTATGTCACAAAACCTTCATAAATCATTAGGAATTAAATGCAAGTGGTATGCAACTAATTAAACTTACAGATGTGCAAAAAACTGACACATTGTTTAAGGACTCTCCATTTCTTTATGTCTTAAATTATAATACAACTTCATGACTGTACTTACCTTCACGATGTGCCTGTGAATCATGGAAGTGCCATAGTCTACACAGCAGAGGTAGAGAACAGAGTATTGGAACAGAATAGGACTGGCATTTCAAAATATTTGAGTACCTAGCAGGCAGCAGTGGGATTTTTCACAAGAAACTAGATGATCATGTACCTACACCCTGTTTTGTGTTGTGGCTGGCCCACAGTGTTGCAACAAGTGTGTGAGAAAAGATGGGTCTGAATATTTTTATCCTTAGTTTGACATCTCAACAACCCTCATGTTCAGGCTGGCAGTGCTGCTTGGGTTCACAGTCAAGCCTGGGAAAAAAGCTCAGCCAGCCAGTGGTCACACAGTGGGTCATGGTTCATACGGGGTTTCGTCAAAGCCTCAGCCATGTAGGAAGAGCCATTAATTCATGGATGTAAGTTGGGAGCAAAAACTCACAAAGGACCAGTCTTTTTTTTAACACAGGGAAAACAAGAGCCATGACCAGCTTTAAACAAAGCCCCTCTCTTTGCCATGTTCTCCAGTACTAAAGGCACCTACGCAGATTTCTTTGGAAGGTACCCTAAGAGTTTGGTAGAATGCCCAGCAGCCACACAGGGCACTGAGTGTTTAGCTGTTGACAGAAAGACCAGGCCCCAGAGCACTGTTCAAAGAAAACATGAGAAGCTGAAACAAACTCTTTTAAGAACTCCAAGTTACCCTGAGTACCTTCAGGCTGATAAATGTTTCTTGGATGGTGAACACGTGACAGACCAAGCAAGTGTCTTTTGCACAGCACTTTTTAGCTAGTATTTTTCTGTAAGTAAAATTTAGACTCTTCCCAGCATTCTGGCCACCATTTCCTGTACCCAACTTGCATCTGTTGTTTCCACCCCATCCACAGTGGCATCAGAAGAAAGCAAAGTTACTCACCATCTGCTTATGGCTTGGGAAGAACGTTTGCTCCACCAGGGGGAACTTCTCAGGACCCAGCGAGTTGAAGATTTTAATGAGCTGAGAGAACTTGGGGAGAGGGAGGGGGAACAAAAAACAGATACAGTGGATGTCAGTGACTTATTGCGCAACAGGCAAATGCTTGCAAAATGTTCTGCCTGTGGTGAAGGAGGTGAAAGAAATGTTATCATGTCTTTCACACCTTGCTTTCTTGACCTGAGAGCAGCAAGAAAATATGAAGCTGCTGTATTTATCTAGGCCAAGTCAGGCTATGTATACAAACCTTGGAATAAAGGAGCATAGAAGGGATTCAAGAGCTAGAAGGGAATCAGTTTGCATTTACTGACAGATCTACTATGAACAAGGTTTGCATTCCAAATGCAGCTTTCCTTTCTTAGTAGAGGATAGAGCCAGGAAAATCAGTGCCACCAGTCCCAATCGGAGACCAAATAAACCAAAGCTGTCCCTGAGATCTCTTCCCCACAGCCAAATCCAAGCAAGGTACTTTGTGCTGGAGGACAGGAGAATTGCTTAGGACAGTGATTACTAGAGGGTTTTGAGTGTCAGACGAAGGGAGTAGGAGCCCACTGTTAATCATAACTGACATTTATTGTGAACCAAGGGCCCCCCAACAGCCCTTCATCAATGACAGGAAAGAGAGGGGTTCATCTGACTGTCCCTGTCCCATGTACTGTGGGGTCTGAGGGAGGCACCAATCTGTGAGGGAGGTATCCAGAGAGCAATACCAACATCAACAGGGACAGCAACCACTCCGGTATTTCACACACTAGGAGGAACATTTGTCATTGTCGCCACCCATCAGCATGAACTTCACCATTATCACCACTATCATCACTACTATAAATTCTTTTATCATGCAGGGTTGTGCCCAACCAGGCACAAAGCTCCCCATAGTAGTACTGAGTTTTGATTTCTGTTCAGGTTCCAGATCCCCAACAGAAGCGTAACACATCACAGCAAATTCCTGCTCTGCTTCAGCCATCTATGAAGCGAGCAGACTATTCTGTATGTTGTCTGCAGCCTCCCTGTTCAATCCATTATTCATCACACAGAGAAAAAAAAAAATCAAAACTATAAGAGAGAAACCTAGTAACCATGACAGAAAATGTTTCTGAAGAAGGGTTGATATACCAGAGAGGTGTAAGAGGTGATACATATCCCAGAATCACAGGAGAAGCTTGGACACAGCCCTGTTACCACAGACAGTGTTGAACTGGCACAGATGTTGGTGAAGTGGTTGGACTGGCAGCCATGTAAGAGAATAAAATGTTTGGGGATTGGTTCCTGCTGAGCTGGTAGATAGGACTGAATTCCTCATTGAGTCATATTCACAAAGTAGTTTATATATTGAATTCAGTTTCCAAGCCCCCCAGAATTTGTTAAAATCAAGTTAATTAATAAAAGTCTCCACCCTGGGCCAAGTAAAGACAGATTTTAAGTCCTTTGCATGAGTTTCTCAAGTTGCCCATCGAAGATGGGGATGTATTAAACTTGAAGGAGATGGCTGTGTCACCTGAGGGAAGTGACACACAGATTAAGGGAAGGAACCAGACATCTACGGAAGAAGAGAAAGAAAACCAAGCTCCCTTTGTTCCCAATAGCATTAGCTGCTTAATCTCGCATGTTCTGAGCACTTCTGGACAACAGCTGGTGCCAGTAAATGCACCAAATCACAACACCAAGGTTACATTGCAGATGGAGAGAGCTACTGAGGATGTTTTTTGCTGAGTAGCCCTGTTAAGGCTCCTCTTCTGCTTACTGGGCTAGTCTAAGCAAAAGAATTGCTGCATGAAACTTCATTTGCTGGTGGAGAAGAAATACCCCTTTGAGAGTTAAATCTTGGCATGCAGTTGCTGTGCAAAAACATTGGGCTTCAAGGTGTGTGCCAGACCCAGGCCGAAGGCTGAAGGGGCAGCTGCCAGCAGATTTGCAGACAAATGCGAAGAATCCTTTTCCTAATCTCGTAGTTCAAAACACAGCATTTAAAGAAAATCCAGGATACATCTAGAGGCAGCATATCCCATCACTAACACCACCATCACCTTCACATGCATCAGCAGATAAGAGGAAAAACTCCCAATGTAGAATAATTATTGTTGGCAAGGAGAGTATTGGTGTTATGGAAGGAGGACAGCTTGCTTCTCTTAAAACAATGAGCCAGAGACAAGGAGAGAAGGAAAAACACGGGCTGAGAACAGTCCATGCCCCTTGCTGTGTATGCACGCAGCCCTGGTGAACCACGGACACTGTGATGTTGAAGCAATGCGCATTTATCCTGGGAAAACAGCTCAAACAAAATAACTGGAACAACTGTGCAGCTAATAGACAATGTTCTGACTTGTTCCTTTTGAAGCATACAGCTCTTGGCTGTTGCTGAAATAACAAGTGTTTCAGATGAGAGATTCAGACCTCTGGGAGCCTTGTCACTGTGCCAAGCCTGCAAAAAGGTCTGACTTTGGTATTGCCCCTCATGGGACAGTTCCCTCCCATTTTCTCTTTTTTTACCAGTTGTTAGGGACAGGATATTGACAAAGAGACTCCCTCCTTACGTGGTGCAGCAGCCTCTGAGATACCTGATAACAGAGCTCAAGTAACATCTCCCCATGCAGATGGGTTGGAATGTTGTTGTCAGCAGCTCTGCTAGATAAAACCACACCTTTCACATGCTGGCAGCCGTTCTTGCTTTCTGTTGTTCCACTGGTTTTAGTTAGATTGCTTCCAGACCACAGATAACACACGGGGCAAGGCAGTGTGGCACAGCCTGGGTTTAGGTACCTGGAACACATAGGCAAGGGAAATGCCTTGGCCTAACTGCTTGGAGATCAGAGTTGCAGTGCAGGGAGTCTTTACAGAGGAATAAAAAGATCCATTCAGAGGACCTTAAGGCCTTTTGCATATTTTGAAAGTGCCTAGGTCATCAAGGAGCCTATATCCCTTGACAGTCAATAACAGTTTGGCTAGGAGTCCCTGGACTCAGGAGGAGACTGTCAGAAAAGCTTCATGTTTTCTGCTGCCTTACAGATGCAAACGTTGCTTGGCAATTACAGACATTACCTGCATGCAGTGTGAGTACTACTCTGAGCATTCTTCCCATTGTATTTTGGACTGCAGCTTAGAATTCTAACACAGAAATTATTATTGGTGGTTGAAGCATTGTGCTTACTGTTCTTGTAGTACTATTTCTCAATAGTTCTAGGATGATCTTAAAACTTAGATTTCTTAGATGTTTCTCTCAGAGTGTGAGACGCCCTGAATACTTTTTGCTTTTCTTTCAGAAACATCTAGTTCAAACTGTGCCTGTTTGAATATTTGAAGAAATTTTTGTATTGCAGAACTGGAAATCTGGCAAATGTCATTAAAAATGGGCCTGCATGTTTGAGTAAAATCAAACCCAAACTCAGCTGATTGTGATTAGAGTTGCTGAGAATAAAACGTGGTTGCAAACTGCCAAGGAAAAACAGTCTCAATTTCATCCCCCTCCGCAAAATCATAAACATTTCTATGAAAAGAAACCATTTTTTGAGAAAATAAAAAATGAGAGTGAAAAGCACATTTCCCAGGGGTATTTAATTTCATTTCTTCATGCATATCAACTGTTTCCTAGATCCAAAAAGTTTCCAGTAATCTTTGCTATGCAGATCCCTTATTTCAATATGCCTGTTTTGCAATCAAAGTGGAATGTGCACCCAAGTGTTCCTATCTCTGACTTCCCAGCTGTCACAAAAACAAAATTTTCTGATTCTGTTGCCAGTGAAGCTTTTTCCCCTCAAATGCCCCACTGCAATCTCTACATGATCTTAAATACCATCTGAGTGTTGCTTATTCAGTGCAATCTTAGATTGCTGAGCACTGGTTTGGGGGTGATGTGTGCGCAGAGGCAGTGAAGAAAGGAGGCATTCTGCAAACCTGTTTAAATTGTTTCCAAGTGATTTCCTTGACTCCTCTGGGAAGGCTGTCTGTGCTAGCTGTTTTCCCCATGAGGAAAGCATGGCACAACCAAATGCAGAGTAGCTAGAGCCAAGCTGCTGGCAGAGCCTAGTTCTCCCACACTGCCTTTCCAGCACTGCCTTTTTTTTTTATTTTTTCTTACTATACTAAGTTTATATGTTTTCTTTTATTTTAGATGCCTAAATATAGGTCTTTCACATCTTGAGGTCCCCCCACACCATCAGAAACATGAAACAAGGCATGAGTTGTGAAGTGTCAACTAAGCCATGACTGACTTGACCCCAAACTCAGATGGAATGGACCACATGACTGTCAGCAAAAGGCAGTGTCAATGTGGAGGCTTTTCGTCTAGTCACCAGGGCCAATGCACTTGAGTGTAGGACCAGCTGTCAGAAACAATGTGAAGGTCTGGTACTGAGCCTGGAACTGAAAAACCAAGTGGAAACTGAGGTAAAATGTACATTAACCACCTACACAGTGATGGCAAAGTACAATTGTTCTCACTACCCTGATTATTGCATGACAACATTTTGGAAAAGACAAGATATTTCTTTTGGTCTCAACAAACCCTACAAATATTTTAAAAGGGGTGAAAACTGAAAAGACTATGTTTATTACACTGGTACCATTTTAGTAAAAAATTACTTAAATCCAACACTGCCCAATCAAGGAAATAAAAGTCTGAATCACTACAGACCTCATCTGGACTTGAGCTACCAACCAACACACTGCTGACCACTGGGATATTCATTCCAAGGAAAGAAACAACAATAAAATTCCACTTAATTAGGTGATGAGGAAGATAGTTATAATTTGCTATAAACATTCCATCTCACCCCAAGATCAACTTGTGCAATGGGTAAAGGAATTTCTGAAATCGCATATAAAAGTTTTTCATGGCGTCATATTGCAAAGTCTCATCTTTTTCTCACATCCATATAGCTGTAATTTCTTGCTTTGAACCTAGAAGAATGCAGGGAAATTTCCATTCTGGAAGCATCAGTGATCAGAGAAGACATTTTGGGGCAAAACTGCTTGGAAAACCGATATGGAAACTCCAAAATGGTATCAGGATCTGACTTCTTCCTGCAGTTACTGCCATGGCCAGCCTTACTCTTCTGGCTCATGGCCAACTTATCTCTTCAGCTGTCCTGCTTCTGCAGCTTCAGCTGCCTTGGAGCTGGTCATACAAATGATTTGGGGAATTATTACATACTGTGATTTGGGGCTGAGAAAAGTCAATCATAGTGTTTTCAAGGTTTTCTGAGATTCTCATGTGAACTTGACAAAATTTAAAGAATGGGTGAAGGGATCTTCCAGAGCAAAATATCAAAACACTGCCCTCTCCTCATCAGGAGCTGACTCAGCCTAAGTCTTTTCAAGGTGCAGTGTTTCAGGTTCAATGAACCAACACTTTATGATGGTATTGCATTTCATTCTGGGACTGTTGAAAAACTCTACATGTGTGGTGGTTTGACCCTGACTGGACTGATTTTTCTCCACCTCCTCCCAGCCAATGATGCAGGAGAGTTGGGAATGGTGGTTTTCATCTGTTCATCGCATGTTGTCTCTACCAACCCTTCCTTCCTTCTCAGGGGGAGGACTCCTCCCACTCTTCCCCTGCTCCAATGTGGGATCCCTCCCAGGGGAGACAGCCCTCCATAAACTCTCCAATGTGGGTCCTTCCCATGCATTGCAAGAAATCTAGGTGCTGCTGCACTGTCAGCTATTGGTGATTCTTTAGAGCCTGGGACAAGGGAAACGTCATGCTCAGGGCGAAGAAATAACACCTTGATGCAACTAGAGGCTGATAAAGTAGTAGTGCTGATAGGTTTTTCCCCCCATTCCCCCAAGAATTCCCACCTGGATTCCTAAGGTTGTTTAGATTTTAACCTAAAGAGACCAACTCTTTTGAAACCCCTGGAAGGTGAGCTTGGTGTTCCATCGGTACTGGAGATCTCCTTTGCAGTGCTGACATGCAGCAAAGCTGCATCATCACTTACCACCCAAGGCTTGCTGCAGAAGTTGTAGATGGAGTAGAGGGAGTTGATAGTGTGAATGCCACCATACTGGAGGCCGATGATGAGGCTGCGGAAGTCTTCCCCCAGTGCCATGCTGTAGGCGTGCTGGCGGATCAGGACAAAATCTGGCTTGAAGGACCTGGGAGAGACAAGGAGAGTGGTGTTTTATATTCAAATGCTCCCAAAGCACTTCTAACCACTCCTTGTTTCTTTTCCATCCTTCCCCTTTCTTTTCACTAGTACATGTTGCTCTGCTCTGGGCCTCTCATAGTGTATTGCTTGTGTTATAACGTAACAAACCCAACAAAACCCCCTAGTCATTAATAAAAGGAAAAATCCAACATAGCTGGAAGTGTGAGAGCACAAAAACAGGCCAAACAGATTTTCCACAGTTTCCATGTCACTCAGGCATGCAAAGGAACAAGACACAAGCAGAGCCAAGGGTCATAAATTCACTGGTGGGGGGATTCTCTTTTCCTTCTAAAAGCTTGGCTGTACTTGGCAAGCTTGCTGCAATGTGCGACGCAGATGAGGGAGCAAGTTTGTTTCCTGACGATTGAGCTCTGTATTGAAGCAATGCCCAGTGGGTGGGAAGATCATAAGGGATTTCAAAATGCTGTCGTACACATCCATACTTTGACACCCATTCCCCTTTAATCAGTTTACTACATACGCAGCACATCCCAGGCTCTTATGGCTGTGAGTCAACAAGTGAAGGGCAGGCATGGTAATATAATTAATCAAATAAGCAGAGCCCCTGATACGCTGCTGTGACTCATGGCATAGACTTCCAGAATATTATTTAGCAGGACTGGAGCTTGGTCTCCTATGGTTCTGCAGCAGCAGCCCCCAGCTAATGCACAGAAAAGTGAGGCCCTTTCTAGGTAAGCCAACAGGCAATGGATTATCTTTCAAGCAGCCAGATTTCATTCCTTGCTGACACTCTGTCTTCAGAGCCATTCAAAAATATCTGGAAACATCAGCTGGAAAGAAACGGTTCCCAAAATGGAGCTCAGCAGTTCATTCTCGAAGGAAGGGGGCTTTTCCACTGAAAGAAGGGATTATTTTATAAGTTAACAGAGGTTGCATCAAGGACATTGAAAAATTTCCATGCTGTATTAAAGATTTTCAGAGAAATGAGCTCTGTAACCAGGTCCCATTACCTCACTACCCTCAAACATTTTCCTTGCTAAGAGACTATAATTTCTATCCTTTGGATGTATGAGCTGGAAATACTTTGGGTTTATAGCCCCTATTTATATTTCCATCATTCTGGCAGGGAGATGTGAGATGGTGATTCTGGGCCAGATTGTGGCAACAAACACTGTACACAAATCCCAGCACAGCTTTGTTGTTTAAAAGCTGTTCATTTTGTTTTTTGGCCTTGGACTTTTGTTATTGCCTGCCTGGGACATGGTGAGGAGCATGCTCAGCTTTGGTGATGCAAGAGGCCAAGCTTTAGAAATGTTGTGATTCCCTCCCATGGAGTTTTTTTAAACCTAGGCATGTTCCCTAATGTACTTGCCACCAAAGGTGGTGCTTTCCTCCAGCAGTGAGATGCGTAATGAGCATCATGAGGGCTGTGCTATGGCTGTGTAGCTGATTTATGGACCTCCCTGGTGTCAACGGGGATGAGGCAAGTGGTGACCCCTTGCTGAAAAACAGCAAGTGAATAACAAATCTTGGAACATCTGAGCTGCTCCATTCTGCTGGACTTGCTGTGTACAAAGTACCCTGGAGGTGGACACAGGTCCTCAAGAAGGATTAACCAGCTGCTTAGGACCAGGGCTCGGTATCTGTGCTGAGTCACTGAACAGTTGTGGCGCCTGGGAGAGGCAGGAGTTCCAGGCGTGTCTCTCCTCATCCAGATTTCTGAGAGGGCAAGGACACAGAGTGGCTGGGGAACTGCCTTCTTTGGCTTTACTTTTGCCAGCCAAAAGCTCAGGAAAAAAGCTCTTGTCTTTTCAGATCCCGGCAAAGGAAGAATTTCTCCACTTAGACGATGGACACAAGAATATAGAATTAAAGTAGAAAAGCCCATTCTCAAACTCTGTGTCCTGTAGGGCACTCTCTCATGCAGCAGATGAGGAGTGAAGCGAAGGTGGACACTGAAACCCTGTTTTGAGCCGTGGAACAATGTGAATGTTCCCATGGATACTGAGAACAGGGCAGTGGAGTGCCAGGCCTGGGGCTAGCTGAGAATAAACATCAGCTGAAGAGCACCAGAGCCTGAATGGAGAAATGGAGACCAGCAGCAAAATGAGTAACAATCAATAACATTTCTGTGCAGAAAGCAGGTCCCCAGCCTGCTTTGTGGTGGAGAAGATGACGACAGCAAATTCTGCTGGGAGTTTTCATGCCTTAAAGAGTCCTCCTATTTCTTATTTCTGCATATAACTCTGGTTTGCTTCCTGGTCCTTCAGCTTTTTTTCTGAGGCACAAAGAGATTCAAGGGTGTGAAGAAAGAGATTCAAGGGTGTGGAGAAAGAGATTCAAGGGTGTGGAGAAAGAGATTCAAGGGTATGAAGCAGAATACACTATTTGCATCAGAAATAGTGTGATCAACACATTAGATTGCCCTCCTGTGCTGAACACTGGTGAGGCCACATCTCATATCCTGTGTTCAGTGTTGGGTCTCTCACTGAAAGAAAGATATTGAGGTGTTGCAGTGAGGTGGGGATCGGCCTCCTCACCCAGGTAACAAGGTATAGGATAAGAGGGAATGGCATCAGGTTGTGCCAGAGGAGGATAGTGGATATCAGGAAAAATTTCTTCATGGAAAGGGTTATCAAGCATTGAAACAGTCTGCCCAGGGAAGTGGTTGAGTCACCATCCCTTGAACTGTTCAAAGGGTGTGTAGATATGGCACTTAGGGGTGTGATTTAGCGGTGAAAATGTCAGTGCTCATTAATGGTTGGAACAATGCTCTTAGAGGTCTTTCCCAACCAATTGTGATTGTCAAAACACTTCTTAATGACCCCTTCCACCGTGCATAATCATTTGCAGCCAAAGGGTGATTTATACTTCAGCACCATTAGGGGTGAGAGAGCATTTTCCTGGTGGTGTTGTTGAAGGATGGGCTCTCCTGCTGTCTTTTTAGAAGACTGACAGTCTTACAAGACACTTTGCCCTTCGTGTCAATAGAAAAAAGTCTTCCTAGGACACTGAAGATGACATCCTCTTCAATTTCTGGCTACCCTCCATTATCCAAGGAGACTTCATTCAGCTTTCAGATACTTCCCAGTGTTCAAGATATTCTGAATAAGTTCCCTTCCAAAGCCTTTCCTGTCTGGCATGACACAGAGAAGAAGAGAACTGCATAATTTAGCAATATGATAAAACAAGTTTTGCATTACTGGCAATTAATGAAGCCTTCAGGGAAGTGTCTGAGGCACAAGTCCAAGCTGTAAGAGCCTCCAACTTTTGCCCAAGAAGTGCAAAAATCCCTCCAAATATGCAGTGCCGCAGGTGTCTGACACCTAATAGAAAATGGTATTTATAAATAGGAACAAGTTCTTTTTGTACTTTGCTTGGATGTTAATAGCATTGTTATTACAGTACTGAAAATTATTATGAAATCAATGAGTTTCCCCTGTCCCAGTGTTCTGTTTAATGCTTCAGTAAAGTGGAAAATTTGCTAAGACAAAAATGTCATTTCAGTCAAAACCTCATGTCATCTTTTCCACAGAAAGAAATAAACCCTGCTGAAGGTATTCAAAGAAAGAACAAATGTGATTGCTTATATAAATAAGATAACAGAGTTGGTTTGAGAGAAAAATGAAGCAACATAGACTAAAGAATAACCTCTCTTTACTAGGCTGGAGGAGAGAAGCAGGGGTTTTTTTTTGAACATTCTAGTAGATAATGGCTGGGTAAAAAAACATGGGAGGCGTGGGAGACCAGTGCAGCAAAAGCAGCAGGAGCCAGGAATCACAGTTGCAGTAGGACCAATACCACTGTGGGCGGATGAGGACACCCTGGAAGATCCTTTGATTTGCTTCTCAGCCACAGATCAATGCTCAGCTAACCATTAAATCATGTCACACATTCTCTGAACTGTACTCTGGTAATCTCAAAAGTCTGCCACATATTTTACTTCTAAACTGATTGACATTGACAAGGAAAAGCATGTGGACTCAGACAAAGCCTGAAAGTCGTAACAACCACACCTGCCAACACCAACTTGCCTTCAAAAATGCTTGTGATCCTAAACTTTTACAGAAGGTGATCCAAATGCTTTCCAACATCACAGAATAAAGTCATAGAGTAATTTAGGTTGGAGGGGATCTTTGGAAACCATCTGGCCCGACACCATACTCACTGCAGGGCTAACTTTGACGTGACATTAGGAGGATTGCCATTCCCTGGAAGAAGCCTAAGTAAAAACTCGTGTGGAAAGGAGACAAATTATGGCGGGATCAATAAAAACCCCCCAATCATCAATTAAGACTGAAACAATGTACATAAGTTTTGAATCATTCTTCTATTTAATCCTGAATTAACTAATTATTGAATGCTGTAGACCCTGGTGGCTCATTCCTTATTGGAAAGAATTACTGTAAATGCAAAAAGGCTCAGGGAGTAGTTTAGTGTCTGAAATGCTCCCCACCCTGGTCTGCTCAGACTGACTTTTGCTTTCTGGCAGCTGCCTGCATGCCAAATGTTTTCCCAATAACTGTCAGCATCCTGCCTGCATGTTGGCTGGGCGCCAGCTGCCGAGGAGGTGAAGAGGGACATTATTCATCTGGGACATCAGCAAACCCTGAAGGGAAAAGCAGGCCTCCAAGCAGCTGTTTAGCAGAAAGAGCTGAGGTGGAAGTAACTGAGAATAAATACGTAACTAATCACACCCCACTGTCTCTTCTCTTTTGTACCTCCTTGTCAAAAAAAAAAAAAAANACAGGCAGGTGAAGAGGGGGGAGATATTAGTAAAAAACAATGACAATGTTAGGTCATCTCCCATATGGGAATAATTTCTCAGTTTATAAATGTTTACTAGAGATGTTAAATTGCTTCATATATAACTGCAACTTGCTAGGGTGTACCCTGTTAGACATCTCACCCCAGCTCATTGTCTCTGCAGGGTATTTCAGTGAGGAAAGTGGTCATTTGGCACATTGGTCCCTTGCCTAAACTGAATTTTCAAAAGCTTACAGGCTGTTACACACACTTCTCCATTACATTTATGGACTGCCATGCCATCAATAGAAAAAATATTGCCCAAATGTTTCTCAGTGTTAAATACATAGCACATATTGTACTCTACAATGTGGCACTTTCTGCGAAACTTAGAAGAACCATGCGCTCAACGTATTTTTCTGTCTGGCTGCCAGAAACCTAAACTTTCCCTATCAGTTTCTACCTTTTTTTCTCCTATTTGCAACTTCACAGAAAATTGCAGAAATTTGGTTTGGAAGCAGCAGCAAAACAACGAACTAACCAACCAAAACAACACCACCCCCAACCCCCAAAACAATAGAAATAACTGGAAAAAGATATTCCAAAAAAGACCCTAATTAGGTCAAGAATTAAATTAAGAAAAGATAGGGATTAAGAAAAGATAGGGACAAGAGCTGGAGTTTGTCACAAACTTCCTGGAACATGAGAAGCTGGACCTGCTGCCTACCAATACTTCCTACATCAGTGTCCAGGAACAGTAGCTACTCCCATGACCTTCCTGCACATTGTCCCTGTAGAAGAGCTACAAGAAACCATCAACTCTTGCGAACAAATAGTCCTGGAGAGACAAGAAAACATCCTTCTTGCAATGCACAGTGCAACTACTGTGTGGTGAATAAGCATGGCCTCTGTAGGATAGAAAACTTCCATGCCCCTTTCAGGCAGCTGCCTCTCAATGGACCTTTGGGGTCAGTGAACCTACTGGAATGGGAAAAATGTAGTGGGCAGAGGACAGTGTCCTCACTGGGCTTTAAAGAGTCTTGCATCCTGGAGCAGACAGATCTTTTTTAGTCAGACTATACATCTGGAGTCTGCCAGCTCAGAATAGCAGGGAAACACCTGTGGGCTGGCCAGTTTCTTCTACCTCTCCCATGTAAAAGGATTTGCCTCCTCATGCAGTGTGACTACTGCAGCTCACTGCGTAAAAATATGCTTAAGGAAAAAAGCACTTTCAGGGGTTTTGGGGATGGTGATTCAACAGGCTGCTGTCCTGTTGTCACAGCTCAGAGCATTGTAGAAGCACTGAATCAGCTGGAAGCAACAGGAATGTCAGTGTTAAATTCAGGAATGAATGCGCTTGTGTGGACAAACTCGAGAATTCGCTGACCCCACCATGGCTGTGGGCAGCAAGGGCACATCACCCAGGGCGAGCAGGGGGAGGCACACACCTCACACATACGGGCCACATTCAGGCAAGGCCTGTAAGGCTAAACATCATTCCGTGGCAGAGATCCATCCCCACAGCAAGGCTTTGTCCTTGGCGTTGCTCCTATTTCCTTTGCTGTCATTTTGGAGACCCCACTACAGGGCCATTTCTCCTCACAGGGTCCTCCCCACTTCAGGCCCTGGGCATCTCTGGGTCCACCAGCTGCTGTCTGTGCTGTGAGGTCGCATGGAGCCTGCATACCACACTGTAAGGGGTCTGGCCACCACTCTGATAGGCCACATGCAAACATGAAAATGCGCCTTCCCTCCTGGATGGTCAGCCCCAACGGCAAAAGAGGGAGCTCTACAGGGAGACAGGTGATGAGAGCAGTCTGGTGCATGATTATTTTATATCCTTAAAGGTCTGAAATGCTCCCAAAGACATTAGTATTCCCCAGGCAAAAGAGCTGTCCAGATTTTGAACATATCCCTGCATTATATCTACTGGTTTTAAGAGCTGAAGTCTTGTGAAACCCAACAGTCAAGCATTTAATCAAATACAGAACCTGAGATCATAGTTTGGGAGTCTAAATATTTCTGTCAGAAACAGACACAGCCCAAATTTTAATTTCTACTTAGACACTTTTACAATATCCTGAAAGCATAAATGTGCCTCAGTGTGGGTGCAGTGCCAACACTGACAGCCTCTTTACACTGCCAAAATATTGATATGAAGGGCCCTTCAGAGGAATGTGAAAATAAAAATCCCATACCTCACATCTAACCCCAGTAAAAGTGACACAGTCAAAGAGTTTTCTAGAGTAAATTAGATTCCAGATGGTTCACTCTGTCTCTTTCTTTTTGTGTGTGTAGACCTGTCCAAAAGGAGGTTGTGTATGCACTGGGAAGAGGATGAAGAATCCACGCAAGTGTTTGAAAAGTAGGCAAAAACCCACACTTGTTTTTACACACTCTTTAGTACTCCAGCTATTGCACCCCAGAATGATTCCATTTCTTTGTTGCTATGAGTTGCTATGTCTAAGTTGGTGGGGGATCCTTTGGGATGAATAAATACCATCTCCTGCTTCCCATATTTAACTTTGCAATAGGGAAGGCCTGCTGCAAATCTTTTCCAAATCAGTGCCGCGGTAACAAGAACCAATGTGTGGGAGATTCCTCACCCACCAGTCCTGGCTGAGCCAAACACTGCTCCTGGTGCCCAGCTCATCCCACCAGTGTCATCAGTCAGGGCAAGGGTCACAGGGCACTGACACAGAACAGTTCTTGCTTAGGGACTGCACAAGATACTTCATGGCCAGCTCTCCGTCTGAAGGAAATGTGCTGAACAGGCTGATGGAGCCTTCGCCAACCATGGTGGAACTGGCACAGAAAACACAGATGCAGTTTTTTAGATTTGTTAGATGATAGCCTCTGTCTCCAGCAGCACATTTCACTGTACACTATCTCAAATCCTCCACCCCCTCCTACACATGTGCAGAGTGTAGTAGCTAAAAAAAGAGAAGCTGGAGACCCAGAACATCATTGCTATAAAATTAAATTCTTGGAGCCACGCTTGTTTTAAAACTCAGGCAAGCAAAGTAATGCCTGGCTTCAGTTAGATTGTTTGGTAACTTACTTATAGCTACTTATTTCAAGGAGTTATGTATATGTCCATGTCTTTGCTTTCTGTAATTGCTAATAATATTTCTAAAGCTTTTTTTTTTTTTTCTCTCTGAAGCAAGTGTAAATGGAAGGCCTTAAGGGCTGTTATACCTTCTTATTAGGGGATTTATTTTCCAGGTAAAACAACCACAATTTTTTCCTGGTGCCGTTCAGATCAGTTGACACGGGGTGTGAAAGAATGCCTTAACTTCAATGTGTCAGAAAATACCAAGTGATCAGCAGAAAAAGACTTTGGTTTAAACTTTGCTTTACATGTGTCATCTGGTATTCCCTGTTTAGAGAAAGAAGTACGAGACTTGCTCCAAAGTGATGAAATTTAATAGGCTAATAAATTGTTAGATAGCTCATCAGTAAATATAATGTCAAATTGGAGAGGACAGCCCAGTGGTTGCTTTATATGAATATGAATATTAATATTAATTGTTGCTCTTAATAAATTTATTATTTCAGTGATTTAATTCTTCTGGTTGCTAGTATATTCACTGTCTTTCCACTAAAGTGCTATATCCTATTGCTCTCCCTTTGAAGAGGAATGTGAATCAGTCAGGGCTCCTGCAGGAGGGAATCCCAAATGTGCTTGTTAGCAAGACAGTGCTGTATTTACCTTCTTCTAAATTGTCAGTGCGATTTCCGTGACTCTAGGTATTCAAAAATATGATGAATATTATATTTCACCATCTAGAAGCATTCTGAATTTTGACTGAATGTTTTGCTCAATAATAAACAGAGGCCTAATAGGTGATGGAAAAAAGATGACAGCAGCAGCAGGGTTGGTGCACATGTGAGTTGAAGGTGTCTCTCTGTGGCTGGGAACTCTGAAGGGTGTCTGTGGCCAGGCAGGACATGGCTGGGGATGGGATGGTGGGACTTGAAGAGACTGGGAAGCACCTACACCCATGTGGTTGGGTCGAGGTGCTTCTACACAGCTCAGTTCCACAATTCGCTTTCTGAAGTAGAGTTTTAATTTCTATGCCTTCTAGAGTATTGCAAGGAGTGGTTGTGGACGTTGGCTGACCTGAGCTCTTAAACTCGCTGAGCTGGGCACAGCAGAGGCCCATCAGCACAGGCTGTAAACAAATATTTGCTGGTTGCAAGGATTATGGCATGTAGCATATGCTACATAAATTGCATATCCAGACTAGTATGTATTTACCAAATCCACTTCCCACAATGCAAATGTGTCCTTAAACATGGAGGAATGAAAACAAAAAAAAAAGAGCTAATGCCATTCAAAAACCCACATATTTCACATATAAATATCCACGCAAAAATGGTAGCTGGAATGCCTGTGTGTTCGCTGTGAGCAGAAACATGAACACCATGCCCCAGACAGTTTTTTGAAATAAATTTTGTCTTCAGTTTCAGCTTAATAGCTCATGATCTTTCTGCCAGATGTATGAATGGCTTTGGGAGGAAAGACACAGGAAGGAAAATGAAGATGTGATCAACCTAGGAAATGATTCTTGGGAAACCTTCCAGCATCATGAGCAAGCAAACACGGGACTGCATTAGCACTGCACACTGTCTGATGAGTGCTCCAGGGGCTGGCTGGTTCATGGGACATAATGCTTTGTTTCACTCAGAAACAGACATTTGCGGGACAGGAGAAAGCAAATGCATGTAACAGACACAGCTTTAAAGGTTTTTAGCAGAGGCTTGTGAAATTTTACCGAAGAACAAATGAAGGTTTGTGGATGTACTAAGAGAGATGTCAAGACCTGAAATGAATTGATGGACCACAGTCATAGCTAATTGACAGTGACATGTTTTGCTTTGCACTGTTTGGACTGGAAATGAGATTTTGAGAAATTAAACTGTGGCCAGCATGCTCAAAATCACAGTTTTTCAGCTGTTCTAATAATCCCTTTCAAAAATATTACTGCATGCTACATTATGTATCTTTAATTTTGAACTCGTTGCAAACAGAAAAAGCACTGTGTCAACAGTATTAAACTCAAAGATGCTGATTTCACCAAAAAGTGCAAATGAACTGTACAAAAAGAAGCAGGGTGGCTAGAATAATTAATTTGGAACAGCAGTGAGATTTCAACACAGAGAAAAGCTATTGTGTCAAAGATGAAATGTGGAGTTGTAATGACAGGAACCCATTAAGATAAAGGCTTGGGAATAGCAGGGTGAAAGGTAATATTGGTGAAGGTAAACAGAGGTCTCATACACAGATGTGACAACATACACTATTCTTTACATAGAACTTGTAAATATCTAACATTAGCTCCAAATTGCTGCCACTCTGGTGCTTGAAAGAAGGGGAGCAATACTTTTGGGAAGTGAATTGGATGTGTGATTGGAGAAGCCTTGTTTGGGAAAAGAGTCTGCTTGCAATGACTGCAATTACAAAGTAATGCTAGTAGGACGGAAATCCCCATCAATCAGACATAGGTATTACCTCTGAGATATACCACAGGGCAAGGCCAGAGCACTGGGAATCTCTCACAAAAAAAAAAAAAAAAGTGGTATCTCAGGAGCAAATCAAACTACAAGCATCAGGATCATAGAATCACAGAATGGTTTGCATTGGAAGGGACCCTAAAGTTCATCCAGTTCCAACCCCCTTGTCATGAGCTGGGACATCTTCCACTCGACCAGGTTGCTCCAAGCACCATCCAACACTGAACACTGCCAGGCATGGGCATCCACACCTTCTCTGGGCAGCCTGTGCCCCTGCCTCACCACCCCCACAGGAACAGATATTTTCCTGATACATAGCCTAAATCTACCCCCATTCAGTTTAAAGCCATTGCCCCTTGTCCTATCACTATATTGTGGGCCTGATGTTTCTGAGTCTGGGAGGTTTTAGCCTGCGGGCAGCTGCCTGCCTTTTCCTGGGGGAGGGATGTCTCGGGAAGGCTTCTTCTCAGAGCAGTATTGGTGGATGGCTGATCCATTCTCGGAACAGTTTTCTCCAGGGGATGTTTGCCTTTCTGGTTCTGTTTCTTTGGTTTGGTCAGTGGGACTTGGGGGGGTGTTGTTTCTGTTCACCAGTTGTGTTGGGTCTGTGTCACAACACCTTGTGGAGGGTGGTGGGAATTGGACAGTGGAGCCTTCTTTATGTTCTTTGCATTCTAAAAAGTATTTGGAGTCATTCATTTTTTCGTGTCCTACAACGACACTACATGCCCTTGCACAACTCCGTTTTAGTTCCCTTTAGGTACTTGAAGGTCCTATAAGGTCTCCCTGGAGCCTTCTCATCTCTAGGCTGACCAACCCCAACTCTCAGCCTGTCTTCACAGGAGAGGTGTTTCAACCCCCTGATGGTTATCATGGCCCTCCTTTGGACTCGTTCTAACAGGTCCATGTCCTTCTTACATTGGGTGCCCCCGAGCTGGATGCAGTGCTCCAGGTGGGGTGTCACCAGAACAGAGCAGAGGGGCAGAATCCCCTCCTTTGCCCTGCTGGCCATGCTTCTTTGGAGGCAGCCCAGGATGTGGTTGGCTTTCAGGGCTGTGAGAGCATATTGCTGGCGTATGCCAAGCTTCTCGTCCTCCAACTCGCCCAAGTCCTTCTTCTCAGGGCTGCTCTTGATCAGGTCATCTGGGTTTAGTGGCTACTGCAAAGGTAGTCCACTGGGATCAGGGCCTACGACAGGTAGGCTAATGAACTAGAGCCACTGTTTAAAATGAAGGTTAAAATCAAGGGGTCAAGAAGACCTATTGTCCCTTTTCTTGGGAGTCTGGAGGCTAAAAAGAACCTGAGAAGGAGGCATTTGCTGTTGCATGAAGGGTCTAGACTGGAAACAATGACTGTATGGCATTATGTGCACCTGAGACCTGATACAAACCCACCAGAGTCAGGTCAATCTTTTCACCACTTCCAAGAATCCTTGAAGCTACCAGGACTGTGCTGCCCGGATTCAGATATTCGTCAGTCCCTGAGGCTTGTCCCAACATTGCTCCACAACACCATTTTTCAAGACCAGCAGGTGCTCCTCACCTGACCACCTTGGTGCCATTCCTCATGACCTGCATGTCCACCATGCAGCCACCCATGACGTAAGCAGCCAGGTTCAACTCGGAGAACTCGGCCTGGAGTGGAGCAAAAGGACAAAGTATTACTCAAGGGCAGCAGAGACACAAACACACCAACACAGACGCAGAATTTTCTCCATCTGGAATGCTCCTTTCCTTCTTTTTTTTTTTTCTTTTTTTTTTTTCTGTGAGGCAACTGGAGATCCAATTATAGCTGGTTTGCCCTGAAAGACTGCAGAAGTATTTATGGCTCCCACACTTGGGGTGTAAAAGTACACAAGATTAGCCTTATTGCAGTAATAAGTACTGAAGGAATTAAGAATGAGCAGGCTGAAAAATGCACACAGGAAAGAATAATAATAATAACAGTAATAATAAAAAGAGGTAAGGTCATTTGAATTCAAATTCCAAGTTTCCACTTGGAGACACCCATTTAGAATTATGTCTGAGTTGGCTGCCATGCTACTGGCTAGCTATACACCTAGTACAAAAGATTTAAACCATTTTAAACCTCATTATGTTGCAGGAAGGTGTTAAGCAGAGGTCACCTGATGCGATTTGCTTATTAAGATTTTTACCAGTAAAGAGTTAGCAAAGCTGGGTAAGTTATTTACAGAGCTGCTCAATCATTAAACCACTTTGTATTTTAAAAGAGGCATGACTTGCAAGGCTGGAAAGGTTGGTAAGGGATATTTCAGACATGGGGAGCAAAAGACACAGGGGTGATTATGATAAATATAAATAAACAGGTTTCATTTTTTTTGAGGCAGAAAATATAGTCTCCCTTTGAGCAGTTTTTTTTCCTCTTCCTTTTAAAGCATTTTTTCAGACTTAGTATGATGAAGACTGGGTAGCAGTAAAATCATCTTCTAACCAGTAGCTATCTAATACCAGAACACTCAGATGGTGCTGCTAATACTTATGACTTTATTGAGATCCTTGTACTGTTTCATGTTCTTCTGCTACTTTTATTAGTTGGAACCAAAACATAGTGCCAGGAACAACTTTTATACCTAAAAAAAAAAGGGAATGCTCCCCACACCCCACCACGCAAACTCATAGAAAAAACTTGACAATGGAGACCTAGTGCACCTGTAAAGGCTCAAAGGCCAGATGACAAGTGAAAAAATAATTTCCAACTTTCCTTTTAAAATCTGCATAATTTTAAAGCAATGGCTGTGGTGACCTGCTGATGTAATGAGATTTCATGTCTGTGGTCCTGCATGAACTTTTTAAAACAACACCCTTATACAATCTTACATCATTGTAACTCCCAATTACAATGAAAAGAGGAGGAAAATTCCTATTGCTATGAAATAAATGCTGCTTCAAACACAAACACATACACACAGACATGCTCACAGGGAGGGATTGGCAGTGGTTCAGGAAACTGCCTGGATTTTACTCATGAGAGATTGCACTGCGTTGCCTTGGCCACAGCCACGCTTCTTCAGTAACCCTATCAGATCAGAGATAAGAAAACATATACTCCTAAAAGGTACCTGCCTTTTATGTATTTGAAAAATCTCAGGAGACCTAGAGAGAGAGGAGTGCACCTTGGACAAATTCAGTAAGATCAGATGCTTTGGGCCCCATCAGTGATCTCCCCAAAGGGTCAAGGCAAGCTTGCTAGTTTACACATCAGCCCCAAAGGCACTGTGGACTGGGGAGATGAAAGGATATTTCCCCCGCCTGTACGCCACAGAGATGTCCCCCTCTGAAAGCAGAGTGTTGTTGAGCTTGACCTCCAGCTTCTGTTGCTGAGGAATGCATCATCTGATGTGAACACCAGTGGAGGAAAGGGAAGTTTTAGGTCTCTGTTTTCATGTTTTTTTATGCTTTTCTTCCATTCTTTTTTCCATGATGGTTTGTAGTAAAGAGCTTAACACTCTTCTTTGCTGGGGGTGAAAATGAGCAATCTTCATCTGATGAAGGGCACTTGCAGTCTGACTAAGTTGGTCTGACAGGCGTTTCCCTGAGGCACAGGCCAAACAAAGCTTTGCTCAGACACCTGACCTGCAAAGAGGCCTGAGAACCCCTTGAGCTGGTGAGTGCTTCATGCCAAACTGCCAGGACAAATTTCAGGCCCTGGTAATGTCAAGAGCCAAAAGAAAAGGAGAAATCTCCTTTGGCAACCATTGTCCAGGGAACACTGGCAAGGAGAGAGAAGTGTAGAGAGGGTCTGGGGGGTTCAGCTATCTAAATCCCCAAATGTCCAGATCTACAATCAGAGCTGAGGGACCATCCTGACCTTTGCGTGGCATTCGCTTCTGCTTTAGCAGACAAAGTTAAGGAATGTTGTTTCATGTAGCTGCTTTGTTTCATCCAACAGGCTGCTGCGAGCTGGCGTTTGGAAGAAGGCTAAAACCTTCAGTCAGCAGAAATTGTTTCCTGTTGATTTTCCAGTGCTCCCTGTATTTTTAACTTTGTGGGTTTCGTAGCCCAATGACTTCCCTTGGCTGGGATTTCAGCTCTGAGATCATCTCCAGCCTGAGTTTACCTTGCAGACAAAGAAGTCTTTGAAAGCAGTGCATGCAGATAGAGTGACAGGTAACTGCATAAAACAGGAGAGCCTAGTTCCCCGTGGCCTTGCAAAGCCATTTGCATTAGCAATCATGGAACAGAAGAAAGCACTGCATTAGCCTGATGGGGTTTTATACTTGCTTTGCTGCAGTGCCAGTGGCTGCAAAAACATTCAGGGCAAGAGAAAACCATGTGTGACAAACGTGACACAATCTGTCTTGAAGAATAATGTAATAAGACTGTGGGAGTGGAAATATTGCATACTTCTGTGAGGCTCAGACATGAGATGATGCCCACAGCTACTTTGATCACAGCTACTTTGATAGTTTTGTCAAAAACAATGACTCCTTCAGGTGTTAAGAATCAGAAGACTCTCCAAATTGTTTGGACTAAACCTTAAGGAACTCTCAGTTTCCATCACTGTCCTCTGTGTGCTGGTGATCTTTTTGGTGAGCTATTTTAGAGTGTCTGTTTCTGTTTCTTGATACTATAACAAGGAAGATTTTGTCATTTTCAATCATGCAACAGTAGAAATGCTATAAATGCCTGGTTTGGTAGCTATGCCTGTTAGTGATTTAAGGGAAGCACATGTTCAAGGTGTACTTTAAGAATTTTTCATAGAATAACAGAAAGTTGTGTTGGAAGGACTTCAAGACATCACATAGTCTTTCTCTCTTTCCTAACACGACCAGCTCTGCCTCTGCCATTGTGGGCAGACACTACATAAGCTTCTTCTGTCTTCAATAGATGAGGAACCTCCTCAGGCGGTCTGTACCTTAACAACAATGGAAAAATTTCCCAAAGACCAATCTAAATCTCTCCCCTTACCTTTTAAGACAGCAATTTTTTTGTGTCCATTACTTCTTTCTGCAGAACCTGACTTGACTTTCCTTCTTCCTTTTTTCTTTAATTTTTTTTTTTCCTAGAAAAAAACTAGTCCCACTCTTGTAAGACTTTCTTGTAGATGATGTTTCTTAGTGAGTTGATCAGAGTTGTTGCTGTCACTGGGATTCTCTCTGGCAGGTCCACAGCTTCCTCCATTTGTAATCCTGCCGACCATATGCTTGAGTATGGATTTGTCATACATGCAGCAGTGTGACTATTTTTTAACGCATATTCTGGCTGAGATCCACTGTAATCCTTGCATTGCTTTTTCTACTGACCAGCCTGGTCCGTGCCATGGCTTAGGCACTTGGGATGAGGAATTGCTACTGTATAATCAAATCACATACATTCCCCTGTGGATTTTATGCCTTAATTTTTGGTGGATCTTCCAATATGTACAAGGAAAGGCTGCATTCCTAAAGCAGCACATTTCACTACAACCATTACAAGCATCTCAAAGGGAAAATAAGCAATCCCTAAATCCTGCACAGGCAGAAAAGTGGGCAGATAGTTTGGATGCCTATGGGATGAGGGTTGAGGCTATCCATGCATGCAGAATTAGAGATTACACATCCTGATTCCCCGTGTCTCTTCCTGAGACATTTTTTCTTGGGCAGGCACCCTGCTCCCCACCTTCCCCCAGTACTAGGATTGCTCTCTGTGAGAAAAGAATGGACAGAGTCCATCTGTGATGTGAATACTGCTTTGTGGCTCCAAGAGCAGCTTCCACAAGTGCTCTTCAAAAGTTCTGAAGCTGGGATGCATTCTCCTAGGCTAGAGACAATGCTGGTGCTGAAGGTCTACATGCCTTCACCTGAGTGAACACCTTTTGGTGCAACAGCCCTGATGGCATTCAGAATTGTCTCTTGAGTTTTCATTTCAGAAGTTATGTGACTGCCTGAAAATCTGAGGTTTAGAAAAAGCACATTTCTAAATATTTTGATCCCAGGAAATGGCTCAAAATCATGAACTCTAAACTTCCAAAAGCCAATGAAAATTTAAAAAAAAAAAAAAAGAAGATAGTATTAATTTGAGAAAATAATGATATTAGAGTAATTCTTGCTAATTCTCCAGGTCCCTATATTAATGTTTTCTGAATGCTTGCATGTGGTAAGCTATGAGAACTCTGTTGCTGTTCATGAAATGCTTTCTGGCATTCAGTTGGAAAAAACCCAAACCCTAAACATTCTGTCCTAGGTTACAATGTAAAATATGCCCAAGGTATGTATTCTATCACCATCTTCATGAGCTGGTGAAACCAGGTGGGGCAGTGTTCCCCTTGTCCCCACCCTCCAGACTATCTCTCTGTTAATGGGCCCATTCATGCTCTGCTGTATGACTCATGGGTAACTCCCTCCGGGAATTATCTCTGTTTAATGGGCNCTTTTTAGAGTAGGAAGTACAATGGAGCTGTAATTCATGATTTGTATTGCAATTATGTTCTGTGACTGCCAAGTACAACTTTTTTCCTGACAAGGCTGCCAATGGAGTCATTATCTATACTGCAAGACTTTTTCAGAAGCATGTACATTGAGGGGTTCACCGAATAATCATTCCCTGAAAATAAACTGAACATTGGGAAGAAGTGAATGAGCTGTGCAAGAAAATTGCGTGTCAGAAAGACAGAAGGACCCACCTTGTCACAGCAGGAAATGGTGGGAAAGAGATGGGGGAAGAAACAACAGGAATAAAAATGTAGATGGACCTTTTGGCTTCATGACTCCCCTTTCACACTTTTCACCCCACTCTACCATCAATTAGCCAATGCTAGGAAAGATGTCTCTGAACATATCAAAATTCCTTTGGGAAATATCTGCAGGGAAGGTACCCTGAAGGTGGTGGATTCTTTTTAAGAGGTGCCGCTTGCTCTTGCCTGTTGTGTCCCTCATTGGTCCATGCAGGGCACAGGACTAGAAAAGCCCATCAGAGCCCATAGAGTCTAACCCCTTGGCATCATGTTATGAAACCCTTACTTGCACCAAGCCATTTAGTAAAAGCACTCATGTCTACTTTATCCTCTGTTATGGCAGGAGAAACAAACTCAACTCTTCCAGTCTCCTCTTGTAAGCCAGATCTCCATGCACATCCCAGTGACCCTGCTCTGCACATCTCCTGCTTTGTAGACATCACTCTTCTAGACAGGTGTGAAGCGTCCCCCTCGTCTGCCCCTCACCCTGTCTTAGGCTGCAATGCAAGATGTAACCAGAACACCTGTCTTTTCAAACCAAGACACACCCTCAGGGTCATGGTCTATCTGATGGGTCTGTGGCTGCTCAGGTCTCAGCCCCAACTCTCTCGCCCTCCTCTGCTTGTCTGTGGATGTGCTAGAGATACATTGCCACAAGGCATTCCCCTTGGGCATGGGGCATGTTGAATACCCAAGGAGACCTTACACAAGGTATGTTATGATCCAAATGGAAAACCCCAGAAATCGTTAGAGCACACAATGTGGATCAAAATCTAAGCAGCTTATTTTTAGTGTAAAATAGAGATAGTATTTTTAGACTCAGCTGTTCTTTTAAAGCTTAGAGCTTTACCCACACTGAATAAAGCTTAAACCATCAGGGTTTTAATCAGAATAGGAATAGGTCAAATAGATTATTTGGATCAGTGCTTCAATCAGTCTCATGAATGACTATTATTGCTACAGAAGTGGAAAAATACCCCAATAAGCAAAATGTAATCCAAACTGCCTCCAAAGAGAAGGGGGCCATGACTCAGGAGAGCATTTGGACTGGCTTTACACTACCAAAGCCTTTCACCTCTCTCCCTGCAGCCAGCAGGAAGAAGGCAATGACACTGCTTGCCTCGTTTCATTAAATGCTGGACAATAATATATCCTTCAGCCTTTAAAGCACATTACAAATATGGTTTCAGTGTTACACTGAAGATCAAAGAAGAAGAAACAAAGGTGGAAAACAAAGTCAGGCCTCACGTTCATTTTAATGAATGACAGGAGAGTGGTGTACACACCACAGTGTCCCTGCCAGCGCTCTCCTCCATACACTGGCACTGGGTGATGCCCACAGTAACCCCTGTCTCTCCCTGGGGATAATGGATGTGAAGAACTAGGGCCTGGGGTTGCTATCAAGGTCATGCAATTCACTCAGTACTAAAGAACCAGAAAACCTTATTTGAGAGTCCAAACACCTATTTTCACACAAGTTAAGACTTGCAGAAGCAGCTCCCTGAGCAGCAGTATGGTGTTTAACAGTCTCTTCCCTGTATATTACCCAGTGTCTAATATGAACTGGATTCACCTCTTGCAGAAACTTAGTATCTTGAGACATCTGTCTGTTTCTCAAATTCAGCTGAAGGGAAGCAATGAGTTCCACAGAGCTGGGTGTGGGGGGCAGACAGAGCAGGACTGCATGATCACATATGTCCTGCATTCCTCAGAGGAGGGCGGAGGCAGCCTGGAGAGCTGGTAGGGGTGTACAACCAGATTAGATAACTGACTTCCCACTGCTGAGAGAGGGAGAGACACTGCTGCTTTCAGCACTCCTGCTCCATTACAAATAAGTGGTGTCACGACTTTCAAAAAATATCACCTACTATCCTGTTCTGCTTCCCCCACAGATTGCTAAAATGGCTTGCTTAGAAAAAATTAAGATGTAACAGAGATGGATATGAAAGAGGAGGAGAAACAGTTCAAACCACCTACTGAACATCCTGGAAGATTGGCAAAAGAGTAAAAGTAAGGCAGTGGCTTTTTCCCAATGTGGTTTTTCAAGAGTATTTAACATTTAGATATTTCCTTTCATTGCTTTCTGCCATTCAAACTTCTTTGTTATTTAGCTTTTCAGATCTGAAGTGGTTTTTCTCCTATAAAATCTAAAAAAATTCCTATGGCAAACTGTATTTCTGGCTGAGTTAATAGTATGTGATTATCTGAAACAGGATCAAATGGAAAAATAAAAAAACTAAATGAACTTACGGAGCAGAAAAAATGGTTCAAGAAGTGTCTAAGAGTCAAACTCTCTAACGGAGAGTTCATTCAGAACTGAACAGCCAGGTTAAGGCTTGCGCACCGTGGCACAGTCTGTGTGCCATTCAGGGGAGAGTTAAAGGAGTAAAGACTGGTAAGCTGGGAACTCACAGAGAAAGATGTGGACCATGTTGATGGACACAGTTATTCTCCCCCCTTTTTTTTCCTCTTTCATAAGAAAGCTGTGGGAGAATGTTCATTTTTCAGGTAGAGAGGGTCAGCACTCAGCTTTAGGGGACCTGATCCCACGACAGTTTAGGATCCTTGAGGATGAGGTAAAGAAGTTAGGAAGGCTCCAGATAAATGTGGTAGGAGCAATTAATGAAAATAAAACATCAAGGAATAGTGAGCAAAGATGGATGGACAAAACAAGAAGGGACCAAAAGGCCAGGGTCTGAAGGATGCAGTGGCTCTCTCTTGACCTTAACAATACGCAAGAGGGGCCTGGGGTCAGATTCAAGGACTACCATGGACAATGCAGCTTCTTGTTTCCCTGCAGAAATAGTGATCCAGATGGGAAATGTCATCATCCCTTCTCCTTCTGAGGTCTGGAGGAGTCACTAATGGAGGCTGGGCTGCCTGATCTGAGTGGCAGGGAGGGGAAAATTGGAAACGGCCAGGATCCTTGTTTTCCATTCCTCAGCTCTCCTACCCTCTGGGGGCTTCATTCCCTTGGGCAATGCTGCATTCACTATGGAGGCATTTAATGAAAACTGCAGGGGTCTGGCCATGGTCCCCACCAGTGAAATTGCTTTATGGTCTCAGTCAATATGGGACTTTTTTTGACAGACACTGCACCAACACACGGAGCAGGGGGCAGACCCCAACATGAAGAGGCTTCAACTGAAATGAATGTCTGATGCCAAGGCTAACAGGGAAACAGGATGTGTCCAGTGCCCACTGGAGCACATAAGAAAACAGGCTATGAACGTCATTACTGTTTCTGGGGCAGATTACCTCTCCCTAGACATGTCCACATACATTCCTTAAAGAGAAATTGCTTGCCACTGACCTGTTCCACTCGGATATCAAATTCTCCATTCACCTTCTTCCCCTGGAAATATTTGGCCCTGCAGAAGAAACAAGAGAGACAAACATAGTTAAATAAGATTTTTTTGCTTTCGTTACATATTGCTTTGCTTCTGCATTTCCCTTTGTGCTGAAGAATTTCTATCCGGGTCACAGCATGTTTTTCTAATTCCTATCTTCTTTTAGCTTTCTATTCTCCAGGAGAAACCTGCCAAACCAGATGAAAACCACATTGGAAAGTTCCTTCAAGGCCTGTTACTTTTTCATTTCATTTTCGAACTGAAAACCAAATGTTCTCCTAAACTTTTCCAGGGAATAACTCTGATCAGTGATTCCTTGCTATAGCTCATTTAATACTCAATCTTTATTCTGTAAAAGGAGAGCAACGTATGGCACAGCATCAGGAACTTCTTCTGATGTTGAGCAAGGAGCTTTATCATCACAGCTGAAGTACTTGTGAAGCCTGTTCTCATGGTCTCTCACTCCAGAGCTGCTTTCCACTTCTGTTTCTTTTTGCTGTTGATTTAGGGAAATTGTATCTGCATCTCTACACTGTCACTGATGAAGGATCTCTTCTCCTGAACTGAGAAATCTGTGTTTGCTTTGGGGTTGAACACTGCTGTGAGAGGAACATACATCTTCCACCACCTCTGTTCCTATCTCCCCACCACTATGCAGACAACAAAGCACTTTGAGAAATTGTTCATGCAAAGGGAAGGCTGACAGTAGTGTTGGAAAAGAAAACAGAGGAAAAGGACAGGCAGTTTTAGCTTTTTATATTCTTATTTGTGTATAATGCCCTTTATATTGGTTGGTCAGTGGGGAAATTGCCACTATAAATTTCCCTGTGAATTTTTCTCCCCAATTCTTCCTTTCACCAAACAAGCTTGACAGGGGAAAATATGAATTTGTTTTGTCAGTTTTCCTCCCCTATAAACATTCAGAAGGCCATGTAGGCTCCAAAGAGCTCTTCTATTTGGAAAGCATTGAAAACAGTTTAGTCCTGCAAGAGCTGTTTTCAGAGACAAAGTAACTCTGGGTTCTGTTTCAAATTGGCAAAGACAGGACAGAACAAAGAAGTAAAGGAAAATTAAGGGAAGCCAACTTTTCTCCCTATTTTACAGTATGAGGGAAAAAAAAAAAAAAGAAGCTGGCTCACATTTTTACTATGTGTATCTATTTGTTACAATTTAAAAAAGGAAAGACAGTAGGATGGCAATTTTCCCCATGGCTGAAACACACCAGTTTACAGATGAATGCTCCTCTCCCCCAGAAATGTGACGTGTAAATAAAAAAGTTGTTTTGTCATTCTGGCTCAAAACAAAATCAAAATTTTTCATTTTGAAATGAAAATAGAAATAGAATTATTTCTAATTAGAATAGGAAAATTTGACATTAAAAAAATTAATTGACATTAAAAATGTCAAAAGCTTTCTGCTTAATTCTAACAAGGACATTTGAATGCTGTATCACACTTCCCTTCCCAGATAGCCCATCCACCATCCATCAGCATGGTGCAAATGAAACTTCTGCAAAGGTGAGGGACAATGTAACAGCCAGGTGTAACCAAAACCAGGTGACTCAAACAATCCCTGTTTGATATAATAAGCAGGTCTCTGGCCATTTTTCCTCCTTTTTTTTGAATTTATGAGCATTGTATGTAAAAACAACTCAGCAGACAAGTTAAGACATCATGCCTCTAACAATAAACAGGAACTCTAAATGCACTTAAGAATTACATTAAATTTCTGAAGGCATGGCTCAAGAGGGTCTGGCAACATTCCTCACTCCTAAACATTGGGGATATTGCTGGAACCAGTGACTTCTTAAAAACTACAATAAGCTTTCAGAGGGCTCACAGGAACTGGTCTGAAATTTGAGGCGCACTATTCCCTGGTACAAGATTGTTTTTATTCCCAGAATGCTCATAATATATATTCCTTACCCACATTTATGAAACACACTTCTTCCCTCTATGGCCTCTCCTCTTTGTTGACCAGCTGGTTGCAAACTCCTTGGCGATGCTTTGCTTCAGCTTGTAATGAAGTGTGATTCACCAGAGTCCTCAGTCTAGTTTAGATGCAGCAAAGAGGCTTCCACTGCCTGGTCCAGGAAATTAGCCTCTACATGGTTACAAAATCATCCTTCTCCTCTCTGCAGTACTGGCTGGGCTTATGGATAGTCACACAGGGTGCATCCAGTGTTAGGAGTTGCTGCGGTAGTACAAAGGACCTCAGCTTAGACCTCTCTGCCCTATCCCTCTTTCCACGCAGGTTGTCTCATCCAATGTCCCTAGAACTTTCCTTTAACAGTACAATATATCACTTTCTTTCCAAGACAGCCCCCCAGAAAGCTTAACCTGCTCTGAGTGTCTGTGAAGACTATGGGTGCCAAGCAATTTGCAGCCAAGGATTTTGGTTCACCCATCATTTTGACACAGCCCAGGGTAAGAATAAAACATTTCTTAGTGAAGTATCTCTGAAGTGGATGGAGTGATGTTTTCAATTCTCGTGATGAGTTTCGGAACCCCTGGGTAGTAGAGGCTATCTCGCTGAAATGAAAAATAGCCTTAGCATCCTCCTGGAGCCCCTTACATTTTAAGCAAGCTAGAATCATTGCTGATGCTGTGGAAGCATCATACCTCTTGCAAGAGAGAGACTCTTTTGGTCAGGTCTCCACAATGTCTGAAGTGACTTGTGGTTCTTACAGTGGGCATGAGACAGAGGAAAGGAAGACCACGCTGCTGTGGTGGGGATGCATGAGAAAGAGAGATGGATGTTTCTGGCAGTCTCATGGCTGTACAAGACGTTTGTGGATGCTCTCTGCCCCAAAACCACCTGAGAAAGTCTCTTCCAGACCTCTGTCTAGGACCTGACAGCTGCAGAGCTATCTTGGCAGCTTGCAGTGCAGCAGAGGAGCTGTGCCCAGAAGACCAGTCCAAAAACTTTCTGGGAACCTCGGAAGTGTCCCCACTCACCTTCAGCATAGCCAGCTCCCAGTGATGAGAGGAGCAGCTCATGGCCCCAGAAGAGCTCAGCATCCCCAGCTTGAGACACTGGGCAGGCCACTTGTCACACAGACCCACCGCCTCTCCCTGGCAGTCCGCAGCACTGACCACTGTTTGGCTGGCCACCCCTTTATTTTAAAGCATGTCAGATGTTCAGCTCAGCAGAACACAGAGCTGTAATTTGGCTAGGCAGGGTGCAGATGGGCTGGTGCGGTTGCTGTGATCTCAGTGAATTAGCATGTAAACATGTTTTGACTGAAGAAAACTGCAGGGCCATGCTCAAAAGCAGTTCCTGGGTGGGATTTATAGAGCTGGAAATCCATTTAAATGTGGCCCCATGGACTGGGAGGGAGGAATCACCACGATAAACAGCCAAATGTCTGCCCTGGCTTGCAGGAAAGAAGCTTGCCTTGAACCTCTCTCTCTTTCTGATTAAGAAGCTGCATGCTCTGGAAAAGGAAGTATTTTCTGGGTGCAAAGGCATCCAACAGACACAAAATTTGCTTTCTCCCTCAGCTCTGACATGGTTACAGGGACATAAGAAATCCAATGCCTCTTCTTATGAAGTAATCTGGAAAGGATAGAAGTTTATTTTGCAGAGATATTCTGTAAACCAGCCCCAGTCTGCCTCAATTATCATGGCTGGAGGAAGTATATGCAACAATTTTCTGTCAGGTATGGAGCATACGTTTAACAGCAGCAGGGAATAATAAATGATCAATTCACCTCCCATTACCTACCTCAGGCTAATTCACAGATTTTCAGATCTTCCTAGGAGAGACCTCAGTGGAACTGATACAAAAAATACTGGAATGCTGTCTTGGAAACTGGGAAGCCATTCTTCAGATGAACTGATAAGCCTGAGCCCAAATCCCCTGTGATGTGAGTGAACCCTGACTCACACCTCTTTCACTGTTCAACAGAGGCCTTGAGCTACAAACTCAAGAGCTGGCTTGTACCTTCAACCCAAAAATGGGCTCTTCTCACTGAGAGCATGCAAAAGAAGGACACTAGGATATTGTAATGGCAAACTCCTCCAAGTCCTCTGATTGAGCTTGTGCCTCTGGATCAAGACACAACAACCAGAGAAGGCCAAGCCAAACTTTGCATGGAAACCACTTCTTATCTGGAGCAGGAAGCAGCCTTTCCTATGCTGTGGAGGGGCCAGAGCAAAACATGATAAAGAGAGAAATGCATGGGACTCTTGGGGATAGGTGGGAAAGGGATTGGGTGGAAGAAAGAAGGATAGAAATGGTAAGAAGAGAATCAGGTAAACAAACTAAAAGGCATCCATTAGTAAATTCTGGAATGATCTGAATTATTTCCCTAGCATCACAACCCACATATTTCTCTTGAGCCCTTGGGAAAATAAGGCATGTCCTTTCTTTCTGGATAATACAGGAAAAGGTGAGACTGAAGCCCCCTGGTTTGGGTGTGGGGGTGCCTCGGGGAGGGTGGGGAGGTGGTGAGCTGCTATGTAAAATCCCCATGTCAAAGGGCTTGGGGGCCCAAGTGATGCACAAGGCACTCACTGTATGTTCGCATTGTCTCCTTCATAAAAGGGGCTGGGACTGAGAAAAAGGAGGCAGTTTCCAGGATACTGGCCAGCAGCTGCTGGAATGCCTCGACTCCCCCAGCCCCTACACGCTATAAGGGCAGCAGGGAGGGAAGGGGGAGGAGAGACGCATTTGTGCCCTTTTTTTTTCCAGGGGTGAAAATAAGGAAGGTTTTCCTTTCAGGAGCTAGTTCTCACCTGCTCCACCACTTTTCCCCACTTTAGAAATTCTCAGCCATACATAGTAGGGAATTTTGAGATGGTCAACTCCTGACTGCCCAGGGCATAGGGATGGGAAAAATCACTCCAAAAATGCTGAGGTCTGTAAACTACTGGAGCTTTTATCCACATCTACTTTGGCCCAGAGACCTTTATGCAGTGTTTGGCTGTGAAATGGACTGGTTGCTAATTAATACTCATTCTGCTAGAGTACCTTGGGTTAAGGAGTGGGGGTGTCAGAATGTATAATAAGAGTGATGGATGTGTGCTTTGACACCTCAAAAAACAAGGTTAAATTAAATTAAAAGTAAAATGGACCAGAGGCAAGTGCAGAAAGAAAGAGAAGGTATTCATATCGTACATACCAACAGGGAAGGGCCAATGAGTAAATCTCAGGTTTGTGGTGGGTCAAAAGGTAACCCTAAATACACTAATACTTTGCCAGGAGCCCCACAGAAGTTTCAGCTCTGTCCCTGGGGCACACCAGTGCTGTGACCAGCCCTGTTCCTCCCTGGGGTGAGATCACCTTGCTCTTGGTGCTGTCACCACCTTTCTTGCTGTGGCTACTGAAGGGAAAGCCAGCTCCACAGCTCTGCAGGTGTGTCCTCATCAGTGTCCTTGGTCGGGCTGTGGGAACAGACTTCTTTTGTTGCTTTCTGGGAAGAACCACAAACCCCAGCCCACTCTGGTCACTGTAAAACCACCTCTGAAACATTATTAGTTATGGGATCACATCAAGGGAAGGGACACCTCAGCCAAAGGGGGTTGTGCTGGGCTCTGATGGCAGTACGGGTTAGGGTTTTTTTGGATAAAGTCCTCCTAGTGAGGTCCTTGATGAGATCTGAGGTCCCACCCTACAGGGCTGGATTTTCTTGGCTTGAATGCAGATGGAAAGGGAAGTTTTGGGGAACAAGGGAGAGGGTTTTTAAAATGTTCTTTTGTGAGTCCTCTCTTTCTGAAGGCCTATTTTCCTGGGAGACCTGGCTTGGCAAGCCACCAGCACTTTAACAATTGCAGACACAGCCTTTCAGGCCACTCATTCTATTCAAGGAATTGTGGAGTCCCACACAATAGTGGCCTCCCAGCATCTTCCTGTGCTACCTCCTGCTCATCAAACAGGGGTAATCAAAGACATCCCCCCACCAAGAGAAGAAGCACTAGTTAGTGCAGCACTATTGCTTTTGGGCACAGCTTTTTGTGCGTCTCTGAGCTGTCAGAATAGGAAGGACACTTTGCTGTAGGTCTGGTCCCCCGCCCAGGCTGTATTGTGGTCCCATTCCTCCTGCCCAAAAAGAGCTGGGGGTAGGAGGGTAGGGGGTGGAGGTGGGGTACTGCATTAAGTACAACATGAGGCAGCAATTTGATTTTGTGTATTATCAAAACAGTGCATTGCCGGAACATTTCCACATTGCTAAATCTAAATAATATGGCCTGGAGCTGTTTGCAAGGGGTAACATTTTTGTTGAGGATTTTGCAATATTTTTTTCCCGCCTGCTTTAGTATTTGAATATGTGGAGCTGTAGAACTGGCCTAACTTGGGCCAACCCTGGGGCAGGGCTTTGGACTTTCAGGCAGAAGAAATCTGGCTCACAAATCTTGAGAAATGTATCTGAGAGTTGGGTTTGTTGGAGGTTTTTTTTGCTATATACAGGACTAGGCAGGACATTCTGAGGTTAAATTCTCTGCATTTATAGGAACTCTGGTAAAGTAATTAAGGACCCAGATTTGCATTAGCATAATTATAACCTGGTGGGGAATGTTTTCCATATTCCTTGTGTCTATTTTTGTAATGATACTAATCCTTTACATTTCTGTATCACCTTTCATTTAAGGGGACTAGATCCCCAAGACACTTTACATATGCAGGACAAAAATACAGACAGACATGATAGCACTATAACCAAAACAGATCGGAAAGTGATGTGATAAACGCAATTTCCTGAAAGCTTTTGACAGCTTTGCCTCCTTTTAACCCCTCTGTCTGTATGCTAGTGAATACAGAAACTCTCCATACTGCTCTCAGGTGTGCACATGTGCACAAATGCACACACTCATTTAACAAAAACTTGCCTCCACTTTCTGCTTTCCACTTCTCCAAAAGTGGAATTTGGCTAGGACCATAGGAACAAAAATATTTGGTCCTGGGCAGACAAAGCCAAATGACAAAAATATAAGGGCTTTTAAACCAGATTTGTGAAAACATGGATTTTAGTGTAAATTTTTTCAAATTATTGCTGCATCGTTGCACAGAACTTGTGAAACCTTAAAAGCTCACTACTGTGTAAAAAAACCTTATTCATAATATTTTATTGTCAGTGACCACCACGTTAGATGATTTGGGACTTTCTTATCAGGAAATATAGACAAAAGTTTGCAATTCTACCAGCAAATTCCCAAGTTCAAGCTTAAACTCCAAAACTTCTCACTATGTTTTAATGAGTTAGGTACAGAAATATTCCTCTTAATGGGAGCCTTAGTATATCACCTTCAGCCTACTTAAAGCATGAAATGACTCATGACACTCATTGAATATTTTTAAAAGGAATTCCTTGAAAAAAACCCCAGGATTTAGGAACTCCCATGTAACTAAAATTCAGTATTAGACTATTATTATTTCACAATCAAATTTTTAGGCAAGTGACATATTTAAGGCTCAACATTTTCATGTTTCAGAAGTAAAAATCATTTTCTTTTTAAAAGGAATTTATCATTTCCTTTGACCAGTATAAAACAGTAATCCTGTCAAATCAGTCCATAATTAAATCTGAATCATGACGTTATTGTTATACAAAGAACCATTTCAAATGTTTTAAGAGGATTTAATTTAGTGTTAATCACAGTTTCTCTCTTCCTTGATCTTAAAATTTTTGGAGACAGTGTGCTCTGGCAGATTTGGCTGCAAATAAAAGGGGAGAAAAAACAATGCAATTCTGTGTCTCCTAGAATATCCTCTGTGACTTATTTTTTGGTGAAGCATTTCATAATCCTCATGTATGCAAGTGCTACACACAGGGCACATGTATTTTGGGCAAGGCAGCAAACATAGCACTTTGAGCTCTGGAAACAGCCTGAAACGTGGGCAAAGCACACTAATGGCTTTGAAAAGCCCCACGAGCTGTTTCACAAATGTAACTTAGATATCCAGCAAATGCAACAAGAACAACTTTGTTATACTGTCTGGTCCAGAAAGCAATGCTTTTAGCATGTGCGGTTAATAGGAGCCTTAGCTGTGCTTGATCACTTCCCCCATAAGCTGTTTAAACATGAGGCATTAGGCTGGAAAGCTGAGCACTTTCACAGATGATGGGGGTTAACAATTTGGAGTGCAAAATCCTATTTGATCTGCTGAGAAATTCAATCCAGATAGAGCATAATTTTGCATAACAGCATGGTGGGTGAAGAGGTTGCCAGAGGTGGGATGCCTCCCTCCTGGCTGAGGTCAGGCTGCTGGGGCTGGCCCATGTGCCACCACCTGGAGTTCTGCTGTCCCCCTTGCTCATGGTCCTGCTCCCATTTGCTATGTGTTCAACACACACACGTGTATTCATGGCAGAGCTCCATTGTCTCTGGCAGCTGCTGTAGGTGAGTTGTGGATGCCTTTTTGGAAGTCTCCCAAGGCACAGATAGTCCCAGCCCACCAGAAGGAGCCTCATTCTCCAGGTGGAGGCTCTCCAGCTGAGAAATGTGCCAATTATGACAGAAGAGAAGCCAAGCTTTTCCCTGGTGTGTTGATGCACAGGCACAGTCACTGCTGTGTGCGCCTCTGAGGGCTGCCTGTCAAAGCCAAGAGCACAAGAGAGCTGTATAGGTAGGATTTTCCTCTCGTGTACATCCTACACATGGCAATTCACTGTGTGCTTCCTTGTAGTGTCAAGAGCTGCGTCTTTGAGGAGAGTGGAAAATTTGTCAAAATGTTGCCACTTTAACAGAAAGCTGGGTGAGTTCCTTTGTTCTTAATAGAAGGTACCTTTCTTTTACTGCTGCTAACGCAGAAAGCAGCTGATCCTATTCTGTGGGACTCACATCGGTTTTATAGTAATTTGCCTCTGGAATAAACCAGAGCATATTGCATGTCAAGAATGGCAAGGATTTTATGGTGGAAGACAGGCCATGGATTCCCATGGATGCTTTCTTTCCTTCTGACCTCTGAGAGAAATTTAGTGCTATACTGCGCCATCAGAGACATAGTAGGTCCTCAAAAATAGAAAGGATTGTCATTTGTCACTTTAAAGTGCATTTAACATGCACTTGCCTACTTGGGTTGTTAAAGCCTTTCATCCAAACCCACAACTGCAGCCCTTTGCTGTAATACAGTGATGATAAATATATGTCTGGCTTGGCAATATTGCTACAGTCTTCAATTCTGAGAAAGTGTTTTCATTTGGAGAAGAGAAATTAAATGGCAGATTCCACTGTCTCTCACTCTTCCTGTCCATGAACAAGCTCGTCCTTGTTGTAAACCCTGTGTAACTTGCTCTGGGGGAGGAGGCACTGTGGAAGCCCCTCACCGTTGAAATAATGGCAGCATGTCAGTAGTTATTTCTTGGGGATTTTTTTAGTTAAGCTATTTCAAAAGGAGAAGGAAAGACTTTTTTGGAAACCAAATACAAAGGTTTCACAAGTAGAAAGACGGGAGGAGGCAGAGGTGAAATGCATTACAAATATGATGCTCCTTCCAAACCCAGAATCACCAGCACAGAATTAACAATGTGCTGTTGTTCACTTTCCAAAGTCTGTGACTGTTTCAGTACATGATGCAGAGTGGATAGTCAGAATCCCTGGATAATCAGCTTCATCAGCAGGGCTCTCACAAGGCAAACACTGATTCCTGAGGCTGCTCAGCCTGAACTCACATAACACCCTGGCTGGGACAAAAAAGGTGGCTGGCACTGCTCAGAAGTACCTTACCAAAAATAAACATCCACAGAGCCATGGAGCCACTGCTCTTCAGCACTACTCTCAAGGGCTCACTGAGTTTCCTGGAGACACAAAAATCAACCAGGAGAAAGCACTCATGACCTACTGGAATAGTTGCATTGGTATGTTCTCTCAGAAAGGACCAGCCTTTAAGCTAGAGAAGTTTCCAGGCATGTATTTCTGTCCATGCTACAAAGAGCCATGGCAGCCAAGGGTTAGTAATATTCTTCCCTTGTTTTTCATGTCATACATACATCAGGGTATGATCATGAATTCATACACTAATTTTGTTCAGTGTCCTCACAGCCTTAGAGAAAGTAAAGGCATGGTGCCTTTGCAAGCAGCATTTGATACCTGCAAACTTGTGGGTTGAGTCAGAGGGCCAGGGTAAATGGAAGGGGCATCCCATCATTCCTAGAAACTGCTAAGTTATAGACAGCAGAGGCATAGCCAAGACAACAGGATGAGAGGAGTGCTTACAGGAGTGGAGAAGTGAGGACAGCATGGGTAGCCTCGCTTAAAGGAAGGTATACTTCCTTTTTATATATCCCAGCTGCTGCTCCCTCATCAAGCTCAGTTCACAGACCACAAAACCTGCATCACAGAACAGCAGCTGGGAGATATAAAGGCAGGGATTCAAAAGAAGGGTGTGTATTTTAAAACATGAAAACACTGCAGCAGGGTCCAACCCCTCCTTGTCTTTTGCCCTGCCCTGACTACCTCCAGCACCATTAATCTCAAGGAAAAACTAGATTGGCCTTTGAACTAGGGCTTTCCTCTCTGATTACAGTGTTTGGACTACACAATGCTGGCTAAGCCCCAGATGCTGGAGCTGTGCATCAAAAGCACTCCAATTCCCAGACGGAGGATGCTGTGTTAAGGGACTGCCACCTGGCAGCATCTCCAAGGAACTGCAAAAACACTTTGCAGAGACAGAGGTTAGTGAGCATCAGTCTGCTGGAGACTCGTGGTGCACCCAGGAGAGATCAGGTCTGGTTGAACCAGACTGGTGTTGCTGACTGATGGAGCTGGTGCTGGAAGGGCTGCTACTGTGATGACAGACACTAGGCCAGGGAAACATTCATGGTGACGACCCTACCAGGGGCTTTCCCACTTACTCAAGAAGTTGTTCTTCCTTTGAGTAAAGTCTCACTGTTTTCCCTCTCTTACTTCAAGCTGGCTGAAGATGCCTGACCTAGTTGTACTCAGCCATGGTCTCTTTTTAGGTAACACCTAAGCTTTTGATTTGTGAAGATACACCTAAAAAGGTAGGTCTCACCTTGTCCCCACTTTTCTAGTTAAACAGAGAAGACCAAAGGTCTTTGGTGGGGGATGAACAGAAAAAAGAAAATAATCTTCCTTGACCAAGACCCAGTAACCCAACTTCTTTCATTTTGAGGTCTTCAATACTGCCACCTTACCTGGGCTACTCTTTCCTTCTTTTGTCTTGGTACAAACTGGCAGACTAAACGAGCATCTTATCAATACATTCTCTGGATTTTTTTCCCCCCCGATAAGACTCTCAGACAGGTTGCCTAAAGCTTTCTAAACCAGCTGACTTTGAAAAGGAGTATACAAAAGGCAGCAAGTCATTTCTCTAACATTTCAGAAGACTTCGATTGGGAGCACTTTGGAAAGTGTACTGTACTACCCAATATCATAGGAAACAAATTTCCAAACTTTTGTTTGTAAGGAGATCTGCATGAACAAGACAAATTTGAAGCTTAGCTGAGCCTGAGATCCTTTTGCCAATGGTTGTTGCTATGCTTAGCAGGTGAAGGGCCCTTGAGAGGTAGTAAAAAGTTTGGTTATCTTTTCATAATTTATGTTTAAATTTGCATACAGAGAAAAGCTCAAGAGAGATAGAGAGCTGGAGAGATTGAGTAATTTTTAATTTTTTTAGAGTCAGCACAGTGGATTAAGGTCCTGACCCACATCATTAACATACCTTCAGCTGTGACTTCTTGGTATCATTGCTAGTTATGACAGCTTGGCTAAGCCTGCTGAACCAAGAATGTGTGTGTTGATATATTAAGGCTATGAAGAAGTTGGTCAATGAATACCAAATGAACATTTTTTACCAAGAAAGTTATGAAAAATCCCACTCTGCCATTCATACAAATTGTTTGACAGACACCAACATGGGGCCAGAGCTGGTGACCCAGATGTGAAAGCATCTGTGCACCCCTTGCAGATTATCCGTGATTCCCAGATCCCTGCGAATGTGGATCTGAATTCAGCGGGGGATCACAGATGACTTACCAGTCCGTATGCGCGTCATCTATCACCAGGAGGATTTTGGGTTTCTGTGCCACGGGGGCTGCGGGGCCGGCTGAGTGATCCATCAGTCCCGCAGCTGCCTGCGTGGTTTGCTTCATGGCACTGGAGATGGAGCTGAAGATGCTGCTGCTGGTAGAGGAAGAGTGCGAGGGTTGGGGTGGCTGCAGGTGCTTTCTCTCTGTGGCAGGAGAAACCGGGGAGCTTGTGGAGCTGTCGGGCCGCTGAAGGTCCATCATGTAACCATTGGGCAGATTTGCCACAAAACTACTGTCTGAGAGACGCCGCCGGAGGAAATTCATTGTTGCAGCGTTGTGGGGAAACTTCCTCAGCAAAGAGCAAGGCTGAACAGTGCTGTTACCAGTCCTGGAGAATGTCTCTGTGTCCGGGTGGGTACCTTTTTAAAGTCCAGGCAAGCAGGCTTTACCCCTTGAAATCGTGCTGGAGATATATGCCTAATTTTGTCAGCTGTATTTTCTTTCTCTCCTGTGGGAAGACAATCAAAGACATATATATGAGATACATGCTGTGAGACTGAGGTAAGTAACCCCCTTTTGGTCTCTTAGGTACCTTACTCAACAAGAGAAGAAAGGTCTGCTGGTTGCTATGGAGTATTCCACGCTGCTACAGTCAAACAGTTAGGACAAAATATATGTTACCATTCTCATCCCCAAATGTTTTCTGGTTAGTACAGACCAGCCTGCACTAGCTTAGGGGTTAACAATTCTATTACTGTGGAGAAAGAAAAAATTACTCTCATAAATGTTAATTTTAAAAAGAGAGGCATCTTATTTCTGGTATTTTGTGTGTTAAAAATTACAGAATAACCAGAAAATAATCCAAATGGATAAAAAGTTGTATCATCTTTGGTAGGCTTTTGAGCAAGGTTCTAAACGTAAGGAACAAATGTCCAAAATTCAAATAGGATGTAAACAACAGATAGCAGAAAAATTCCCATACACATTTTGACCAAGTTCAGTGACAGAAATGATTCTTTTCTGCCCCTCCTCCTCTCTACACTCAGACTCTAAGCCAGATGCTCACTGGTTGTTGGTTGGTAGATACTAGCAGGCTATCTGATTTTAGAAATTCACTTGTAGAAATTTTGCAGCTACTCAAAACTAGAAACGTGGCTGTCTAATCTTCACATAGCTTTTTCCTCTCTTGATGGTGGCTTTTTTTTTGTTCATTTTGTTTTAATGAGAATTTATTCTGCTCATCTCTTCAAGTGAGAAAAGGAACATGGTGAAATAGAAGTATTTGGCTCTTCTCCCTTAACCATGGTATGATGACTTTGTTTTTACTCAGAATAAAAGTATTTTTCCAATTAAATAATCTCACAATTTTTTAAAAAAAATTTCACCTCTAGGTACATCCCAGAAGACAGACTTCCACAGTAATTTCCCAAGAATTTCTATCTGCTAAGACAGCCTTTGAGTCTTGGTTGAGATTTAGAGGAGAAACAAGAAAAAATTACTACTAGTAAAACATATATGTTTTTCAAGACGTACATATTTGTGGCAACAAAAATGAGAGTTATCCCATACATCAAGTGAAATGAGTCTCATGCATCCAGGATATCAGTGTTTAAATTGTGTCTAACCCTCTTCAAGTCTGTTTGAATGACTCTCTACAAATATTTGAGCTGCTTTGCCTTCACATAGTTTGGTCTCGCTTACTACCCACCCTCTTGTCCCAAACTCTGATTGCCTCCTGATGGTAGAAAATTTTCTTTTCCCAGTTGTCCAAGAGAACTAATTGCGACCCTCCCTCATGGAGCTGTGGGTGATAGCTCATGGAGAAACCAAACAGCTTTCTTAAAATAAGCTCCCATTTATTTTCACCTACAGGAATTTATAAAGCTTTCCAGACAAAGGAGTAAGACCTGTCCATATCCATGTATCTCTTGTAACACCCAAACCCTTAGAGAGGTTCAGACGAGCCTATGTGGAAGTGCACAAGCTACAAAGAGCCCCAAATCTCGTTGTCCATCACCACCCTGACTCCGCGGGCATAGGATCCATCTGGAGCAGAGACCTCCCTACTGGAGCTGATGACATTGGCTTATTAGAGTAATTTTTCTTTTATTTCTAAGCCCTGGCAGTGCAAGTCCTCTGATTTTGCTGGAGCCTGGAGCTGGTATTTTCCCAGGGAATGGCTCAGGAAATCTTTAATGACTTCCTGCCACATTCGCAGTTGATAATGTATCTCAGGGTATTGCAGTGACTTCCTGGCTGGTCCTGATGCACTTTGTGACTGCACAACATCAGCAGACACACACCAGGGAGCACTTTAGTAGCACTGGCTAGTTCTGCAGCAATTGTTCCAAAAAGCAGGTAAGAGACTACCCATGAATTGTGAGCTAGCTACTCACCTCATATATACACCCACACATTTGTCCTACTGCAGGAATAGTGAGTGCCAGCACAGAACCATCCACTGTTACTTGTCTAGGATGACCTGGGTAGTACACCCTACAAAGGCTCTGGGGCATTTATATACCACAGACTGGGTAAAAATGTGCTGTGCTCAGGAACCTCTGTTTTCTCCTGTGTTATTTGCATAACACAAATAAGAAAAAAATCCCTCCCTTGAGTGACAATCCATTCAGGAGTAGGTGCAGTCCTGGTTAAAGAGGAGCATCCCACAGATCTACTGTCAGAAGGGGTCCAAATATGTATCCCATTACTGTGTACAGCTATTAGTCATGCTCTTTTCTAGGGCCTTGGTGTTAACTGGCAAGATGTGGGGCATAAATTTGATACTGGTCTTGGGAAAAGCACCTGCAGGACAAAATACCTGCTCTTCTCATGACTTGCATGACAGCACAGAGCTACTGGTTCCTGCTGTGGCAGCTCTCAGCCACGGGAGGGAACCTGCCCCCAGCCAAACCGGCTGGACAAGGCTCTTGTCACAAGGCAGTATCCTTGGGACAGGGTCCATAAGGACTTCCATTTTTGTGAAGGCGCCTCTTCCCCACTGCCAGGTGTTTGCATAGCTGCTTTCTCCCCTGAGAGATTTGCACTTTCTAAATGAACATGGGTAACTTGCAAAGCATCAGCAAGTAAATAAATGGACAAAAGTCTCTGCTGGGCCCTGCAGTGAGGAAAGAACAGCATGGAGGTTCCCGACCTAGGGTTTCCCAAGGCTGGGTAGGGCCAGAGTATTCCATGATGTGCATGGAAGGCACACAGTTTTCCTCTGCAATGGGGCTTCCTAAATTGTGCCCAGTGCTTGTACTAAACAATTTATCATATTTAGTGCAAGGCCATGACCACTCTCCTCCTTTTGAACAAGAGTATTTGCAGTGACCTGTCATTTTTTTCCACCAGGGGTTTTGTAGTGGGAGCTGTTGCCCAGGCGATGCTGAAAGTCGGCAAAATTCTCTTATCTAGAGAGTCTGGGATGTTGCACTTAGTCTGGCCTTTCCCTCTGCCGGTTAGCACAGCCTCCACTATCTGTTAAGAGTGGGCTGCATGCCGCTGGCTTGGGGAGGAAGGAGAGGAAACCTAAGCACTGAAGTCACTGTCCCTCTGGCAAAGCACACGGAGGTTAAAATCAAAGAGGATGACACAGCTGCAGAAGAGAGCAACACCTGACCCCACTCTGGGGTTCTTGTCAAGAACTTTGGGCATCTCAGAGTGATGGGACAGACTGTCCTCTTCTCATTATATACATTTTTCTAATGATCTGGCTAATGTAATTAAAATAGATTTAATTTTTTTTTTAAATGAAGCTATTGGTGGCTTCACTGTATCAATTTGTCAATTGCCATTAGTGCCACCACAGAGGAGATCTTCTCTGCAACGGGAGGAGTGCAAACTGCCAGGAGGTTTTCTGCCAGCAGTTTACCCTGCTTTGATTACTGGAAAACCTCATAGTCTGCTTTTGCATCATTCATACTGTTATTTAACTTTCAGAAGTAGGCATTTTCATACAGACACAGGCTGAGCAGGTTAGGACCTCATTTTTCTACTGCTTGAAACTCTCTGTGGACTTCCTGAGGGCTCAGTCTGTCAGGCCAAATCTGGCTCTGTAGCTCTCATGCAGCACATCATCCACCCAGGGCATGTACAGATCTTACCCTAGCAAGTGAGCAGGGCTGCAATTTCAACAAATGCAGGAGCCTACACCTCCATCAGAAGCAAGACAGATCCACTGAGTGTTTTTTTGTCCATCCAGAGCCACAGGCAGGAGAGCTGCTGGCTCTACACCATCAAGTTGTATGTTCCCTGTGTACACCAGTAATCCTATGACTCACATGGAAACACATCACCTACTTAATGCTGTGCCAGGCACAAAGTTGCCTACAGGAAGGGAGCTCCCTGAACAGCTGGAAATACAGCCCATGGGCTGCTTCCAGGCAAAGCAACAGCTCCTGTGGAATTCCTCAAGTAGCAAGACAAGCAGCTGCTTCTCACCAAGCAGGAGTCATCTGCTGCTGAGTGAACAGCTGCTCCTAAAAACTAGCTGGGAAAACAGCATCTGGGCCATGGAGCTACAGGCTGGGGATCTGGTCTATACTTCAGGGTGGGGAAATAATAACTGAGGCACAGGAGAATGAGTGAGTCGTGACGAAAGAGGTGGGGCAAGAGAGATGGGGAGAGGAGCAGGAGGAGGAGAAGGCACAAGCAGAAACAGAGGAAGCAAGCAGGAATAGCCTTAACTAGGAGACAGTGCAGTAACACAGAGAAATCCCAACAATGTGAGCACCGTCAGGGAATCAAAAGAGAACAGTATGAGCAACTAAATGAAGCAAGAAGGTCAATTAGAACTGACCTTGAAAACAACAGCCAAGAGGCTGGCACTGTCAGCCCCTTACTAACATGCAGTTAAACTTCCTGGCTAATATTTTTGGAAAAGCAAGGGAGGATATGCAATCTACTCACTCAGCACACTGGCAGCAGCCAAGCGCCTACCTACTTCCTCTCAGGAGTATGCTCCATGGAGACACAAGTTATCTCAGAAAACCTGTTGACACGTGTTAGAAAACAAGAACAAAATGTTCACTTAAACCTCTGTTGGGATATTTTCTGATGCGCAGTAGTGTCCAGAGGGAACCCAGCTCAGGTAGTTGATAGCTGCTACTCATGCTTAGATTTCCCCTGAGCTTGTTATCTCATGCTCTCAGGTAATGAACTGACACAACCACACCAACCTGCATCTGATTACTGCTCTTGACAGAGCAATGCTGGGGGCAGCAGGATGGAAAAACAATGTGGAGGGATTATCCCCCCACCTCACTCTAGGGGACTGCACACTTCCTTCTGCCCCACGGTGGGTGGGAAGGTGAGGGGATGTTCCTCACCTGGCAACAAGCATTGACTTACATCGCTCACATCCATTTTGTAGATCATCTTCAGCATACATTCAAGTTTTAATACAATCCCATGGAACCCTTTCTGCTTTCAGGCATACTGACATAATGTGGGAGTCAACTTCTGTGGAGGCACAGCCATGTTAGGAAACTCAAGATCCAGCTGGATGCCTTTCGAAATACAGTATATTCTTTAAAACTGTATTTTCCACATTTCTAGTGTATTTCAAAAAGAAGAAAGCAAGAGATTATTTATTATTGTCAAACTTTCAATGTTTCACCCTGAATAGTTTCAGCATTCCCAAGCTTGGCATAACTTGGCATTTCTTGGGAAGAATTAAAAGCACAATAAAACAAATAGTTCTGAAATGAATTAGAATTTCTGTTGGATTTTTATTTCATTTGCCACAGTCCTGGGTTCAAGAGGTTCACATGTTTAAACATTTCTTGGTGTTTTTCAGCAACAGCTGAACTTCTGTAAATCAGGAAATTACAACAATATGGGTTAGAAAAAACAAAGGAAAATGATATCCCACCAAATAGTCTATGTTTTGTAAACCTGAAGCACATACAGAAGGCATAAGAGTTGTGTTGGGCCTTTAGATTTGTTAGGGTTTTTTTTTTCCCCTATAGAATTTTTTCCCACAAAGTCGCTAGGAGACTAATTGCTGGGTACTTATGGGTGCTTGACCAAAACAATACAAACGGCTAGGAAAGCGTAGCACCAGGGCTACAGCCTTTTTTGGTCTCAGGGAATTTTTTTTCTCTCCGAAGGAAAAAGGTGATACCGCGAGGTTTTGGGAGATAAAGGGCAGGGGTGGGGGCAGCTTCTCTCTCTTGCTCCCGGCATCAGAGAGAGAAGGGTCAGGCCACTCTTGCTGCAGGAAGAGTTTTTCACTGCCATCACCGTGTCCGTTCCTGAGGAAATCTCCCATCATCTCCTCGTGTGCCCAGGAACTCTGAGCTCGCCTCCTGCCCTGATGGAGCTGGGCCAGCCCTGTTCCACCACTGCCGCTTTCCTTCAGCACCGCTTTGGATACGCTGTGTCCCCGCACTGCCCTGCCCTGCCAGGACATCCCTGCCCTTCCAGCTACCACCTTGGAGCTCCTGGTACATCCCACCCACCAACCCGGGATTTTCTACTGTTCCAGCTTGGTGCTCTCAGAGCCCTGCACGGAGACTAGACTGCCCCGGGCTTTGTGAAACAAAAGCCCCTCGAGGTTCCTGGTTTTGTTTATCATTAATGCTGTAGTTGTTGCTGTTTGTTTGCCTTGTTATACATACTAGTAAAGAGCTGTTATTCCTATCCCTATATCCTTGCCTGAGAGCCGACTTAATATCAAAGTTCTAATAATTCAGAGGGAGGGGGTTTGAATTCTCCATTCCAAAGGGGGGTCTTGCCCTCCCCAGCAGATACCTGTCTTTTCTAACCAAGACAAGTGGGCAAGACTGTATGCCAGCCCAAAAAACAGAGGGAAGCAGAGTTTCCATCCTGGTTTTCAGTTTGCAGAGAGCTTTCCCAAACACCAGCAACAGAATACAGCTCTAATATAGACACTGGTTTAAATTTTCCAGAGCATGTGAAACTACAGCACAAATTCTACTGACACCAGCAGAGCCATATGGTGCCTTTTGAGGCAGTTGCAAGAAGTCAGGAGCCTGCAGCTGGAGGGGATGCCAGGGCAGGGGAGCAGAAACAGTTATCAGAACAATAATCCTTCCCGGAGCCCCAGTCTCCTGCTGTGTGTTAGACAGGAGCTCACCAGAATCAGAGAATGGCCTGGGCTGGAAGGGATTTTAAGAATCATCTAGTTCCACCTACCCTTCTGTGGATTTTCACAAGAAGTCCGTCTCTTGTGCATTTGATTTCTCTGCTCAAACAGAGAGATTGTCAGAGATGAGAGGATGTCTTTGTCAGAAGCAAATCACTTCCCAATGTTAAACAGGCTTCACTAAGCCACTGAAACATATAAAGGTGCAATGATTCCATTGTCTTATTGCGGCATTCCTGTAGATCTTTAAAAAAATCCTCTCTGCTTGCTTGGGTGACTATTAAACTGGAAGTCTGGGTTTCACACATCTTATCTATATTTTCCTTTTGCAAAGCTGCCAGACCTTTCTATATAGCAATTTCATGGTAGGGGGCTGCCTTATCTCCTAAAGATAGTGGGGGTGTGCATATCAAATCAGGTGCAAATGGGACTACTTCCTAAGAGCTACACCCTCATTTACACAGCAAATGCGTTAGTCTGCTTCCTCTTTTGCCTATCATTTCAAAATGGCAGGGAAAAGAAGATGGGGAATACCAATCTGAAATCAATCTGACAAAATGCTTCTGTAAGGTCATCAGACTTTCAAGTAGATTGCAAAGGAAGATGACTAAAGCCATGAACAATAGTGAAAAATTTTCAAGTGAAAAATAAATCTGAATATTATGATAATACTCTCTGGCTTTAATATCCCCCAAGAAAAAATTACAATGTGCTACTTCTTGGAAACAATATATTATTTCCTCATTTTAGTCTCACTGTGGAAATCCTGTTGGCACCTAATGGCTGCAGTGTTGTCTCAGTGGTAATATCCTCTTGTCAATGAACTTATGGAGGCCTTTTGTGGCCTGTCTCTGTTCAACATCAATAACTGCTTATCAGCAAAGCCAGACCCAGCTCAACTGGAGCAGGCAATGTGTCTAATCCTTGAATGCCACAGAGCCATCTCCATCTGAAAGTCAGTTGAGTTGCATCTTGGCTCCATTTCTTATTTCCCAGGAGTGCTGTGGTCATTCCTACCCCACGCAATAGTGACACTAATGCTCCCATTAAGGCTGATAGTTAAACACATGCCAAAGTGGCTTCTCATGGTGATAGTAAAGGAAAGCAGGAGACAGCAGTACAAACCAGAGAATTTGTAGAGATAAATGCTCTGCACATTAAGTGGATGAAATCATAAGAAGGAAGCAAGCAGAGCTTGGAAGGCCCTGACTTATTCCTTCCCAATCTTGGATCTGATGCAGTTCATGTTGTGTGTTGTAAGACATGCTCCAAGTTTCCTGCAGCAAGCATGCAAGTCCTGATTTCATGGTGATAACAGTGAAAGTGACACCAGACACGCCATTAATAGAGCAGGGATTTCCTTCAGCTGAGAGGTGTGCTGCTTTGAAGAGTGCTGATCTGAATAAAATCAAGAAGTTGGGTGTATTTAATATGTAGGGCCTGCCAATATGCATTAGGGCTCATCCAGATAAGAGGTGCCTCAGGGACTGACAACTCACAGTCTCAGAGGAAACTGCAGCAGCTTGCCCAGTGCTAATGGGGTTCATGTCTTGATTGTGATCACAAACACTTCCTCATTCCTGTGTCATTTTCTTTCTACTCTATTTCAGTTCTGCCACTGGTTATTCAAAATGTTTATAAACAAAATATTTCATTACCATAAAGTGAACTAGATATGTTGTAGGGAAAAAATGCTACAGGCTGTGAAACAGGAAGAAACAATTAACTAAGAGATTATAATATACATCAAATAGATAATAATTAGTTAATTGATAATGATAAGAAGTATTTTCTGTTTGAAGCACAAATTGCATCACTTTTGCTATGTTTATAAGACAAAAATCTCTTGCATATTTCCAAATTTAAAAAATCTTTGAACTTAACTTCGTAGTTCTTGCATCTATGCTTCCAATTCATTTTAAGGTGCTACAAAAACTTAGTTTCTTTCCCAAATGTTCTATGTTTCAAGGGGTTAAAAAGTCTTCCTTCAAGCATTTGAAGTCCTCCAAACCATCTGTACTACTAACATATTCCATCTAAGCTTTGCTGCCATTTGCATCTGCCTCGTTTCTTCCCCTTGAATCATTCCAGGCACCACCATATTCCAGTTTCCCAGATTTTTCCTGTATGGCAAGGAATCCCTTATTGTATACTTGAGATTTACTTCACCTGATGGTGTTAACAGCAGATACCTGGAGAAATAAAATCTGTAATTTCCCTTTGTGTAGCTCATTTGCTTTCTAACCATATCAGCTCACCTCATGTAGCAACATGAAGAGAAAGCCAAGAATTGGAGCACACTTACTGATTTATTTTTATGATGGAAGAGAAGGACAATGTTTTACTGCATTCTGGGCAAGATTTGTGACACAACTGTAAGACAGCTTGATGCCAGTTCTTTCATGTGATGTAGAAGTGGTGGGAGATTGACTGGCTGGACTATACCTGCCAAAGAGAGAGAAAATGAGGATTGGTAGACCTTCAACTGGAGCACTGCAGGGGATGTCTCAAGCTCTGTGATAGTCAACACAAACCATGCTGAGCATTCGTGAGAGATGTTTTTCTTCACTTTTTTGCATCTTTGGTATTGATCACATGGAGACACATGAAAAGATGTGGCAGTCTGTGGAACATGTCCTTTTTGCTTCCACCATGTACCCCCACATTTCTCACCCCCTATCCCAGAGCTGGACTGAGCGCCCCAGTCTTTGTGACATTGCTAGTGCCTGCTTCCCTGTTGCAACCTCAAAAATGTCCATAAGATCCTGCTCTAGCATGGTTGCAGGTTGGAGAGATGCAAGCCAAATATATTTGTGGCACCAGCAGGAGCCTCTGCAGGACAGTCAGGGGGTAGGTGTTTAGCTCCCTTACAATAAAGAATCTGGACAGTTTTTGAAGGCCATTTATGAATTCATGTTGTCCCTGTAGGGACACTGTGTTGACAAAGAGTTGCATCACCAGAGGTGCACGCTAAGATTAGAAAATAGCTTTTAAAAAGCTAGTGATAAATAATATCATTACCTTATCTCACTAACTCTCTTTTATCTGGCTGTGTTCTCTACCAGTTCTTGCCTGCTTGCCTATCCAGTGTTTGTACTCATGCTGGATGGTGTAGGAACCCTCCATAATTGTCTCCAAACACCAGATACTATGTTTAGACGAAAAGCATCAGAACATACAATACACTATTGTGGGAACTGAATTAGATTCTGGACCCAGACAAAGTCCTGAGAGATCAGACTAGTGGGCTCTGCCCAGAGATGGAAATAAAGCACAATGTGATTTTAACAGATCTTCTGCTATCGGTTTGGGGAAAGGTCATGCAGTGTCAGTGCCTTGGTTTCCCATTTAAGACAAGCTTTATCTTGCAGAGTGCAGAGATCTTGCAAGGCTCAGCTCATACACCTCCATGTTGCACCTTTGAGCCAAGCACAGGCAGCTTCAAGAGATTTGCTTCCACTGCTGATCAATAGCTGAATTACAAAGCTTTTAAGAGTTACAAAAGTGGCCTGCCTTATTTAAGGAACCAACTGCCAAACCTTTCAAGACCTGAAGAGTATATAGTCACCGTGAGTTGGGGAAAAAACAAAATAAGCTTTCTTGGAGGTAAAAAAGTAGCACTTAGAACCATTTTGTAACAAGGAACACAAAGGATGAATCTGCACAGCTATTTTAGGTTCTCCTTCTGTGCTTTGAGAAGTTCTGTCTCAAGGAAAGGAAAGAAGGAAGGGGAAGAGCGGAAGAGCATGTAGCAGCTCTGCAGCTGGACAGCTCCAGCAGGGAGCTGTGAGAGGAACTCAAGCCACGTGCATTGATGTGAGCTCCTGCTGGGTACACACACAGGTACGGTGTGAATTACTGGTCACAGAGAGCATGAGCATTGCAGCAGGCAGAACAGAAATGGGGACATCCTGCAAACCTCACAGAGAAGTTATCTGAGAGCCACACAAGAGTCTCCCTTTCCACATCTGTGTCCTGACTAGCAGGACAGGTAGGAAATCACTACTTATGTACAATCATACAATGATATAGGTAATGATAGAAGCAGTATTGCAGAGTATTCCTATTCCTATTCCTCTCTGGGGCAGTCGGCATTTTTCAGAGCTAAGTAGCACCGTCCCACATGACTGAAGCTTACAGACAAAAGTCACTTTTACTCTGGATATGCTTTTTCAAAAGAAAAAATGTGCCCAAGCATAGACAGCAGTATCAGCTGAAGAATCCAAACTCCAAAGAGCTCTGAGTAACAGCTGGAGAGTTGCCTTGCTCTGCTAGGTTTATTTCCAGCTCTTCCCCAGACAGAGTGCCTCTGTTATCAGGACCATTAAGGTCAGAACGTTTGAAATTTTCTGGTGACCTGTTAACAAATGCCTCTCTTTGTTATCACTATTTAGGCACAGAACTGGTTAAAAAACCAAACCAAACCAAAATACAAACCCCAGAGCATAACTTCCTATATTTCAGTGGCTGTCAGGGATGGTCAGGTGTCAAATAAAGCAGGCTGAGGAAGTGTGTTTATTCCCTTCAGCTTTGCAGAGGCACTCATCCTGGCCTCCTCCTGTTCGGATGATTTATCAAAATCTGCCTGTGCTTACACTTGCATATCCAGTGTTCGTCATAGGTTTGAGCTGAAGGGCAGAGCTAATATTCCTGCATGTTGCAGTACAGCAGTCAGTTCACTAGAACATGCAAAACATTACTCTTTATTTCAAGACTGCCCACAAAAGAAAACCAGTCTTGGGGTTTTTGTGAAGGCCCTGCACATCCACATGTATTTTCCTAAGAGCTGCATTAGTGATCCTGGTTAAATCACTTCATATTGGAATATAAATGTAAAACCAGGACAAGAAAGGGCCATATTGTGAGCAAAAATAATGTACACAGCATGGTAACAAATATATAGAAGTCCTTCACTATTATCAGCTTAATCTCTTGCTCTTGTCTTGCTTCAGCTCTCCATCATTAGTATCTCATTTCTGAAAGAGGATAATTGCTTTGGATCTCTTCAATTACCACTAATGCACTGCAGAGCACTTGTAAAAATCAAATGAATTTGAAGACTACGATCATGGAGCTGGTCCTCCCAATAGCGCAGTTGTGTAGTTTGTTCTATCTCCTCCCATCATGAGTTTATAATTTATGATAGAAAAAACAACTCCAAGGCTGGTTTGTAAATACTGGTCCAAACCAGTCCTATAGCTAATCCGTAGTGCCTGCAGCAAGAGCAAAGCAACAGCTCCCTGAAAGCCTGAGTAAATAAAACAGTGTTTTCTCCCAACTTCAGCGAGGACTGAAGCATGACCATGTGACACCCCAGTGCAGACACTTGCTTAAGCATCCCAGGAGAGCTCAGATGTTCATGATGTAAACCAGAGGCTCTCTCCTGGACAACTAGATCTTGAGCAGCAGCTGCTGACAGTGCAAGGTGAGGCAGTGCCTGGCAGCAGTCTTACCTGAGCTGATTTTTCAGATTGTATTGTCTTGAAAGTTGAATAAAAAATACTGCCAAGCGATGCAGGAGATGGCAGCTGTTTGCTACGTATTGCAGATGATTACTGAATAGGGTCCTAAACAACCTGTGATTCTACTCTTATTTCACCTCCCCCATCAGCTGCTACCCCTGATTATACTACGAAATAGGCACGTGCTGTGCTCTCCTTAAAAAATCAGTTTTCTTTACCTGCTCATTGCCTTTGTTGCCCTATCACCAAGCATGAAAACACGCACTTTGGAATTCAGACAACTAAAGAGCCTATTCATTCTTCACCACCTACTCTGTTCTTGGGAAATATACTGGTCTGACAGCACTGTGTGAGGTAATCAGCTATGGCTTATATTAGCAGAACAGGGCATACAGAAAAAACTGCAGCAATGCAACTTATTTAACTGGAAACTATCTCAGAAAGCAGAAAGTCAATCCCTTCCCTTCTAGCTCAAGCAAAATTCTCATCAACTTCAAAGGGGTTCTCACTGAAATGAAAAAACTTTGGAATTTAGAAATGATCCCTCTCTCTTCCCAATGATGACGGAAGGCAGATGGACTTGCACAGCTGGCATGATTTTTGCAGGAGGTGTCAGCTGTGGCTTTGCAAGGTCTGAGTTTGCCCTGGGTGACTAAAGGCACAGTCCTGCTCCAAGGGTCACGCCTAAGGAGGGAACAGTCTGACCGTGGGGCTCAGCAAAAGAAAGAGGTGGCACTTTTCTTCAAGAAAGAAGCATGACATGTAAAGCCAGAGGCCTGTGAACTGTGACCAAGAGTCAGAGACATCAAAGAATCTTCCCTGGAAAAGCCTCCCTGCACATTAATAGGAATTGTCAGCTCCAGCTCTTGACAGGCGCCATCCTCTCATATGCCTTGTGTTTCTCACTAGCTGGTGCCTTGAATGGCCTCAAGAAACTCTCATATGTGAAACTGCCCCTGTGGGGAACAGCGTGGGAAGCCCTGACTGAAAGGCTCTGCTGAATTATTAAGGTTGCCCAGAGTAAACCAAGGTAACCTTCATGTGGATTCCTGTCAGCCTCTTTCAGTTTTATTATAAAGCAGCAACCCCCTACCTCGCCTACTCCTCTCTCTCCTGCTAAAAGAAACTTCACAAGGCTGCTGAAGTAAGAAAGCCTGCCCAAAAGATTAACTAAATACACACAGGCCTGTTTTAGATAGAAGTATCGAGCTAAATACAGCAGCCTTGAGCTGCTGGAGGGAGCGCAGTGTTTCATCCAACCCATCTTGCCAAAAAGTGCAATCAATGCTTTAGCGAACGTATAGGGAAATACAAGCACTGCTCTACAGCAGTGGCTATAAACAACAGTGCTGTGCTGGCAAGTTCAGTGAGAAAACTACTGATTTTCCTTCTCCAAGAAGAACCTGTATTTTCTGGCATCGTCCTCTGGAGTTTATCAGTTTGCTCTGTAGAGTCAGGGAAAAGTGTTTCTGCAGTCAAGAGTGTCTTTGATATGTTCCTGAGCTGCAATGCACAACAGGGCTCTTCAGCCCTACTTTAAATCTAGCAAAGTACAGTTAAAAGTGGGGGAGAAAGATGATGGCATAACAGATATGTTCATTGTATTTTACAAAAGAAGACAACCACATAGGGCCAGAATACCCCATATTAAAAATAATACAATTCATCTAAAAAAGGAGTGTTACTATATTTTAAACGACAGATTTTAAAGGTCTGAATCATCTTGGAGCTGAGTGTTCTGCTGCTATTGGTTTTGCTTTTCTAATAGCTCTATGTAAATATACTTATGTTTGGTTATAAACTTAATTTAGTGCTGGTGAAAGCCTTCTAGATTAAAAATATTTTACATTGGCTACATAAAAGATATGATGTAAGCATTTCTGGCTGTTTTTTTACAGCAGACTTGGAAGTCTTGAGTTGCAGAGGAGTGTGACTTTTTCCATTCACTTGGATGGGAATTAGTAAACTCCTTATTTGACTCCAAGTTATGTGAGTGGCTTTAGCTGTGGCTTTTACTAACAACTGGTTAATTAGTATCTTCTCTTTAATGGCTTTGTGGTTTTAAAGGGCTAGAATCAGCAAGGTGAAAAACTATTTCCTCCTTGTGCCATTGTCAACTAAATGTAACATTAAATTATAAATTAAAACATAGGGCTCGAGGTAGCACACTTTGTAAACTCAAGGGACCTCAGCAAACAGCCATTCCAAACCATGAAGACCTGGCTGAAGACACTGTTTGCCATATTTTAAAAGGAGTTGGTATGTGTATGTTTGCTCCTGGGTATGAGAAGAAAAAATCAGCCAATGCTTTTTTTTATTTTTTCCCCAGCTGAAGTGCACAGGGAAGGAGTGCTGGCTCTGGCTCATGGTGAGAGTGGGAAAAAAATCAGACAAAACCCCACAAAGCTTAGCAGAAACCAAAATTTCCTTCCTCCAAAAAAAGGCATACCCCTCTCAGTTACTTTGTCCAGCTTTTCACATGGCTCTTCAGTCCTACCTTTGTCCTACCTTTCTCCTCCTTTTAACACGGACTCTGATTTATTTTTCAGACACACAGGAATATAATGCTGTTTGCCTTCTTCAGGAGTATGATACAACATAGCAGCTCTCTGTCCTGTTCATATCCCAGTCTGATAGTTCAGAGCAAAATTTAATGTGCTTTTAAAAATGACTGTAGTTACTCTCTCAAAGTGATAGGAAGGGGATATTCCCATTTTCAGGAAACCTAGAAAAGGGTCTTTCCTACTCCATCCAATTCACTTTTTCACCCCTCTCCTCATCCCAGTCCACCACAGACCATCCTGGGAAGCAGACAATCTTTTATTCCCCATCCTGTTACTCTGATGGTGATACAGAATTCAGCCCTTGGCAGTGGAGGGCTGCCACCAGGGCAAAAGATCATTCCCACTCAAAGGCCACACCACAGACTCTTCCTCCTACTTTTCCAAGGCTGTGTCATTAGTTTTTCTCACCTTTATGAGCAGGGTCTAAATTACAAGCACATGCCCTGGGCCACCCTTCTTGTGGCCAGTGCTAAGGGCAGCAGAGCCAAACTGCACCCTTTCTTTAGCATTTGGTCTGCCCAGACATAGAATTATTCCTCATTAAACAGACAAGAGATGAACGTCTGGAACCTGATAGCCATTAATACAGATATTATTAGTTCTGCATAATCACTTCATTTTCCTTGATAACTGTATTATAAATATATATGAGTCTACAGTACTGGACTGGTAAGTGATCTGCTACAGTTGCTAATCAAATCTCTGTTATTTGTCAGCATTTAAAAAAGCTCCTTGACATTGTTAAATCTCTAGATGAGGTAGAATACCACAACAAATCACAGAGGATGGGAAAAGTGAAGAATTATCCAGAATGGAGAGACAGCATGGCTTCCCCACTACGTAAACAGAATAGAAACCATTTTATCCCATAAATAAAAGACCAGTCTAGGAATTGGAAGATTTCCATTTGGTCTTACCAAGTATGTTTGAAAACTTATGATCCAGGGCTTTGTACACCTCTGGAAATGCAAATGAGCCAAAACCACAGAGGCCTGAAAGTGAGAAGAACAACACTGGAGTGAGCGAGAGGGAGGGATCCATGTGGCAGAGCAGTGATGTCGTCTGACACAAAATGCTCTTACAGCAGCTCTGAAAGTTCTCTGGGGGGTTTATTTGACATTTTGAGTTAGCAGTTTCACCTGCCAATAGATTATCAGATCAAGTTGCTGCAATTTTATCAGCTGTTAATTGTATCTGGGCCAGGACAGGTCTTTGTAATGCCCACCTGGGAATTCCAGACTTATTTGCTTAGCGATTAAAGAGACAGAAAAAGGATTTTTAGCCTAAAAACATCCTAAAAGAATTAAATATCCTCGAGTATTTACTGCAAAACTTGACATTCTGGGGAATTTCCAGACCAACTAAAAATTGATCCAACACCCCTATAGACTGAGCAGGACGTTCTGAGGGGAGAGCACCACAATGCCATACACCAGCCACTCTGCAATAAGAAACAAGCTCTCTTTTCTTTTTTTTTCTTTTAAATGAGGATAATACTGTTTTTTCTTGTTGGAAAGTGGCATGTAAATGACATAAATAAAGTAGTTAATATGAAAATAATTAAAACAAAAATCCTTGTTGCAGAGCAGCTGTGAAAGTTAAGGGGCATTATGGTTCAGTCCTCTGGTGTAGAATTTGCAATACTGCAAATCCCGTAAGAACACTTTCTTACACATCCCATGGTACCACCCCCTCATCCCCCCTAAAAATCCCAGGGAAAAAATGGTTCCCTTTCTGGGGGAGGAAGGATGATGTGGAGCACGCAGTGGCTAGTTTGTTCTAATTAGTGTTAACATCAATGAGGAGCACAAGTTTCACATCCCATCATGCCTCTCATTACTAGAGTACATAACCTCCTAACCTCCACCCAAGAAAATGATATCATTGCATGAATTAATCATCTGAAGAATTAATGGCAAAAAGCAACCTCAGGTTTCCAGCACGGTGTCTGGCACCAGTGAATTGGCAATGACGTCAGCTTCCCTGGGAGTACGCTGGCATTTTGCCTGTTCCTGAGCCTCCCTGTTGACTCTGAGGGCAGAAGCAAACAATGTAGGCACCCAACCGGCAGTAACTGCTGCAAGCCAACACCAGCCTGCTGCTGCTGCAGCATCAGAGGGATGCTTCTCCTGCCAAATCCCTGCGGGCATCTCCCAGGGAAGGCGCACTTCCCAAAACCGGCAAGAGCAGAGGACTTCCTCTGATGTGCAGAGAGAAGGACTCTCCAGGATCAATGAGTATCTGCCCACTCTTTAGTAGGGAGAACCTCCTGGTCTGCGTCTGGGAGCTGTGCTGCCCTTTGCAGAGTGTGAATAAGCAAGTTATTAGACTACTCCTCTGTTTCTGGGGCAAAGGGAAAGAATTTCATTATACTGGAGAGTTTATTCTCAGATGGCCAGGCTTGTTTTTTTAATTTCTTCACTCACTCTGTTGCTGCAAGTGCTTTGAAAGCTGGAATCAAACTCAACTATGACCATATGCCCTGTGTTAGATCCATTTTTCAGTCAGCTATTCCAGGTGAGATGAGGAAAGCATGCCTCCATCCTACAGGAATATGCAATGTTTCCTTTTTTCCACCACCAAATACAATTATCCTCTGCAAGGTGGAACCTTTTCATACTTTTACGAAGTGAGTATCCCTTTGGACTTCCTTGGGGTGCATGCACAAGCTGTGAGACAGAGGGAGTCAGACACAGCCCTCCACTCAGAGAAGCACAACCCAGAGAGACTCCAGGAGATGTCAAGGGCAGAGTACAGACATGAGCAGGTGCTCTCTGATGGGAATATCAGTAATTTTCTTCAACTTCAGACCACGTGAGAAAACCACAGAAAACAAAGAAGCTTAGGTAGAGGAAAGATGACCCCTGATGTAAGAAGTTTGGTGTCAGGGAGGAATGAGAACCTATTTGGACAAAAAGGGTTTGGCTAATCCAAGAGAAACCATTTTGTTGGTTCTCCCTATGGGGTTTTCTGCCTTACTTCTCTTTTTGGAGGGAGCCTCTGGCTGTTGTTTTCTGAGCAAGCAGAATAAGTGTATCTCCCTGCACATTCATCATGAGTTTCCGACAGAGATGAGATATGCACAGGTGAGCAACATCTTTGTCTCAGCAACACTTTCCTCTGGATCCCAGTTCGTAAAGACTGACGTGGTGAACTCCTATGAAAAGCAGCTAAAAACTTTAGTGCCTTACAGTGAGCTGTGACCCCTGCTCCAGTTAGTGACTGGAATAAGCTTAGCCCAAATTTGGGACAGCCTTGCCTTACAGGCTTGCAAAGATGCAAGCTGAAGAAGTGAGATTATAACATCATCACTGCAAATGATGTTTGCTATCTGCACAGCTTAATGACACTTGCCACATTTGTAATCCGTCTTCCCCCCCCTGCCCTGTCTGTTCAGCCGTCGCTTGTTATCAGAGCAAAGGCAGTGAAACAAAAGGAAGGGCACAGGTTAATTTGCTAGATGCGGTCCTGTTCTTCCAGGTAATGTTAATTTGTGGGCTCTAACCTGATACTCAGAGATGCTCACCTTTGCATCATTAAAAGGGAAATAACAAATAACTGGAAGCAACTCAATAAGCTACCACTTTAGCAGCAGGCAGGATGGTTTGAGCCTCAGTTTCCCTAACCAGTCACATTACCTGTCACAATTCCTGGCCCATCTCCCCCATGCTTTCCAGGTGTAGGCAGCTCAGCAGATAGGATTAATGCATTTTCGTACTCACTTGCATTCTCCATGTTAGAGAATCTGATTACACAGATTGCCTGCAATTTATCTCCACCTACGACACCTAATGCTCTAGTCTGATCTCCTCTTTCCCATTTTAACATCTCACTGCAGATCCAGTACATACACGGACAGATGCACACACATTTGCTCTGTTTCGTTTGCAAATAGCTCACTAAGAGCCTCGGTGTTTTCGTTTTCAATCAAACCAGAAAGCACTCCTGTTTTCCCCACTCTGCCCATGAGGTAATTCCTCCCCTTGGTAATTCCTTGCCTCACTAGATTTGTACTGCACAGGCTCCATGCACTGCTGCTGGATGCACACAAACCACAGGAATCTCTGTGCAGACACACTCAGTGAACATGCAGCGTTATAGAGCCCTGCAGCACGTATAAAGACAAAGGCACAGGCTGCACTGAGCAAGTGCCACCACATGCATTCCTGTTCCCTCCAAACCCTGCAGGAAAACATTGCCTGCAGAGTGCTTTCCTATGAACAAAACCAGCCTTTCAGCACAGGGTCGGTGTATGATTCAGGCAAATCCCGTTCCCACTCGCTGCCTTACCTTTCCTTTCCTTATTCTGCTAATCCAGGGGCCCTGGATCGATTCGCTTTCTCTCCTGCACACAAACTGCCAGTCTGTCCTGCTTCACATTCACAGCACACCAGCAGGATTCACCGTCATCCCATTCTGCTGGATCCTTATCACCCTATTGGCCAATGCCAGGCAGTAAATTCAATTAGGCTCCTCCTTATAACTATATTATCACAGGAACAGGAATGAATAATTTAGTAAAACAACAAGGGTGTGCAGGCTCTGGTGTCACAGACTTCACCCCCACTGTCAGGCTTTTATCAGAGAGGCGGGTAAAGATACCAGAATCTGTCTGTCACTCCTGAAAAGGAGACCTTAGATTAACCACTTGTACTTCCCATTTCATCCCTCTTGTCTTCCTCCCCCTAAGCCATGGCATTTCCATTTTATTGTTGCACCTCCATCCTCAGCCCACAATACAGTATTTCCTAATGTGAATGGTCATTATCATCTCAGTGGATGCAGAGATTTCTGTCCAGACAAAGCGATACCACAGCACATCAACCACTTTGCCTCTTCCCTGAATACAGTTCATGAGAAAAGAATGAAACTGTTCTGGAGAAGGGAGTGACAAGACAAGCAGATCACAGGGAAAAGGGAGAGTCTGCCTTGTATCACAGTATCCTCTGTAAAGCAACTGCGCTGTCACCCCATCATTTCAGACGCTCAGAGGATGGAGGTGCATGGTTCCTGAAAGAGAAAGGTTCATAGATGAACTGCCCAGGGACTGTGACTTCACATCCCTGTTGTGGGAGTTTGAATCCCCACATAAAAAAACCCCACACCAAAGTGGCAGTTTTCCCCCAAACCAAATGACTAAAATGTTCTGTTTTGGCTTTTTTTTTTTTTTTTTCCTAACCAGAAATTTGTAGAGACAACTACCTATACTTGTATTTCCTAAGAAGTAGTTGGTCCCAAAATGAATACTGTTGTTTTTTCTCAGGTGATGTTTTGTTTGAAGTGTTACAGACTATTGCAGATTCCCTCAACAGGATCACCACTATCTGAATCAAGCCTCAGGCCATCTTGATTGCCTGAAGAGTTTTACTGTTATGGGAGGAACAGTGAAAATGGAGGAGCTCAGCAGGAAAACCCTTTGGTATCCTCAAAATAGGCCAAGCAGCCAACAGGGATTTTTAATGACCATTCACAGCAATATTGAAAGCTACTACTAATACATGCTCATGTGCACAGCATTAACAAACAGATGTGTAATTCCATCATAACTGAAAATAAACATGCAAGATGAAACCACTGTTCTTTTTCCCTTAGAGTCCAAGAATACCCTTTGCACTCTGCTTCCCATGCGCTAATATTTACTCAGTAGAGTCTATATATCTACTACCACAACGATGAGAGGTTCAAATTTGCACTAGAGCCCAAGCTCCTTCAAGCAACTCCTACACCAGCTCTTGGTTTGGCTCCTCTCCCAGGCCTGGCAGGCTGGGTAGCCTCAGCTCTGCCTCCAGAGGCAATAGGGACAACCAGGGTGAAGTCAAGCCCAAGTACCAGTGAAGCTACAGAGGCAGTGCCTTTCTTTAGGCACTGCCTTTACATTGAGAGGATAGCAGGAAGCTGGGACAATGCATGGGGATTTCCACCTCCTAAATTGCTGGGCTGTCTACCTCCATCTCAGTCCTAAGGTAGGATTGAGCCATACTGCCTGCCTTGGAAGAATAGAGTACAGGAACAGTGGATGCTTTTGCCCTTCTTACATAGTTCAAAGTGATCAAAAGGCTGAAAAAGTAAGAGTCTCAACTACACCTTTTTCTTCCTCTGTTATGGACTTAGCCACAAAAAGGGACAAAACTGCTCTCTTGATTCTGAAGTTGCCTCACTTCTGAAGAATGGCAGCTGCTCTTTTCCTCCTCCTCTTTCTCTTGCAGCCTTCCAAACTTTTAAGAGCTTTTGTGTTAAAGGAAACCCTGAATTATGCACTTGGTGGTAGCTTCAGAGCAATTAAACTAAGCCATGTGGCAAGTTGCCCGATGTCACTACCAAAGCTCAGGATGTTTTAGCATCATTTATTGAGAAGCTTTTACATGATGCTTACTTAAACTACAAAAAGAGAGCAAATTAGGCTGTTGCCATGACAACTAGAGAATCTGCTCAAAATTCAGGAGATGTTGGGGAGGGGGGAGAGCCCTTTAATGGAGATCTCTGAATCAGGAATATGGCCCCAGGTTATCAAATTCCTTTCAAGTTAATTCCTAGCATCAAAGCCTCCCTGACAAAGGTTTTAATAATTGGGAGCAAAGCTTGGCTGAAGAGGGGACAAACCGGCCCTCCCAGCACTAATGTGAACTTCATTCTGCTGAGAGGTGCTCAGCTGTGAGGTCCACAGAGCAATCATAGAGGTGGCAGCACTGCTACAGGAACACATATGCAGCAGGGTGGAGGAAGGGGCAGGGGCTTCACTGCAGACAGGCACTGAAGAGAGAGACAGACCCTGAATCTGTGGTGCAGTAAAGGCGAGTGACAGCTTCCACAAGGTAGAGGGAGAGAAGGAAGAAAGGTCCTTGTCACCTCTGGTGGAAGTTGAAATAAGCTGAGCAAAGTCTTTTGCCAACCTCAAGAAATTATTTAAAGCAAATAAGAGAAAAAATAGCAGGATCAGTATCAGGTATCAGAAGAAGCGGACAAACTAAACAAATGGAAGACAGGCAACCACAGTACAGTTCTTTTGAAGGAATTAAATCCTTGGTAGGATTGTTGAATATTTTCCATCAAAGCTATCTCTCTGTCTAATCTTCCTTTTCTTTTAGCTGAACATTTTTTCTGTTGCAAGCCTTCTAAGAAAATCATTATTCTAATCGAAGTTTTTCAGTGAAGTCTTCTGGTTCTCAATGGCAACAGCCGAGGTATTGGCTATAAACAGAGTACATTACTTTGGAAAAAGTCCAGAAAGTTTTGTAGTTTTCATAGAAGCTCTCTCCTTCCTCATAATTATTTTTGATCAGATAATTTATTGCCAGTGGAAGTTTTGGTGTTCTCCTTTGAAATGATGCTTTACTGGGCATAAGCTCCTTTTGGAAGGTAGCAGCAGTAAGTGGGAGCGCATCTAAAATTATGGAAAATTAGGCACACAGACAAACGGAGTAAATTGCAAAAGTTTCTCTTCCTCCCTTTTCATCCCCAGATGAAGAACTGTGTTTAGCATGAAAATCAGAAGCAATTGAGAAATTTAAGGATAGCTAAATGATTGTAATTGTAGTGAGTGTTACAGACCAAGCAGGATACTTGCCAAGCAAAAGCATGCATACTATAGAGATTCAAAAGTTCAAGAAAGGATGCAAAATAACCCCCTTAATAAAAATGATGCATTTTCAAGATACACGTGTTCCCATACCTGATGTACCGTACATCTTTTGAGCCCCTAAATTGATTATCAGTCTGCCTTACTTGGGATGTTGTGGCAATATTTCAACACCTTGAGTGTTCATCTTCTGAGAGGGCCATCTTCCTGCCTGGGTATCACATACACAGGTTTCTAAGACTGTCCAATACCTGATTGATTATAACTGACCAGAAAATAAGGCTTTAATTCATTATCTACTTGCAAATGACACTGGCTATTCCTTTTCCTGTTCCCTCCCTAGCACATTGCCAAAGGCTTGCACAACACCTTTGTTAGGTAAGCCCATGGTAGCAGCAGGGGTAGGCTGGGCTGCACACAAGCCATGCAGGCTTGTTTTGGACCCACAATATGTGGAGGAGACAAGAGGCTGAAGTGAGGTTTTGTTTTTTTTTTTTTCATATTGTGACTGCCTCTTTAACAGATGTCAGTTTGGCAAACATGCTCGTGGGTGGCAGGAGCAGCAGCATTAAAGGGGCAGGTTCTGCAGAAATAAATCTGAGGAACCCTCGGAACAGAGAACAGGGTCATAAAAAGAGTAGAGCAATGCATAGCAAAAGAGGAAAGGGCTCCTTAGAAGTGTTTAGCATGCTGTTTTCTGAAGTGGAATGCCTTTGGGACACATTGAATTTTTTTTATCTAGTCAGACTGAAGCATTATTCAGGGGCTTCAATGCTATGGCATATATGTGTGGTGGTCCTTATAAAAAGCATTTTACCATCCCACTGAAAACGTATTTTATTATCCTAAACATGTTCTTAATTTAAATAATTTTTCATTCTTCAGCAATAGTGACTTATTTAAATAAGCTTTTCAAGAACTTCTAAGTATAATTTCTTAATCTAGGGAAAGAAAAGCAAACAATTTTTCTACTGGCATTCTTTACTTACTTCAGTAAGTAAAGGTGAGGAGCAGCTGACAGAGCTGGGGTGGCTTTGACTGGAGAAAAGGAGGCTCAAGGGAGACCTTATCACTCTCCACAACTACCTGAAAGGAGGTTGCAGCCAGGTGGGGGCTGGTCACTTCTCACAAGTGAAAAGCAGTAGGACAAAAGGAAACTAGCTCAAGTTGCACGCACCAGAGGAGGTTTAAATTGGACATTAGGAAAAAAAAAATCCACACTGAAAGGGTTGTCAAGCACTGGAACACACTGCCCAAGGAAGTGACTGAGTCACCATCCCTGGAGGTATTTAAAATACATGTATATGTGGTTCTTAGGAGCAAAGTCCAGTGATGGACTTGGCAGTGGTTGGAATTGACCAACCAGCTAACGGCTGGAATTGATCCTAGAGGCCTTTTCCATCCCAAATGATTGTATGATTCCATGATTTAGGAAAATTTTTCTATAATTAGCTTATTCATTGCAATGACTTCTTGCTATCTCAAAGACCATAGCAATGAGGCCTTAAAAAGCCATGTTTTATCCCACTCTGCTATTCTTACAGAAGAAAGCACAAATATAAATTTTTCCATGAGGCTCTTAGAGTGCAAATCTATTTAATAGCTTAAATCAACTTTAAAAACACATCACATTTTCACCAAGTCCTATGCTGTATTTTGCCAAGCACCATTTCTAGGCTATTTTTCCAAGGCAAAAATAGTGTTCCTGTTTACTGATGGTACAGGCTTTCCCCTCCCAAAGATTAGAAAAAACAGAGACCTGCCCTAAATCCATGTCAGCATAGGCAATATCCCAAAGGTTATAGCACCCATTTAGGATGCAGGATACAGAGGGCCCAAACCTGAACAAACCCAACAGGAGACTCACCTCTGGATCCTCCCCAGGGTAGAAAGTAACTGCACTAAGCTATCCAAAGGAGAGACTATTGTTACACCTCCTACAGGAATTATTCTACTGTCTAGAGACTCTTCAACACTGGGCCAAAGACTGAATGGATAACCAAAGGCCAGGACACTCATCAGAAAGCGACACTCGTTTCAGTGGATTGTAGCTCACAGAGCACAAGTTTGACTTCTTTCTCCCCCATTCCTACTGCATCTAAGCTTATTTTCATCCAAACAACAAGTCCTACACTGGATGTATTTAATTGGAGATGGAAACTTCTACTTTTCTGTTTCTTCACTTTCTTGAATTAGAAAAACCTACTTTCCTTTTTAGAGTTTCTGCCCTTTTGACAATTAAGGAAAACATCATGTAAAAGATCTGAGGTTAAATATCACGTTCAGAAGGGACAAAAGAGCTGAACTCATCTTTGGCTTCCTTTTAGCCAAGGGGCACTGCACAGTCACAGGTTACCTAACAAAACACAGGGAAGCTCTGGGCAATGGTCAAAGCTTTCTTACCTCACTTATTCCTACTGAAGAAGAGGAGTTCTGGCACTGCCAAAGGATTCATACTAGGATGAAACTCATGTAAAATTAAAGCTAATCATGGTCCTCACCTTTGGCAGACAGCCATCTGAAGAGGGCCAGTAGGAATGACCTATTGCAATGGAGTAGCTCAAGAGAGACAAGAGCTGATTTACTACAGATAATAATGTTTTACTAATAACATTTGCTGACTGGTTTGCTACAGATAATCTGCTTCTTCAGATGCCTCCGTGCTCTCACATCCTTCTCCTCCTCCTCCCTTCCCGGGTTGCCAGGCAACTACAAAAAGGACCAGAGAGCATACAGGAGGAAACCACCTTGTGGAACTCTGCGTGGTTTTGGGTTTTGTTTCCTAGAAGATGCACCAGGGTAAAGTGGCCTCAGCTTTGGAGGCAACATCTCACTGTGAAACCTTGCTTTGTGTGAACACTGGTTGTGAGGCAAGTTATGTATATCCATAATTTCCAAAATAAATGCCTTCACAGACTCGAAGCTCACTTCTGAGATTTCTCTGTGGCTCAGCTGCTCTCTATCAATTCCACAGATCAACAGTTTAAGGAGCTCAGGCACAGAAGTTGCCAGCCCGTGCAGCAGGAGATTTCCCAATAAAAGATATCCTGTACAGTTGAGATCATTGCTGTAGCTGGCCAGAGCCACGTGTTTACAGCACTTACTTAACATTGTGCCCCACAGGGTTAATGCAAGAGAAACACAACATTTTTGACCAGAAATAACAGCTCAGAGACTTTTAGATGAGGACTAAGTGAGATCAGCCACTAGAAAGTGAAATGGAAAGCCCTGTAGTGGTTTCCCCAAAATCCCTTGGCCAACCTGGTGTGAGAGAGGTTGTCCCATTCTCCTAGGGCTATCTATCTTCCTTATAATTGAGAGATAAATCTCAAGTATATGAATAACCATCCCTTGGGATCTGATGGTTGGAACCATTAGTATTTCAAAATGTATTTTACTTTAAAAAATGGTGGAATGAACTAATCAGAGGTGTAAAGTCAGATAAAAAAATACCTGGAAGATTAGACACATACACGTATGACTTTACTTTCAAAATTAGCTTAATTTGCAAAGTCTTATCCTGTATGACTGAATCCAGCAAGAAAGAGCAGAGAGGAAAAGAAACTTTTTAGTCACCGACTTCAGTATCACTTCTCATTTTCATTTACTGAATTCTCAATGCTTTTCAGTATTTCAGGCATATTTTTGAGACTTATTAAGACACCCCAAAATCTAGTTTATACCCCATCTCCATATATCATGCCAGAAAAGCCATCTTTTCTAAATAAACTTTTCCATTTCTATTTTATATTGGCTGCCTCAACTGATAAATGCTCTACCCTGAGGCCATTCAACTTAACAGCATTCACTACAGACCCCACAGCCACAGTTCACATATCCACTTAACCACATATCCCAAATACCCTGGGAATTTTTGCAGTTTCCCCAAGGACTTTCTTCCCTCCCAGCCCTTTTGAGTAGCCACCTGCAATTTCTGTATAGCACAAAAACATTAATTTCTACTAATCTATTGGCCTATCCCTGCACAGACTCACACAATCCTCTCAGTGGAAAGAAGTGCTTTTGGTCCCCCACCTATACCTCAACCAAGGTGGAGTTTTACTAGCAATGAATTAATTTCACTACTGTAAAGGTCCTATTCTGGGTCCAATTGCTCTTCTTTGTGGCTTTTTTAAATAACTGCATCCAGCTTTCAAGTTTACCCCTTGCATCAGCCATGAGAAGCAGGTTTTTCGTTCAGCTCTCTAGCTCTTTTTCCTGTCACATCCAAGGTCAAATTTTGGCTGTCTTTTCTGCTGAGGTTTTAAATACAAAGCAGTATTCTATTACAAAATCTCAATAGTATATTTGCAGATTTTGAAGTGGAAAATTGGAGTTTAGAGTGATTGAGGAAAGTAGGATTTACAAACAAATTTTTTGTCTGACTTATCATTTTTCTACTTTTTAAAATCTTTCAAATTTAGCAGAAAACAAAACAGCTGTTCTAATTAGGTGTTCATTTCAGCTTTTTAATCTCAAGGTGTCCCTGCTATTATTCTGAGAAGGGTATGGATGGGATTATGACTAATGGCAATCAAACCTTGCTGTTTTTTAAAATGGTCTATTCCTTTACTGACTGTAGAGGGAAATGTCTTAACTAAGAAAACAAGGTTTGAAAGGATATCCTGAAAAGAAAGGGATAGACAGGATTGCATGGACACATTTTTCTGCATGATACAAAACCCTCAACTCTGTACTCTTGTGCAGCAGCCTCAGTGGCCCAGCTAGGCTCTGGACTGGGGCAGATTTCACATTGTCCCAAATCCCAGGGTGCTGCAATGGGCAGGCTGAGGCAATAGGAATGAGGAGGGGGAGTACAAGGCGGGAGGGGAGGGAATTGTCAAGGGAGGGAATGGTGAACAAGTAGAGTGGCAGGCAGGTGATGTGGAAGGAATCTGCTGTAGCCAGGCAGATACCTCTTGTTTGAAGTGGTTAAAGTCTTGTTCAGTGTGGAAGAAAGGTGAGGGAATAAATTCTTCCACGAGTGCAGACATCCTAAGGGAGCACTCCAAATAGCAGTCTGCAGCAGGCAAGAAACAACTGCATTTAAATACAGGTCATGGGAATCAAATACTCCTAAGGCTTCAAAATTAAACACAGAAATCATTAACAGAAAAGTCACATTATAATTCAGAATTACTTGCTGGCTGATAATGAGAGTCAAAATATGAACACATTTCTTAATGCTCCTGGTTAAATGCCTTCTTCTAAGCATGTTAAAGGAGAAGGAGACAGTGGGAGCAGGCTGGAAGGAATTTGAGAGAGCTGGGTATATGCTAGAGCAGCAGACAGAATGGCTAGGACCAAATAACACAGAAGAACAGTGTGGATATTGACCACTGTTCCCTCTCAGTACCTTTGGTGTCTCCTGTAGGGTATTATAAAAAGTGTGACTTCACAGTTATTTGGGAAGTAACCTGTTCTTCATTACGGATAATTTTTCTGGGATTGGGTAAGTCAGTTATCATTTCTTAGACTACGTCTTTGAAGGACCTAGCACCATGTGAGGGTGGCTTCAGGTTTGTATCTCACTTCAGCTGAGTTACTGTGTGAGGAGCAGGGCTGGGCCCCTTAGATAAAAGAGCACACTGCTGCAATTCCGGTGTTCCTTGGTTCTGGTGCTGCTGCAGCCCCAGCTCTGTGCTGTGCAGGTACACTTCCATGTTCTCATAAGGTAGCAGCTCTGGCTTTAAGGACTGCGGTGCAAATTAATATTGTCCACAGACTGAGTAGAAAAAATTAGCTATATGTGGTGTTTATAAAGCCTGTGAGTGAGGGGTAATGATAACTCATAAATTTTCACTGGTTTTCACCAGTACTGTCCCACAAATATATTTAAGCAGAACCACACAGTAATCCTGTCTGCTGAACAGGAGAAGACTTTCATATCTACTGCTCAGTCAGAGTTGCCACAAGTCTCCACCATGGGGTCTTCCCTATTTCTTAATTATTTCTACTTCTGCTGCTGCTTAAATGACTTCCTGCCTTTATGATGCTATGACAAAAGATGGATGTCTTCTCATTTTCATGGGTTTTAAGTTTATATCTTAGGTTGTCCTGGTGTAGGGCAAATTTGTAAGAGAACCCCTGAATGGGGTCCCTCTGGGAACCAAACCCAAACAGTCCCTCCCCCATCCAGTCTAGGAAAAGAACTTCCTCACAGGAAAGGGGAAAAAACTATTTATTTAACAAGCAAAGTGCCTACAAGCATAAAGAGTGAATAATAGGAAATGATAAAACCTCTCATTGCTCTGAAGTGAGATGGTAAATTCAGAAAGTCCGTGCTGTGGGTAGCTCAGCTCATTCAGTCTATCAGTCTCTCTGGTGCTGGAAAATGCCATCCTGGGCCCTGGGAGTGCAGGCAGGAGATCTGTGTGTTTCTCTGGGTTTTGCAGTCCAGAACAGGTCTTAGATGAGCACAGGACAGGAGCAGAAATGCCGAGGAGAGAACACTGTTTTCAAAACAAACTCCACGCCTCTTCTTTCTCCCCTTTCACTTTCAGAACTGGTCACGCAGCAATGATTCTCTCTCTCCAGGATCCCGCTTCATGAGTCTCTGCTCATGCTCCTCAAAGTTGCTGCTCCATTATGATCTCCCCCTTACCAGCTATCCCTCTTTTATCCCACTCATCCTTATTGGAGGTAACTGTTACTCATTGGGGCATTGGTTAATTAACACAGCTGTTATGTATCAGGGGTTACTCAATCTTAAAGGTACAGAACTTAACATACAGCATAAACAGAACAGACAACTGGGGATACCAGCATCAAAAAGTCACCCCAGGACATAGGTATATTTCTCTCTCCAGTTCTTTATGCATTTGGATTGAATGTATCTGGACAGACACAAGATTTCTATACCTTCCAGACCAAGGACTCTTTCCTAGATGCCTTTAGACATCTCAGTCAAATGCTGTTTTCCACACAAGCTTCTTTTCTCTTCTCCAGTCAGTAGGTTCTAAGGAACCCCACAGAGAAGGAAAGACAACACGAAGAACCCCAAATGTTGTAGCTGTAGCACCTGTGCTTTCTTTGTGTATATTGCTGGGGAATCGCTGCCCATTCTGTAAGCCAACGTTGGAGTTGGAGCAGAAGTTCAGAAACACCTTGCAATATCCTCCCAGTGCAACTACATGCTAAGCACTACCAGTAAACCAGAGAGATTTCTATTTTCAGAAAAGAACTGCAACAATTTATTTATGCTGAGACTTCTTCTCCATGGGGTCTGTTTACTCAAATAAGCACAGAACCTCAGAGAAGTCTTCTGACTACTTTAATTAAAGCGAGAACACCCAAGAATCCTTTACTGTAGCAAAAGTTAAAAAGATCAACAGGAACCACTGAGGGTCGATGAAGCCTCTACATTTTAAGGACTTCTGACATAACTTTAAGTCCTCCAGGCTTTCAAACAATTGTAATAAAAGGAAGATCACTGTGGTCACTAAACAGATAGCTACTGTCTGAGATCATGTACTGCCAGTTGTTAAGTAGGAGAAAACCAAAACAAAACACCCTCTACTTCAAGGTAGGAGAGAGAAAAAAACACATTTCCTTCCTTTCATTTTAGATTTTGTAGAAGTGAGGGCAGAGCAACCCTTATCTTAAATTAAAGATCTCTGATTCTAATATGTACATCACGAGTAAGACATAAACAAAAACTCAAATTTTGAGAATGTCAATTAGGCAAAATAAAATCTTACCTCTGCAAAAGGGAGAGAGTCATATGAAAGTAGAACCATCACACTTTTCCATATTCCTTCCCTCCTATGTGAGTTGAGGGTTGATTTGTTTGCAGTATTTAAAGCTCCCTTTTAATGAGTTGTGTGAAATCTGGCAGACATATAACCTCTTTGAACTACAAAGCATTTCCTGCATTAATGAAGGAAGAAAGAAAGCCAAGAATTAATTTATTACAGCACATTAATTACTGCATGAAATAAAAGTTCAAATAATCAGCAGAAACCACAAGGGTGAGGTAAAGGTGAGAGAGAAGATAAAATATGTACATTCTGCTTTAGTGATGGCCAAAATGGGCCCATTACCACCAAACAAAAATATAAGAAATGCAGCTGGAGTTGGTTATTGCAGAAGAAAAAATTTATTGAGGCAACTTCTAAAAGTTTTTTCTTTTGGTAACAAAATGCTCCAACCCTAGAAAAAAGGAATCAAATAAAAATAAAGACAGATCAACCATGGCTAGCAAGATTGGATAGATATACAGAACTGCACAGTTGGTTTCCAGACAGGTATGTCACACATGGAAAAGGCAGCTGCAGACTTGGAGGAAATTTTGCAATCAAGGGGGTGATTAAAGAATAAAAAAACCCTAAAAAACAAAATCAAAAATCCCTATGAAACCTTTTCCCCTGAAGAAAGACTTTCAAACGGCATGTAATAAAATTGTGCACATTCATGGGCAGGAGGTGTGTGCTTAAACACAGAAGGTACATGACAGAGGGAAGTGGTGAAAATGTCATTTCTACAGGATGAAAGGTGAACACAAGCATTGTTTGTCTGTGCATGCACAGGTGGAGTTGAGGTCCTTCTCTTGCAGTGGAATACCCCCCAGAGGCAAAGCAGCAGGGAACAGCATCCTGCACATCCAAGCATCCCAGCGTTCAGCAGACCCAAAGATCTCCACTCAGACAGGAGATAACAACAATCTTGCCCACAGCCCAACATCCTCAGTCTTGCATTACACTGCCTGTTGCCACAGCTCTGAGACCAGAGGACATTGCATGGTCTGTACCTCGTATATGATGCGACACTGGCAAGCCTTGGTAGTTGTGCCAGGTCCTGGCTGATGATCAGGAAGAACTCACTCAGTGCTACTTTTCACATTTTCATTTAAAGGTTTACTGGGAAAATGTCATAATACTGAGTTTGGGCCATGAAATTGCTGACTATATACTTGCAGGATTAGCTAGCAATTAAGAATTTTGCAGAATCCAGTGCTGCAATAGCAATTGCCTTCTTTAGTTTCCTGTAAGATGGTCTGCAAATCTTTTCACTGGAAGTACAAGAATAATATCTGTGTTCTTTCTTGTATTTCTGTGGTTCTAGGTTTCCTCAAAAGAAATATGGTTTTATGCGGGTTATAAAGATCCATCATTTAGATGCGAACCCACAGAACATAAAGCAGAGCTACAGATGGAAGATCAGATGTCCTGCAATGCTCCTAATATTGCCCTCTGTGTGAACAGTCCACATTAGACAGTCACATTGTGGAGATTGTCTTTGGTTCTTGTTTCTGGATATCCCACAAGACCACGTGGAATACAAATCTCTTTCTCTGAGAAATAAAGGATGACATGAGACTGTTAACTGCAAAAGGAAGTGAATCAACTAAATACAAGACTGAGACACTCAGAGGGTAAAAAGCAGGGCATATTGAAAGCAGGTTTGCTCTGAAGGGGCTCACATCACCGGTCCTCCTGCTTGGCCAGCACAGGATATCTTAAAGATAACACAGAGAAATCCTGAGCTGCGGTGACAACCTAAAAAACCCCAGCATCCTCAGCAGTGCTCGCCCAAGTGTGTGTGAGGACAGCATTTCCTGGAATTGCAGTGCTGCTCTCTTCCCTCACAGCTCTCCTCCAAGCACTGCAGGTTGTTTTGTGAACAGCCTCATTCACTGCAGGCTGCACTTGCCTAAGGCTGGAAACTCATCTCCCCCCTTCTCCCTCCTTCCAGCCTGCTGCTAGTTTTGATGGGATATTTTTCTCCCCATATTAGCCTACTCTCTGCTTCCCTCTCTTCTCGCGCTGGGCCTGTTTCCTCCTTCTAATTATTCATGCAGGAGAGCAGATGGCAGGGGGAGTGGATCTCTCACTCACTCATGCAGACATGAGGCTTTGTCACACAAAGGGGGAACAACACCAACTGCAGAAACAAGATATTCCAGACCCTGATTCCTAGCATCCCCCTATTCTGTTTTTCTTTCAAGCATGATGTATTTTGGGAAACACCATTCAGTCCTCAGTGTGTATTTATGTCAGTTACATCATATCATGCACCTTCCCTCATTTTAAAATTTTAATTTAGCTGAGAAAACAATTCACAGTGCAACATTTATCAAAATGAATACAGTTTTTTCATCTCAATAAATAGCTGCAGCTCAGTAGTCACAAGCATTTGGGATCCCCATTTTCAAGTCTGCGGTGGAAGCATTGGTAGTCCAGTGCAGATGTTCCATAATCAGAGCAGGTCAGTTGCGATGGGGTAAGTGGGGTACAGGCAGGATCTTTCTGACCTCAGGGAAGGACATTTGTACATCCAGCTTGCCTGCAACCTGCATCAGGATACTCACCAGCTATCTCTATGCCTGTTTCAGTGATGAGGACATTGCTGGGAGTGTTCCCAACAGGCAGATTGTACAAGCCATGCTGGTTTGTAGTCCAGTACTATTTACAATCAGAACTAGGCCACTCCAGGCCACTTGGTCTCAGTACTCAGGGAAACTCCCAGACATGCACAATTTATTAAACTGGATGCAAGTGTGCTACAAGTACCTACGCAGCTGTCTCAGGTGTGCTGGCCCAAGCGACCTTTTATCAGCGTGCCAAATTGTTGTCACTGGAATGCAGCTGCAGCTATCATCGATAAAGCTTCTGTTGCAGTTACCACCATGACCAAAATAAAATGCTGATGAGAGTACACATATACTTTCCCAGCTCTTACAGTCTCACCAGCTCCAGCTGACAAACCACTACTAGGACGTAAAAGCGAAGCAACTGTTGTTGTCTCATGGATAAAGAACATCAATGCTTTACATGAAGTCTTTCAACCAAGATTTTGACTGGTAGGGTCTGTAGCAATCATAAAGTGCAGTCACCTTTTGATTTATAGTGACATTCCATGGGTACCCCAAGAACAGGACAGAGAAGTCATTGGTAAAGGCCACTGGGGTCTGTGCTTTTTTAACTGAAACAACAATGCTGTCTTTGACTGCTTCACAAGTACTGCCAGACTTTCAGAGTTTTTGCTGTTGTTCAGAAAGCCTGAACTGAAATGACCTTGCAGAAAACTATATGCAGCTGAAAACAGCTATTCAGAAAGAATGGAAAAGTCAAGCAAGTCCAGATTTTAATCTGAAGTTTCAAAAGCTTCTCTCATGCTCTAAATTAAGGTAACTACTGACTTTTAAATCAGTGGAGCTGCAGTGGGAGAAAGCTGGTGAGAGGACCTGCTTGATGTTTATCACACTAAAGAAAAAACTCAATTTTGTATCAGGAGAATGAGCAGCAGGAGCCAAGGAGCTTCCATTCAGCAAATTTATGAGTTTATCAAGAGAAGTATCATCGAAGAAAAGCCACCAAAGAGGAAGGAGGGGAAAAAAACCCCTTCATGTGACAAAGCACTATAAAGTATTATCTTCAGACATCAGAAAAAATGTAATTAAATCTCTTACTAATGCGAATGCCATCTTGCATCCATTTGTCGTCAATGATGCTAGACTGTAAAAGTAACACAGACAAAGGAAACCTAAGGCACGTGCTTTCATTATATGTCTCACAGATAAAAGCTTTGGCAGTTTGATGACAAATAGGAAGAATTAGAACATTCTCTGGTTTCACCATATGTAATACACAGTGCACATACCTCCCTTCTATGATGGCTTCTTCATCACTACAAAACTTACACTATTGTGGCAATAATTGCAGCATATCTCAAATTGGATGGGATCCATAAATGCACCTACTAATCAATTTCTCTTTAACTGGTCCCTGCCATGTGTAATTCATGGCTTTTGCCAAGAAGACAGTCAATAAATTTTCTTGTCACACAAGAAAGCACATCAAGGGCACTCAAAGACAGTAACTATAAGCAAGGAAAACTGAATAATCCCTCACAATTCTACAGGGAAGCATGGACTCATCTCAGTCATGTTTTTATATATCATACCATGGTCAATCAATCAATCAATCAATCAATGAGGAGTTCAGTCCCCTGAGCCCAAAGCTGCATGATGGCTCTCTTCACTGCTTTAAACTCATGCCCTTCCAGACCAGTTAGAGACTTGGCCAGACACCTCAGAGTGTAACTGTTTTGTTGAATTAGGAATCTAGCTATGGGATAATGAAACATTTTTTTTTTGTGTAGGACTGTTGTAAACATAAAACCTGGTCTCGTGTGAGGACATTTACTTCAATAAAGATGTGGAAGACTATCAACAGCTTTCAGAGTCAACTAGGAGGCTCCTCTGAGCAGTTTCAAGTTATGTTTACAGAGCAGGGTCTTGGAAAACCATTATGAAACACTGGTCAAAGGGTTATTTAAGCACTCGAGCCCATTCACATTAGTACCCAAAACAAAGCTTTCCAGTTATATCAGCATTTGCTATTTGTAAAACCAGCAGGCAACCCCATGCCACCCCCTCCTTATACTTTTATAACTTGGATTTCCTCCTCCTCCACGCCCAACTGTTGTTGACTCACTGTCAGAGTTTTTCTTCCAATTTGCTGTAATTGCTTTATGTTGGCGCTCCATTGATCTATTGAGGATGTGCAAGTGGGGGAAATCTCTTGACAGCTCTGAGTGTCCAGGTGTCTGCCTGCTGGCAAGCAGGCATGGACAAGTCAGATGGACAGAGGTAAGGAGCCAAATCTCAATTTCTTTTTACTGAACACCACCATTCCTGCGCCAGCAATACCACCACCACCCTTTACCCAGGATGACAAAAGCATTTTAAATGACCACATGAAATTGTCTTAGCTCCTGCCTCTCTCAGGCACTAAGATGGATAGAAAAATAAACAAAGCAAACCAGACTCTAACAGAAGAAAGTGCAGGCTAAACACAGGTTACCCACATCAACACAGATGTTTGATCCTGTGAATGACTGAACCCAGATCTTGCAGCCCAAGCTGCTGGTTAGTCTCCTGTTCCAAGCAGTTTTTGAAGCACTGTAGTTGTCCTCCTGAGGAACTGTGCTGCCGTCCCACCCACCTCTCACAATGAACATTTTCTCCTCCTTAGGTGTTGTGCACTCTCCTCAGTTAGCACAGCTCCAAGCACAGCCACAGCAGCTGTCGCTCACTGTGTCCTTAATACTGATAGCTTGAAGGCTACCAAGGCTCATGGCAATGACCAGGGATCTTTACAAGTCTCATTACTGGTTGATTAAATAGATATTCTGTGTCGTGAATCATCTCACATTGTTCACCCAACCATCCTCCTGCCTGATATCAAATGACAAGGTTTCCCCAGCCAGTCTTCCAGGCGTGGAGGGGACAGCACTTCAAATCTTACTATTCCTCAGGTCTGTGGGTTGACTTTGTTGTGTGGATGCAGTCCAAGCTGGGCCTAGCAGAACACATCAAGCACTTGCTTCTCTTTGTATTGCACAAAGCTCTTTCATTTACAGTTCCTGCTGTGCAATGTCATTTTGCCATTCAGGGTAAAAATTGTTTGTGAAAATGGATTAGTCCTTTGACTTGCAGTGTTCCCATCACACAAGAAGAGGAACTTAGTAAAACTGAAGTTCTATGGTGGTTCAAAAAGCAATTTGATGTGCACCTAGGATTTTGCTAGTCATGTAAGCTGCATTGCAGCCAGTATAGGAAAAAAAGGAAAAAGTGTTTTGAGGTGTAATAAGGCAATTGCAATGGGGTATGCAAACATAGAAAACACTTTTATGTTCTAGCTTGAAAGATTTTTATAAGCCGAAATAATGAGGCCTGACAGTGTAAATATAAAAGAAACACTAAGCCAGTTTGACTAGATTACAGAGATGGTCCTGTTGGAGAGCAATGTTGATGCTGAGCAGTGTATTTACATCACATCTGATATTTTCCCTCTCCTCACGACACCAAGATTTGTTGAACACTCAATAAATTTGATTTTTTTTTACTGTGACTTAAAGGCTGGAGACTTTGTATTGTTCTGACAGCACAGGATCTCAGGAATTGTTTGGACTTGCCCCAGTGTAAGCTTATTTTAGAATGTTCTAACAGCAAGGAAACCAATTGTCACTTAACTTTGGTTTGTTTTCACTTTAAAGTAGTAACAAAGAGTTTTTTGTATGTGTTGTGTTGTTTGCACCCTTCCCCACCTCTGTGCTATCAGTAACCTGCTCCCCTAATCCTGCACACACAAGGCTTCCTGTGCAGGGCTTGTCACTCAGGCCAGAGGCGCTGCACTGGCACTCACTACCCTGTCCTGCAGCGTACAAGTAAGTAGACACAAAGTAGGGAAAGCAAAAAGCTTTTTTGGTGTATAGACACTGTCACAGATGATTGCAGAGCCCCTGAGGGTTTCTCTTTGCTCCAAACAGGAACTCTGCTGCCCTTGGCCCTCCTGCCAGCAGCGTGGCAACTGCACTTTGCTGCCTGCAACACTCAGTACTCAGTAAGTTTATTACTGCCAACAATATTGGGTGAGCAGCTCAATCCTCTAGCTGCCTAATTCACCTCCTTTAACCCAAACACTTCAGTGCTCACTTAATTTAATTCAGACCCCTCTAAATATCTCCTGGCGTGCAAGCCATTTTCAGGTAACAACAAAGCTGAAATACAGTGCTGGTAGAACTTGGGCTGTCATCTTCCTTTGACATCAAAAGACTTTTTGCAACTTGAATCTGACTGTTTTGGCATCAAGATTACACGGCAAGACACGACTCTACTTGAACAAGCAAGAACAAGCCAAATAAGTGTGCACATGGCTCCTGTTACCAACATCCTCAGGCCTTCTGCTAAAGCCAGAACACGGTTTCCTTGTGCAGAACCACTGACAGTGCAGGATGTTCCTCAGCTTTTCCAGCACTCAGCCCCCAGAGAACAGGAGCAAATGAATATTGCATGGCTACTATGGAAGTGCGAGTTTCTGTTGTTCGTAAGAGAATTTTTGGAACTAACTATTAAAAGAGAGCATGAAAGGAGAATGATTATAAAATAAACCAAAGAGGAGCCCAAGACTAAGGAAGAAATAGCTGTCAACAACATACACCTCTAGCTAAAAGAAAGGAGTCAACAGCCACTATAAGCAGCACAACCCTCCTGGAGGAAGCCGGAGGACTCTGGCACCTCATTACACCCTTCTCCCCTCACACACAATTTTCTGTATAACATTTTAAAACTGTATTAATAAGGCTTTTCTCTACTAGTCTGGATTATGAATGTATAGTATTGTAGCAAAGCCAACAGGTAAGATCAGACAACAGTAGAACAACTGCCATTGCCATTCTTGTCTGCAACTTTTCATGTGTGGAGACTGCCGACAGTGGCAAGGTTTGTTCCCATGACAGGGGGCTGCAGCACACTGAGCAGCTCAGGCTCTCCAGGATACAAGGGTCAGATTTTCACCTTTGTATCTTTTTCCTTTCCTGACATCTTCCACAACTTACTTGGACATACACCACGGGATTTGGCAGTTTTCTGTCTCATTCCAGGAAGAGATCTCTGTCCTTATTTGTAAATAGTACAGGCATTTTCATGAATGTCAGATTATCTTCAGCTTGTTATTGGTATCCTAGCTCTGGGGCTTCTAAGAACTCTTAAAATCACACTTCAGCCCTAAAAAAAGAATGGTAACCCCTGAAATTACCTAACAGCTTTTCCTGATCTGATATTATTGTCTCCAAAGGAGGGGCAATTCTGAAACAGTGTGCTTAGAAATGAAATTGTGAAAACAGTTAAACTGGAATTTAACCCACACTGAATCTCTAATTGTCTCACTATAGTTATCATTACAGCACATTAAAAAAACCTCTCTTGTTCCCCCAATCCACTTCACAAAGCATAAATCTAAAAAAACCCACGTATAACAGAAAAACCATGGAATCATAGAATAGTTTGGGCTGGAGGGGAGTTTTAAAGGCTTTCTACTTCTTCCTGGCAACAGTCTTAATCTTGATCCTAAATGGTTTCTGAATTTTTACATGCAATATGTCTAAGCAATAGGAACTTGGGGATTTTTAACAACTGAAATTTAGGTTGAAGCCTCAATAGAAGCAACAGTCTTGCATTAACAGTACAGAAAATTCTCAGAAGAGTTAGAAAGTACCATTTTTCAATCATGTACACTTGAAGTGACAACTCTTTAATTTTCCTTTGTCAGAATGAACAATGCAATTTCTGATCAAAAGAATTCAGCATCTCTAATTTGAAGGCTTTCAGAAAGTGTTTTCTTGTAGTTCATTTCTGCCTCTGTGGACCAAGGGAGAGGCTAATTTTTAAATGTTTAAGCTTTCCAGGTATGGAAGCTATTTCTGGACCTGCTCTACTGAATATGCTGTGTGCCATTTGACCTTGTGCCAAAAAAAAGCTTTCAAATCACCTTTCAGATACACAGAAAAAAGCCAAACGAATTCTGCTCTTTGGTCGTGGAGTTTAACATCACACAGAGCTGCCACCAAACTGAGAGGGTTTATAACAGAAATGACAGATGGTGAGATGGTTGCCACCTCTATCAACCGTGTCCTGTCACTGGTTCTTGAGTCTGAATGTGCCTGACACAGAAACAGCACCAGTTTATAGCTCTTAAAGCTGAAAAGATGTATTTTTCATGTCAACAGAGTAGAACAGTTGGTAATTTTTCCAGAGGAGAAATTGCAGCAGGCTGCCAGGCAGTCATCAATTCTGACATGCTTTTTGGAGAGTCCCCGTTGCTGCACACCTAATGTCTAATCCACAGCTCAGGAAAGAGGCTGGAAGGTGAACGAGCAGCTGACATGCATAGAACAAGCTGGCATTACCACAGCAGGGCCATTTCTCTAACAGTCCTTTAAAGATCATAAAATATGCCTAGCCATTAGCTGAAAATGCTGAGGTTCAGCCAAGATTTAGTCTCACATATACACTGATTGTAAGTATTCATGTACATACAGTGAACAACAAATGCTAGGGATACGTCTATTAGTCTGAAACATTTCACACATTTTGGTTTGAAGATTGAAGGGCAATCTCATGAAGAAGGAGCACAGTAATTTTCTGCCCTTTTTCACCTTTGCAGGTGGGGAAACAGTGAAGGAGGTTTCTCATAAAAGGGCAAAAGTGGGGAGAGGACTTAAAGAAGTCTTAGAGAACGTTTGGATAGGGACTACTAAATGTTAAACCAAAGCTGCATCACCATGTCTGAAGTGAAGGCTTATTTCAGCCCCGTTGGTGACGTGCTCTAGTACACTCCAACTCTGAGTGAGCAGGGTGAGTGTGTGGGTGAGCAGGTTGCAGCTAAAGGAGAAGGCAGCCTGCCTGAACAGCAATCGCCCCTTCCCTGAGCATCTTGTTCCCTCATGAAGGCAGCACTGCCCTTATTAGGTCACAGGATCCCTCTCCCATGGAGAAAAAACATCCCTCAGGAAGTGATGTCTTGGCTGTTTGTTGTTTGGGCATGTGTACAGATAACTCTCCTGCTCCTGCCCTCAGAAAGTCTCCACGGGGCTGATCCCTACTGTTCTGAGCCATCTGGATATATCAAACTCCAAAGTACTGCAACAGAAAAGCCGTCCATGATGTACTAGAAGAAAATATTCAGTGTTAGCTGGGCACCAGAATGGGGTGGATTAAGTATTCCTCAACAGCTGTCCTATTCCATTTGTACTGTGCCTGTAGGATGTGTGGGTATTTAACAGACACAGCTCTCACTTGAAACAAAATCTCAATCACCAGAGTGTTTTACAGTTAATTAAAACCTGAAATCCATATAAAGCCATGTAGTTCCCTGCCGTGAGAAAAGTATTAGATTGAATTGGTCACTTGCTACACCTTAAAGGTCTCCTAGCAAAACAAGACTTCAGGGCTCCCACAGCCTTGGTTCAAGCCCTGCCACTGGCAAGGCAGACTTTATAACACTAGGAAGGATAAAATTGCAGCAGCTATTTTTTTTCTTTCTTCACTTAAGAAAATGATCTACCTCCTAAAGCTAGGCTAAGATAGCTTCCCTTGAAGTACAGTGCATTAAATAAACTACATAAATTACACACCCGTCTTTGAGGAATTCACGTCTCATAACCAAGGAAGTGGGGTGAGGCAGTTCTGCAGGAAGTTAGCTCTTACTTTGTTACGTGTCTGAGGCAATTCCTTACCTCTTATAGAGAGAAGCACCAACATACGCCAGGCCAACACTCTGTGATAGAATTCCATCCAACAAAAGACAATTATGAGATTACGCTAATGCAAATGTATTAGTAGGAAAAAGGGTCATCTGCTGACTTGCCTGTCATTTTCCTCCCAGCATTTCTGTTAGCCTGATTTGCTGCTCTTCTGTCTACAGAAGCAAAGGCTAATCCTGTTGTGTAATTAACTCCTTCTCCCGTAATTAATTCATTGCTTGAAGGAACGAAGCTAAATTACTTCTGATTTTATTTTGAAATAAACTGTGCTTTGCAATTTCTTTTTCAGAAATGAAAAAAAGAGGAGATTTTCTTCTGGATTGTATTATTCTTCCTTAGCATTGTATGCTTGGTAAATTATATTAGCACAGCATGAAGCTGGCACAAGACTGGTGATGCAGTCTCAACTGTAAAATCAAAACTGCTTGGCTAGAAGAATAAAGGATATTTCCTCCGCCCCCTCTATCCACAGTATTCAGGGAAGAGGAAAAGCATAGCTTGGCTATGTTTCTTAAATTGTCATTAAAATATATAGATATGTTCTACAGTAAATTCCTTTTCACTGATGCTAGATGCCTGACTAATTCTGTAGACTGAGATAAGATGTGACAAATCTACAAAATTTTCATTAAGTCAGTTTTAATGTGACATGTATTATACTTCCTTTTCCTGGACCAGAAGCAGCTCACAGACATCACTTTAAAGAGTTTTCATCAACCACTGCAAAGAGGTGTTTGAATAAAGAAGGCCAATAAAGAAATCCAAGATCACTGATTCAGGATGTAGGCTCTAAATATTCCCTGTCAAAAGGAACAATTTCAACATTTTTAAAAGGGAAGGACCTCTTTAGTGTGTCTCACTGAATAAATTTGGCCATAACACTCAATCCATTCAAGATTGTTGCCATGAAACACTTCTTTTGCTGCTCCCGTAAGGCACGTCTGGATTTCAGATAAGTTCAAAAGCCCCTAAGAAAAGGATTTCCTTTTAAATAGCCAAAATTTTCTTTTGGATCAATTTGGTGTTGAACAAGTGCTTTTCCTGTTCAAGTTTTCAATGGACAAGAGGAATGGGTATGATGGAATGTCAAGCAAAAAGCATTAAAGGAGCTTTATATAATTTTCAGTGAAGTTGTCTTTGAAATCCTCTACTCCATGTTTAATTCCAGCTTTGAAACTTACATGCTGATTATTTCACATGGCAGGGCTTCATTCACATTGAAGATCATAAATATGCAGTTATCCTAAAGGAACTCTTGACCTTATCTTTCTTACCTCAGTAATAAGCAAACTCTAGAAAACTATTAACTGAAGTTACCTATGCCACTGAACCTCAAATTCAACTATTTTAGCCCTGAAATAAGCACATGCTAAAGAAAACTGAAATTTTTGGATTTGGATGAAGACCTTTGATACCCTTCTTTATATATCTTAAACACTCCTGGATAATGTTAAAACAGAGTAGGGTAGAAGACTCACAAGTTTGATGGAAAGAAGTGAGGATTTGGCTTCACTTCAGGTAGCACCCCATAAAGAAGCTTCTCCACTTTGGGAGGGGATAGAAGGTGAGTCAATCTAAGGCCCTCGACAAGCAGCTTCCCTCCCACAGATGAGCATACACATGAATCCAGTGGTGCTTCTTCCTAAAAGACAGCAACCTGTGAGGTTTTTCTTGGTCAGCAAGACTCCAAGAAGTCCTACAGTTTTGACATTAGCAATAAGGATATTAGAGAATAAGTATGGAGAGAAAAAGCGGATGAAATATGAACACAGCTGCCAGGGTTAGTAAGACACTTCAATAGCTACAGTGTAGAGGCAGTGAGGTAAAGAATACTTCTTAATCACCACAGCTGTAAAAAGTTGCAAGACTTTTTAGTCCATTCAAAGGTAAGCAAAATAAAAAGGAAGAATAATTAAGGTATGTGTAGTCATAGAGCTACTACTTCTGCTACATGATAGCACATCGCGATAAAGTGAACTTTAAAAAAAGAAAAAAGGAAAGCAGCTAATATGATATACTCAGTGCATGGGTGATAGCTAAGTCATAAAAGGCCATCAGAACCCATAAATTCCCAGGGAAACTGTTAGAGTACACTGAAGTGCTCTAGAATTTCCTAGGTGTCTCCTTCTCTTTATTTTTTTTTATTTTTTTCTTCTTTCTTTTTTTTTTTTTTTTGCTTGCATTCTTCAAGGGGAAAAAAAAAAAGCCTCACCTGTTTTGACAGTCTGGCCCTTATTTTTAAACCTCAGCTTATTCACTAGAGAGGAACAATTAACCTTCCAGCATAAGTACCAATTCATACACTTAGGAAATTGCATGGAATGAGTAATGTGCAGGCTGAAATCAGACCACACGAATGTTTTAAGCTCTTGAACAGACTAATGAAGGTAATTATTAGCACAGAAAGACATTCTCTGAGGGAGCCTGCTGAACTGAAGGCACAAGTCTAGCCTCCTAATTATGTACCATAACATGGCACACTAAGTTGGCATCCACTGAAGTAGAGCACTTCAGCCCAAAATACTTATAAAAGATGTTGCTTTTCTGAAGAACTGCTTTCAGACTATGCACCTTTCTATCAACCTGCAAAGCAATAAGGTAAATAGCATAATTGAGCAAATGGGATGAGAGGTCTGACAAAACCCTCAATCCCATGGCAGTTTAGCAGTTTACTATAACTTGGCAAGAAATACAGGAGGCTTAGCCACTATCTGGAGTGGGGCTTTGAGTCTCATCAGCACAGCCAGTTAGGACATTTCCAGAAAAATCTTTGTGGTACTTGACAAGAGCTATATGTACTGCAGGGACCACCAGCAGTGAAGGCATTTTTGTCTTTCAGGAAATCACTTCATGCTGCTGGTGTGCAGCTTTTAAGAAAGCTCAGGCTGATTCCTCCTTTCTTTCTGGGTGGGTTTTTTTTGTTTTGGTGGTTTTTTTGTGTGTGTGGTTTTGGTTTTTTGTTGTTGGGTTTTTTTTTGGTTTTGTTTTTTGTTTAGTCTTAGAGCAGCACTTGCCCAACTGTGTTATGCCTCAGTCAGGGAGAGTTTGAAAAAGAAATTTCATATCTGTTTATCTGCAAGACTTTTACAGAAGATTAGAAACAGTTGCATACAAAACCCAGAGGAATTTTGTGTCAGAAGGAGATCTAATAAAATCCACATTGGATTTTGATTTCAGGCAAGTGCATTTTTTACCTTCCGCAAGGAGGGAAACAAAGCTGCTTTCTCAGCAGAATGTGTTGATGTTCTATTTCAGAGCTATATGCAGAGAGAATAATGTTATCTTTGCAGAAGCATCATTAGGAAGCTGCCCAGAAGACAGAAAAACAAAGCTTATTTGGGGCTGGACACACACACACAAAAATTTGAATTGAAAAAAGCCCGAAGAAAATTGGCTGCATTCCAATTTTAAGTAGAAAAATAAATTCCACAGACTAGACAATTATTCTCATTTAATTATTCTCTTATTCAGCATTCCAGGCTGAAGGCTGGAAAATTTTCTGTATTTTCATGAAATATTGTTTAAACTTCTTTTATTGTTCTGAAAGATGACAGAGGGCATAAATGCTTCAGCATACGTTTGATATTGTTATTAATGATGAAGAAACTGAAGAAAATACTACATTAGTGCATTCCAATGGACTCTGTGGGCATGGTTAGGGTACCAATCTGATTACAAGACGGAATCCTAGCCTAATTCAATTACTTGAAGGAATTTAATGACTCTCTCTTGCTAAAGAGGGTATGCAAAATTGTGCAGCAGACTGAGATCTCCATACTCAACTCCCATAGCTAGGTGAGAAAACATTACCTAAGGTATGCTCTACCTGAAACTATATATTAATCAAAACTTTAAAAATGTAGAGCAAGGACAAAAAGATATTGAACCAAAGAGATCTTCACAAGAGTTACTGAAACTCTAGATCAGCCACATCAGCTAGATAATCCAGGTCAGTTGGACTTGATTTAAGATACAAAAGCTAGGTATGAACTATACAAAGCCTATTTAATGTGAGTGCAGAATTTGCTGCAATAAAACAAAATAAAAAGTTTTTGAGGGCAGTAGAAGGTTTTGAGACTGTGATTAACTTTTTTCCTACTGCTGCTTTTACAAATCAAAATCATATGCTGTACCTTTTCCTTAAATTGATGCTCCTCCAGAAGATGTTGTTTAGAAAATCCCTTTTTAGAGGGAGCTACTGAGCATTTCAATGCCAGCTACCTCCTCCGCTCTGAGCTTTAGCTATGTTTTATAAATCTTTAGATCAAGTTCCTTGAAAGAGATGTAACAGATAAACAGAACAGGTTAAAAAAAAAGGGAAAATATATTGCTCAAATTTCTGGAAGTTGCTTAACAATCTCCAAGTATTGGACACTAAATTACATTTTCATGGCTCTCAGGTTAGACACATTAACTAAATTCTGAACTTCATCTTTAGTTAGACTCATTTTGTGCTGATGCTTCTAAGTCACTCTACTCTCCTGAGACTCTGACTCCTTGTTTGCAAGGTACAATGTCCTTCCCTTTCCCTCTTCATCAGTTCCCACACTGAGTCCCTGGAGGCTCACCTGGAGTACCCATGTCCAAGCAGTGAGACCCTCTCAGCACAGTAAGACAGCAGGTCACAGAGCTCAGTGCGCAGTAAGAGAGCAGGACACAGAGCTGGGTGCCTGAGGAGTTTGCTACAGCAAAACTGGGATACACTTTGGCTTTGGGCAGTTGGTTTCTGCAGCCACCTAAAGCTTCACTCTTGGAGGTCAGAGGTGCATCAGCTCTTCTTCCCAGCTTGTGCTGCCCTGTTACATTGACTGCATGTTTCCCATTCTGGTTGGGAATTTAGTACTATGGGAATACAAATATGAACTGGTGATGACAAAGATTAATATCACATCACACAATCCCACATATTTAGACACTATTTGCAGTTAAGAGTGTTATTTTGCTGACCGCTGGTGGGACAAGCCAGGATGGGACAGCCCAGTAAACATGCCAAGATTAGCAGAATAGACAAAGCTTCTGCCTATCTCATGTACACCAGAGTTAAGCTAGCCAGGAGGAACAGGGTGTGTGGAGGACTAGGTCTTGTTGGGAAGGGGAAGAAAAGAGCATGCCTGCATTCAGGGATGCGACAACAGCTGAGAGAGTGGGAGAGATTTCTGTTCAACACATGCATCCAGGCAGAGCAGCTAAAAATGGACAACCTACATACTTCAAAGTAACTGTTTATGTATCACTGTCAAGGTCTACCTGTGCCTGACTTTTCCAATGAATGGCAAGAAAGAAATTGATAACTCCTCTCTACCCCCACCCAGACAAAACACTGGCAGCAGTGATGGGAAAAGGGGAGCAAGGTAGGAGACAGAATCTAGTCTTTCTCTCATTGGATTTGCAATGGAAATCACAACTACTGATAAATATATTGTCAAACAGGCAATATATATTAACTCATTTTGGTTCATTTGTCTTCATGCAACCCATCACAGAAAATTAATCTCATAGCTGGATGTATGCCACTGCCAGAGCCAAACTCCTTCACCTTGCCTTTAGGGGATTCCTCACCTTTCACTATGATTGAAGGCCTGTACTGCACAACTGAGCTGCACCTCATTAAATTAGCACTGAGCAGACTTCACAGAGCTGCTTCCTTTCTAACACCATGAGAGCCAGAGCTTGCTGCTGCCATGAGGAATGAGCTGCCGAATGTCATGCAAACATCAACATTTAGCTGTAACGAGGAGACACACAGGTTAATAGTTTCTGTGCCTCCCTCCCCTAATGAATCACAAAGAGATAACGTTCAAATTTTGGTTTCAGCAGCCTGGCTTGCTTCTGCTGGTTCTAGATGACTTCTATCAACTTTGAGAAAAACTAGGCACAAGGAAAATTTTTTGACTTAGACTTGGGTCAGCATGAAAGGCTTCATTAGCAAAGCCCACCTCTTTCAAGAGTGTTCATGCACTTTGCATTAAGGCCCATATTTAAATACATCTGCAGACTTTATTCCACTGATTTTCCAGAGCATGGTGGAAGGAAAGTAATGAAATGTTGGAGGCATAGCCTTTAAAAAGATGTTCATCTTTGAATTCTTTTCCTTTACAAATAAAAGGAAAACAGTCTCATGAACAGCTACTGAGAGCAAGGATAAGGCAAAGCAGTTCCCTGGTAATCCTGTTTCCAAATCCAAGTGTAAAGCGCATTGTTTATGAGGCTAAGTAGCTGGAAGTAGCAGATAAAAACTGTTTTCACCAGTTGCTATTCAATGTGTTGTCTGAGCTTAGAAAAGTGAAGCTGGACCATAAGGAAAAGGATTTCAGACTAAGTGATGCAAGGATTATTGCTGGCTTTGGGAGTTTAAGCTGAGCTCTTATCACACTCTGCTTGGACAAATGCCCACACTTCAAATGGTGATGCAAGCAGTATGAGGGTGAGGTGCTGATTATCATCATCATTCACTCCTGAGATTGAGCCTGCCATGGGAGAGTCAGATCAGTCTGTCAGAGCACTGCAGCTGGTACCAAGCCATTCAGTGCCGCAGATCTGGAGGCCATACTGTTCACTTTGTGTCCCCATCCAAGCACACCAGAGTACACCACAGAGAGCTTTAAAAGGCAGTTCTGTAGACAGAAAGCCTGTTCATGTCATATCCCATGTATGTGTCCAGTTTGCTTTCTGCTTTGACACTCGGGACCCCCCCCCATGTATCTGAGAGGCCTGTGAAGTGAGATACTGTGGTACTGCATTCATGAGGCTCAGTAGGACTTGCTTCTGAAGGAATCAACTCAGCTGCAAACAGATGTTTTCACTTGGCCTACAAACATAGCATGTCTCACTGCACATTGCTGCCTTCCTGTAGAGCACAACTCAACCAAGAAGGTTTGTCATAAGAAATGTTTTTTACTTGCTTTTAAACATTGTCCTCATCCAATCAGAAAGATTAGAGGTGTCTTGACACCTTCAGAATATCCAGAGATTTATCCTTTCAAGTGGTGGCATCTCCTTCTTGCAATTAAGCTACTGTGTATTAGTGCTGGTCACACCAGACCTTGCTGTACAGCCAAGGACAGACAACCAAACACTAAGCCACAGGTAGGCTGTGAAAAATAATGTGCCATTTTTGCTTCTACTTTGTCTGAAAGACCACATCCACAACTCAAAAACTTCTCTCACTGAACAGCCCAGCTGTTGCCTCTGATCCTTTTAGCAGATCAGGCCTTCTGATACTTTTCCCATCTATTGGAAAAGAGATGGACTATGAAGAGCACCCTGCCTTATCCAACCTGCAGCAACAGCAATGCCTTCAGGTGTCTTCCCCCCCAGCTGAACAGAACTGAGACTGTTAAACACAAATGGAAGCTGAGGAGTAGAAACAGACATTATCCATCAAAAAAGCATAACCTCAGATTTAAAGAGAGAGCAAAGAAACAGCCTTGGGAAGAGCTGTACTCATATCCTAGCTTGTGGCAATTACTGTCTCTCTAGTGCTTTGGGAGCCCATCTTTTTACATTAGCTGAGATGACTTCTGCTATTTCATTCACTTCTCACCAATGTACTGACTAGCAAGTAGCAACTTGAGCCCTTTCTGAAGATCAGCCGAAACACATTTTTGCATTGCCTACTACTGCTTAAAAAAAAAAAGAATATAAAAATAAGAGGGACCTTTCAGCAAGAGTCAGAGAGACAGCTCCACCAGAATGGGCTGCAAATCACTTTTGGACCTGGAACAAACCCAGAATCTTTCTGCCTCAGTGGCACACTGCTAAAGAGGGAAATTGCCCTAGTCTCATTGGGGCTGTTTATGATTCAGAAGTTAGGACTAAAGAATACATATTTTAGTTTTATCTTTCTCACTAAATTCCTAAGTGCCTTTGCTCTGTTAATTCACTGCTTTCAGTAAATGGGCTATTTGAAACTAGCTGAAACTTAAGTCAGGATAAGGCTAAGGCATCTGTACAGAAAAGGCTTTGGGCAGACAACTTTTTAAAAAAGCTTTAAATCAGTGTGTTAAATTAATGGTTCAATCACCTTTCAAGGTTTTTGTGATGATTCCTCACTGGAGGAAAATAAAAATCTTTTTCTCTAGAAAAGTGAGCCTTTTCTAGACTCTTTTCAAAAATGTTGTTGATAGGAGTCACAGCTCTTCAGAGTCTCCTGGAAAGGAAGATGTGAGCTTGGCTCTTCTCACCAGAGCCCTGTTCAGTATAAAGTGAATGTGATACACAGGATCTTTCCTGCACTGTTGTAGTCAGCCTTGGTAACTCAGGGTATGTCAGCAGTACCCCCATGCACCATGGCCAGACCAGCAGCAAGGCACAAATTAAATACAGGAGGCTGAATCCTCAGCTATTTTGGTGCAGTAACAGGTCCCAGATCATCCCAGGCCCCTCACTCTCATCTCCTTGTTCTTATCCTGAAGCACATTAGTTCAGGAATTCACCTTTTTTTCTTAAAGCAGAAATCTCATGCTGTACTAATTTCACAGGGTCAAACCCACGACATCACTACAATACATCCAGTCTGGAAGCTGGAAAGTGAGAGCCAACTCCACAGCTGCAGAGAATGGGACATTTGCCAGAAGACTCTGCAGTTTTGAAGAACACTATAGGAACACAAGGAGCAGGCAGGTTGAGAGACATGACAGCTTTCCTCCAACAACCACTGCACAGCCAGTTGCACAGAGCTCTTTCTGCTTCCTGTAACACCACACAGTAGTCTGCCTCCTGCCACGATATATGCCAGCACTTCCACAGAATCCATACAACCTATGGTACTTTAAATATAAAACATCTCATTTCTAGAAGTATATTTCTCTAAGGATGAAGACTCTCCCACACCCACCTTCCCTGGTTTCCTTCAGGAGACATATTTCAGAGACACCTTAAATACCTGTAATTAACTACCTTCTTATCAAACTCTATTGTTTTAAGTATGTGAAAAATAGGGTATTATTTAGTCAGCACATGTAGCATGCAGAACAACTCCCTCACTAACACTAGCTAAAACTTATTATGCAAATCATAGTTTTATGAATTTAATTACCCATTCATACCATAGTACATTTCTTGCTGGACAAAGCCTCTATGATGGAGTGAAATATGTTGGGAGAAGAAAAAAAATCTGTGCTGACTTAAAAAAAACCCCAAAAAACAGCAGGAAATTTGCACTGAAATAAATGCTTCATAAATGTGTTAAGAGGGATTTACTAAACAGGAATAAAAAGATTTCTGAGGAAAAATTAAGAAATATGAACATGTCTTAATATAGTCTTATTATAATGCCTCGTACACTCCCAAGGTTATAGACACTTGTAATATATAGCGCTTACAAGTACCTAGAAGAAGTTACTATATCAAAAGAAATATAATTGGGCAATTACAAAGCATTTTGAAAGACTGAAGTTTTATGACATAGTTACTCTGAATGCTCTTGAATTGTTCTTAGAACATTTTACATGTCCTTTTTGACTTCCTAATGCTCCCGTATCAAGTTTCAGAAAAAAATACCTCCTCCTTTCAGGTTTCCTCATCTAATTAGAATATCATGCTCTCCCTCTGCATAGCCAATATTGTTTAAGAACTGGTAACTACAAACACCGAATTTCTCAATGAACAGACAAGTTCAATTTGACAGGCCAGCTCCCATGATTTCAAATGGACAAGTTTCATTTAAACAAAAATACACAGGATAGAGCTATCAGAAGCTTCCTTCCTTCCTTCATGTAATGGGACCATGATGCCAACGCTCCATGGGGAAGTCTGCAATAGCTTTGAAGGCTTAACTGACAGGCTATTGATTCCATATTTTCCACATCAGCTACTTAAATATTTAATCTGTTGACACTTCTTAATGACACTGCTGACTGCTGAAGGTTCAACTTTCTGAAGGCACTTACTGCTGCCTAGCACCCTGCTGTAGAAGTCCATGTAGAGTCCTGTGGGAAGCCAGCAACCAAAGGGTTAAAGCTGGAGATGAGGGGTGTACACACACAATAATTGTAACTAGCCCTCATTGAGGCCTGCTGAACGAGCATAGTAGATCATTTGTGACACAAGCTCAAGCAAGTAAAAAAACTCAAATGAATTTGATGCATTCCTATATGGCATGGCTAAGCAGAGAGGCTTTAGCAAGTTTAAGGAGAAATGTGAGGAGGCAAATGGGGTTAAACAGCTTAGATGGCAGCTGTTCTTGTCCCTGAAAAGCAAATGTGTTCAATTATTCATGTTCAGCTTAAACTAACAATGAAGCCAACTTCAACAGAGAAATTCTTCTGCATTATTCATACCATGGAGAGGGCAGAGTCTCTGCAATGAGGTGTTTTTGCAGATGGGTGAACCTACAAATGGTTCAGAAACTGGGCTTGTTCATAAACCCAGTGAAGAGAGAGAGTGTGTGAATGGTATTTAACAAACAAACAAACAAACAAACAAACAAACAAACAGCCCCCCAAACAAACAAAAATCCATAGAATACTCCTGGGAGCAAATAGATAAGGCTTACATCATTCAGAAGCTAGAGAGGCTTAGAAACATTATTGAGGGAAATTTCAAACCATCCCAGAATGGTTTGGGTTGGAATGGACCTTAAAGCTGATCTACTTCAAATCCCCCTGCCATGAGCACACCTTACACAAGATTAGATTGCTCAAAATCCAATCCAACACTTCCAGGGATGTGATATCAACTTCTCTGGACAACCTATTCCAATACCTCCACACCCTCACAGTTAAGGATTTCTTCCTAATATCTAATCTTAAACAACCTTCTTCCAGTTTAAAGCCATTCCTCCTTGTCCTATCACTACATGCTCTTCTAAAAAGTTTTTCTTCAGCTCTCTTGCAGTTCCCTGTAGGTACTGGAAGGTGCTGTAAGCTCTCCCTGGAGCCTTCTCTTCTCCAGGCTACCAGCTGTAATTCTATCAGTCTTTCTTCATAGGTGAGGTGTTTCAACCCCCTGACTATCTTCATGGCCTTTGGGCTCATTTGAGCAGGTCCATGTCCTTCTAAAATTAGATGCAGGACTCTGAGGTGTCACCAGAGCAAAGTGAAGGGACAGAATCCTCTCCCTCAGCCTGCCAGCTGCACTTCTTCTGATGCAGACCAGGATACTATTGGAAAGTATCATCAGGAGGAAGCAATGAAGCTCATGTTTCAGGTGTCTTGTCATTGTACCTGTTATTCTGCAGGACACACCGGAGAAAAATCCATTTAATGGAGTCTGAACAGGTCTTTTGTGGTCACTTATACTTAACTGAAGGGCCAGGGGTTCTCACTTTCTCCAAAGACCCCAGCTAGCCTTCAGACCAGCTTCAGCAGACAGCTGCATGTCTTTGGTATGTCTCAAGGAATTCCAACAGCTGAGCTCTTCTAGCTGTCAACAGGTGGAGAAACTACTCAGGTCTCTGAAAATTACATGAGGGGCCAGTCAAGGTAGTACACCTGCAAAGGAAATTCTTCAGAGGTTATTTTGTGGGTAGGAATTTTAAACTCTGGAAGTATCACATCGCTTGCTCATGACAGCAGAGCTGTCCTGCAACAATTGCGGGGTCCTATTTGATGGGAGCACCATGCAATCCTTAGGGCTTCATCACTCCATTACCCAGAATAGGACCTGCACTGATGTCACAGTCATCCCTTCCATTCCTCTCTGAACTTGTTGTTCTTCAGAGTAACATCCTACATGGATGCATTCATTAGACCTCAAAGTTCCCTACAAAGATGTCTAGTTTAGCCACAGACTGTAAGAGAGAATGGGCTGGAGAAACACTCTGAGCAAGCCAGACTGAGCTCTTCTCTGCAGGAAAATGTTCGGAAGTCCTGTCAGCAGAGCTGAGAAGACAGTTTTTCAGGGAACCTCAGATGATATACTTCCACGTGGCATAGGCTGAGATGGCTTCCTTTCATTCCAGCTGATTTTTCCAAACACCATCATAACTCTGCATGAGAAACCCTGCCTCCATTTCTAATCTAAGGAAAGCAGCAATATAACAAAGCCTGATCAGTAAATCCCATCACTCACTGCAAGCCAATACAGCCCCTCTGGGATATGCCATTCCATTTATATATAACCACAGGTGTGCAAACTCAGCTACAGATACTTAACTGAGGCAAACAAGGAGCTCTGAACTCCAGAAAGGAAGGAAATGTGGATGAAAACAGACCCCTGACTACAGTCATGTGGGACTGAGCATCAACACAGCCCTCGAGGTGCATGGAGAAACGTGTCCTACCATAAATAGGTGACCAAAGAGCTCACAAAAATCTTACTTGCCACTGCAATGGAGAGAGAATAGTGCCACCCTGTAATGACACATCAGACCACAGATGAGAGCAGCTCCCATTGGTACTCCATGTCCCGTGAAAGACCAGAGCCAGACATAGTGTAGGTCTGTAATCCACAGTGGAGACTTCAAACCGACCTCCTGCAGCCAGTGGATACCAGTGCACAGCTAACAAAGCACTGCAGAAACCTTGCACTGCCTCCTCTGCAATACTCAGCTCCAGGGAACACCCCCGTGCTCAGGTTTTAGTGACTGGTGTCACTAAATGACTGGTGTAATTTATCCCATCTCAGCCTCCTCCATGTCACATAATCCCTTACTACAACTCAGTCCCTTCACAATCACACTTCTTACTGGTTCTGGAGATGTTCTTCTAGAGTCACTTTATTTCAGGGGCTGAAGTTTGCCCTCTGCAGGGGAGACCTAAAATGTCTGTGGGAATTTCTGCATCCAGCCCAAGCCCAGTCTTTGGGATGCAAAGCACTTTGAGAGTGAGAGCCAGGATTTTAATCAAGATTTAAGTCACAGACCTCATGCCCTCCTTGCAATTAGTCACCCCATTAACCAATTATCCTCACTGCTGGGAGCTGGAACTCGATTTTTAGCCAGACTTTGTCTCACTTCAGCTGCCAACCCCTGTGCATCATAATTTTCTCTTGGGTTAGAGAGCCATCTAGCAGAGGCTTTGCATCCCTTTGCAGATTCCAATAACACATTAATTCTTTTTCATTTAAGCAACTCCTGCTGCTTATGTATGCTTATGTAGGAAATGCTATATATATGTTCCTGAATTAACCTCAAACATTTTCCGGACCTTTCCAGATCAGCTCCACCACCAATTATCCTTTTGGAAATATAGGCAACATAGCCTGATGAAATAAAAGCATCCAGGGACTTAATAAGAGCATTACTTTTTTACAGGTAATCACTTTACTGACTTGTTAATTGCAGGATTGCCATTCACTACCCAAACCAATGGGTTTTCAGAGCTTTATTGATTTTCACATCATATATTCCTAGCATGCTACACAGTAGTAGTAGTATCTTTCACTATGTTTTGTATTGGAATCACAGTATTGTGGATAGGTTTTCAACACTCCACCTGAAGTTTGTGTAAGATATTTTACGGAAAATGTTTTATTGCCAAGAGGAACCCAAGCTAAACATAGCAACATCCTGTCTTTGCATGTGTACTGCAGGAAGGAGCACACCCTTCCCTCAAGGGCTTCTAGATCCAGCTTCTCCTCCCCACCAACCTTGGCGTAAACCACAGCACTGAAACACAGGGGCAGAGCATGATGTGTCTGGAACACAGGCTTTCATCCCCCAGCAGAACACACACTTATTTTAGTAGCATGATTACAATAGCAGGAGAGTAAGCACCAGAGAAAGAGGAAAAGGAGAAGGAAAGTAAGTCATGATCAAGAACAGAGCTGAGCCCTGGTGCAGTAAGAACATGGTCAGATACATACCTGTTTTGCAGATGTATTTGTCAGAGAAGTGACAGGTCCCAGTCTGACTTTATTCCTAATCTTTGAACGTACTCACTGATGTAGGTAACCCTAGACTTATATGAGCCAGAATCTGTCCTTGAGCATTTAAGAGGTATTTCTGACAATACACCAGACCTCAGGCAGGCACACACCTGATATAAAAAGCAAAGCAGAGGGCAATGTAGCTCTTCCCCTCCTGGGCCATCACCCACTTCCACACTCTTCCACATCCCTGCTTCCTCCACTACCAAAGACAACACGAGCTGGCAATGCTGCCACAGAGGAGGAGGGGACAGTGACTGTAGAAAAGTAAAGCCATTCTCATTACGGCCCCACAGTCAGAGGGTCAGACTCGTGATAGGCATCCAAGACACAGGTCTGGCTACTTTGACCTCAATTTTATTATTTATTTTAACCAAGAAAGATTCTAGGCCTTGAATTTTTTAAGGACCAAACTGATATTATTATGAAAGATTATGGGTGCAGGAAATAAAAATATTATTTTAAAACTAAAAAATGTGTAGGGTGATGTTTAAGCTGCTTGGAAGTATTTTTTTTTTCCCTGATGGAGGTGATACTCCGAATTTTTTTGCTTTCTTTGTTTAGCTAATATTGTGACTACAAACATATCTGTATCCCAGCTCTTTTGGATATGCTTCTCCCTACACTTGGCTTTAATAATAATGGAATAATTTAAGTCCTTCAGCTTACTAACCAGCCACAGGCTCAAGGGATCACCTCTACACCTGTGATTCACCCGAATGCATGGTCCTTTTCTAAGTATGAGTTACTGAATTTCCTTCTATGCTGAAAGGAAAAAACCCCACAATTTACTCTGAATCGAAAGTTCTCTCTTCTCTCTAAAAAATCTTTTCTTCTTTGGGGAATCTCACATAACAGGTTTAATGCTTCAGCATCTTTTAAAGAGGAAAACAAAGCAATTATCACTGGCCTTTCCAAGGGACAGTGCTGCCTGACCAGGTGCACACTCACTGCCTGCCTGTGCAGCCTAGGCAGGGCCAAGCCCTTTGGTCCTGCCATCAGCTGTGCAATTCACCCCACTCCCTTCCACGGAATCATAGAGGAGTTTGGGTTGGAAGGGGCCTTCAAAAGTAATCTAGTCCCTGTAATGAACAGGGACATTTTCAACAAGCTTGAATGCTCTGAGTCCCATCCAACCTGGCCTTGAACATTTTCAGGGATGGGGCATCCATCCACCTCTCTGAGCAACCTATTGCAGTGTTTTACCACCTTCACTGTAAAAAAAGTACTCCTTTTATAAATTTATCCTCTTTTAGTTTAAAACTATTGTCTCTTGCCCTGTTGCAACAGGTCTTCCCAAAACATTTGTCTCCATCTTTTTTACCCGTCCCCTGTCAGTACTGAAATACTGCTATAATATCTCCCCGGGGATCCTCCTCTTCTGCAGTCTGAACAATCCCAGCTCTCAGCCTTCCCTCACAGGAGAAGTGCTCCAGCCCTCTGATTATCCTCATTGCTCTCCTCTGGACCAGCTCCCACAGAACCATGTCCTCCTTATGTTGGGAGCCCCAGAGCTGGGTGCAGCACCACAGGTGGGGTCACACCAGAGTGGAACAGCGGGGCAGAATCCCCTCCCTCAACCTGCTGGCCACACAGCTGTTTGTTTTCCTTGCATTAGCGTCACTGTTTTCCCAGGATTAGCGATCCGGAGGCACCATCTAGTGGTATCTAGAAAACTCAGTCTCTCATTTAGTTGCAGGCTCTGCGACCTACAAAACCAATTCGTATCATCTGCTAAGTGTGCACCATCCACCTCCTTCCAGACAAGGAAGGAAAGCTAACCTAATCAGACAGGATAGACAGGAAGCCCTGCAGAAAGAGGTTTGACAAGCAATTGCTCACTGGAGTCACAGACAGGCTCTAGACTAAACTAAGCTCCACGAAAAGCTGAATAAAAAGACTTAACTGAGAGTTCAGCTGAGGGAGCACAGCACAGAGGTGTTACTCCTGGACCCTGACCTGGCTCCAGAGCCACAAATGGTGCTCCTAGACCCAAGATCTCCGTTGTCAAGATGAGAGTTTGCAAATAAAGTGGGATTTTCATACCAGATCCTGACATGAAAACCCAGGTGGTTTTGTCAAAAGGAGCAACTCCATTTGATAATGTGGCCATTTAATGCAGAACTCAGTATGATGACCATGTGACTCTTATATCTGTTCCCTTTAACAGCTACTTGTATTCCTCATCCTATCTGTCTTCAGGAGAGCCAGAAAAGCAGATGCTGATAGAAAGTAAGAAACTGCATCTTACCTAATTCTTAGTATTTGCAATTTTTATTTAGTTATAGGCACTCAAACAAGGTACCTTTTTGTTGCATCCAAGGCACTCTACACAACCAACTTTCAGTTCCCATTGCATTTGCTTCTTATAGCCATGAGTATTTCATGTACAAGCCTTTTTGAGCTGAAGAAAACATACTGCTCTATAATTACATGACCCTGCACAGCACTGGAAACGAAGTTTTCACATGTATTTGTTTACATATGGTGTTCTCATATCATTCAGGGACAATAATGGCCAGCTTCTTTCAGTAACACTTCAGCTAAGAAAAGGGTGAAGAGTTTTCTTGCATTTGCCTCACTTTGTGTCTCAGTGTTGGTTTTGTGCATCTACATCTCTCACTTCTCCATCACTTTTCCCCTCTCAGTGGTTTAACTTTTTCTGGCACTGACATTTTGTACAGTCAGCTACCAGCACTGTACTCTGGCCCTTACTCTGCATACAATGAAGAAAGCAGCTCCTTTACACTTTATACTGTCTCTCCAAAGACATTTTCATCCTTATATTTAAGGAATTATTTATTTATCCATATTTATTTAAGGAATATAAAATAAACAGCATTTCCTCGCCTGTAACAATGAATATAAATTTTTCATTTCTTTTCAGTGTCCTCTGCAGAGTCTGCACTGGAAGCACTCTCCCAGGTTCATCGTGTTTTTGTCAAGAAACCTTTCGAAGTTACTGAACTATCAGAGTACCACTACAGCCACACTTTGACCTGTCTTGAGTCAGACTGGCCTCCCTACCAGTGCCTGCAAGGAGTCCTTCAGTGCCAGTCACTGTGATTAGCAAGAGCAGGATCACAGCACAGTCAGACTGGGAGGAACACAGAGATTCTGGATGGTGCCAGTGTGAGAGCTGAGCCCAGTGGCTGGTTCCAAACTCAAGACGGGAAGAGGACAGACTATGGAGTGGGAGTTTATGACTCCATCTTTGGCTTGCTGACAGGTACTAACATGGCTTTCGTCCCCGCAGCAGCAAGCATCACGTGTCTGGACCATGGTTATACTGGGAGCCTTTTTTTGGTATTAAACTGTGGTCAAAAGCAGGACAACTTCAGTAATTGTGAGTGTCAAAAATAATAAACAGCTTTACAGGGCTACATCTTTAAAATCAGATTGAAAATAACCCAGATCCCAAAACTGAAAAAAACCACCCTAAATCCTGCAGATGTTTTCTTTAAGATGGCAAAGTACAGGTCCAGGATTGCCTCCCCTACTCTTCTGCAAAGGAGTTGAAAGAGTTGGGATGATTCTGTCTGAGCTATATTCAGCCGGAGGCAAGTACCCAACACGGGAAACAGCAACTTAAACAACCTATTGATGTTGAAGGCAACAGAAGACATGCAGAGGAGAATGTCAAAAAAACTTAACAATAGCTGTTATTTCCTGCACAGCCTATAATTAGATACTAGGGTAGTACCTTATACATACTTAAGATCCAAGCCAGAATATATTTTGCTTATTTTTCCATCTCTGCATTCCCATCTGGGCTCCTTGTGTTGATGTTTCCAGCTTCCTGACAAGGCAATATATCTGTGGCTGATAGTGGATAGGAACCATTGTGAAATGTTTGCTTCAAAACTAAAATGCTAATAATTTTTTTCTCTAAGTAAGTGCTGAGAATGGTAAGGTTTAATTTCCTGCCTCCCCATTTTCCTGACTTCTGTTGTTAACCTCAATTTATTTTTTCACCTCAGCCTGTAAGAAAGTTTTACAAACCATGGTGTTATTTCAACACTTATTTTTCATTCTGGTGCTTGGCTTGTGAAGACATCAAACAGAGTATTCTACATTTGTTTTTTTAAAAAAGACCCTTTTTGGATGCCTAAGCATAGCCTGAGAAGCTTGCCTTTGGACAGCCATTTTTGGATACCATGCCCTAGAAAAGTGCTGCTCAGACTCTGATCTAGGGGATAACTATGGTCCTTCTTGGATGTCAAGAAACATAGCTCCTGTTTCAGGACACATTTTCAGTCCTGCTCTCTAACCCTTCAGTAGGGAAGTCCCAGAAGGTGTGTCTGGGCAAGGGTTGGTCCTGTGCACAACCCACAGTGCCCTTGGCACTGCATTTGCAGATGAGGGCAAAGGGAGAATCTGGCTGGAACATGCTTGTACCTGCTTATCCCCAGCTGGGATGCTGGCCTGAAAGTGCCTTGGAAGACCATCATACTGCCAAGTTAGTAACAGCAAAATGGCATCAACACTCACAGGCCACTGCTTCGGCAAGTGGGTGGTAGCCAGGCTGGGAGGAAACCCACCCTACTTGCCCACCAAAACAGCAGATATCAGGCTGTCACTCATTTCTTTTTCTATCTTTTAACAACTCACTTTGGGTAGTGTAGGCTTGAAAGGGAGAATTTTCCCTGCTGATGAAGTGGTACTGCTTGTTGGCTGAAGACTCAGATGAGACAAGATGATACAGTCCTATGATAATACAAGCACTTATTTTTCTAGTGTCTAATTCATGAAACCATTTTATCTATCTTGTGTCTCTCAGAGAGCTGGTGCAGTAGAAAAATGCTAAAAGGCTTCTGAGAAAGTCACTGCACCTACAAAAAATTATGGTGCTGTTTTGGGGTAGTAGCAGAGTGCACAGCAGGAACTAACTTGCTATTCAGCTCACAACCTGCTAAAAAGCCAGTGAGCACATAGAAGATCTGACTGAGCATTTTCCTTCTTTATGTGGCCTAGTGTCAGGTGCAAGGTTCAGAGAAGCACATCACAGCAGTGAAGATGGATATTTCCACACCAGCTATAACAGTACAGAAAAACTCCTCAGTGCCTTCACTAAAAATCAGTGGATCTGTGCCTGCGCTGGGCCATAAGCTTTCATCTAACATGGAAAACCCAGAACTACCTAAAGCAAGTGAAGTCTGTGTTGAAGGACAACACTGGTCCCTCACATTTCTAAGAAAATCAAAGCAGTTTTAAGGTTGCTTGACACTTGATGGAAGAAATCTGCAGCCAGACACCAGCCCAAGAGCTCTGTGCAACCCACAGAGGCGCAGAATGGCAGAGATCCGAGTTTGGAAGGTGCTTCTGCAGACAGTTTTGTTCAGCCTTCCTGCCCAGACCAGAGCAGAAAAGTTTCTCAGAGCCATGCTTGGTGGGCTTTTGAACATCTCAAAGGGTGGAGGCTCTACAACCTGTATGGGCAATCTGTTCCAGTGGCCAACCACCCTCACAACAAAAGAATAGAGTAGAGTTTGGAAGGGACCTACAACACTCATCTAGTCCAGTGGCTGGGTGTGGGCCCTGTGTCTCACCTGACAGATGCTGACCTCTGCTGTGATGAAGCAGTTGTAGGGCTGCCTGTAGGAAAGGCTGGGTACAGCCAGAGTAAGTTCTGATGACACCTCCTGGCAAGCTTTATCTGTGATGTAACTTCTGTTGAAGTACCATCACCAGGCTCTGGATATGATTATTTTGATGAATAACATTCATACGTCACCTCCCTGCTGGAATTTAATTGACATAAGGAACAGAACATGGAAGAAATCTGTGCTGTGCAGTGACCCAAAGATATATGGGGGCCTACTTATAAGCTCAGGTGAAAAATGGGAGAATAATAACACCTATTTCACAAGGTATTTGACTTATAGGCCTATAACTCTTAAATCTTGGCAAAGGTGCTCCAGAATGAGTTGGAAATATGAGAAATTTACTGCACACTAAGCATTCTCCCCCTAATGAAAGCAGTGGGGCTTCCCACACCTCCTATTGCCTCCTCCTGCCATTCATCACTGAGCAGAGAAAAGACAGAAGCTCCAAAGCACGTAGGTAGAAATATGATCCTCACAACAGGTTTTACACCTCAGTGTACCCCTTATTTCAGCAAAGGCTGCTTTACACCATCAGCCTATCCATCAGTCCAGTTCACATGACAGAGGATGCAAAGAGGAGGGAAAAGACGGGATGTCAAGAACGGGCTGTGTCTGAGGAAGTGTAAGGGAGGAGTAATTTGGGCAAAGCAGTTTGTAACTGTGGTTCAGGGCTGCTGTTTGTTGGGGGCTGAGGTGACACACATCCCAATTATTCATGCTAGCCAAAAGCACAGGACCCAGGTCCTTTTGCTGCTGCTGCTGCCACCACTGGGTCCTCAAAGGGACATAAAATATTGCCCTGTGTTCCAGGGATGGTGGCCAGCCAAACTGGCTGAATCTAGAGAGGAAAAAAACCTGTGCTGGGAGACAGCCAAGGAAACTGGTCTGAAAAAGCTCTGTGAAGGTATTTAGAGATGGAAAAACTATAGATACCTCTTCAGACATTGAAACCAGTAAAAGTGAGATGTGAGGCCATAGTGAGAGGAACAGTGCAAAAAGGTGAGTGAGAGCAGGCAGAATGAAGATTTGTTTGCTCTGAATTAATGAAATAGTTTGTCTGCACAGAGCCAAAGGACTATAAAGTTTCAGTCTGTACTTGCTTTTAATGCTTATTTTTTCTTGCCTTTATAGCTTGACAGCAGAAATAAAGCAGTCTACCAGAAAACAAGAGAGGTGTGAAGTGTGATAAGAACAAGAGGAGATCTGTTTACCAGGCAGGATGAAAACATAAGTAATTTGCTTACCAACAGGCAGAGATTGCTCAATCAAAAGGCAACATGATGCACAGAAGACCTTTACTAATGGCCACATAGGAAACTATTTCAAGATCAAATTTAAACTCAGCTAACAAGAATTTATTGATTCTGTCATTCGTAATTCAGATAGCTCTTACAAAAGACATCACTGGCATTATCCAAACGTTTCCAAACCATTTTATTATTCATAACCTATTCATCTGGCCCTTTGCAGTGAACCCTAGACTGACTGGAGATGCTACTGGTTAATGAACATCCTGTTCAGACTTACTGTGGATGAGAGATGGCCTTAGGCATAGTCACGAAAGCAATGCTGTGATCTTAAAAAAGATTTTTTCAGCTGAAAAAGAAGTGTGGATGAAGGTCAAAACACAGGTCAGGATGTAGAAGTTAAGAGATTGTTCTGATCTACCAACAGATCATTCTGTCTGAGGCCCAGTAAAGTAGGATCTCCACATGTGTTCATTTCAAAAGCTGAAATAATGGTAATAGTTATTTAATTCAAAAGGCCACTGTCATAACTAATCATAAAAAAAGTTTATAGTACACTACCAAATTCTTGGGCATAACACATCAGAGAAATGCAGAGTATTGTTTACAATCACAGAAAAAAGACTATGTTAGAAATATCAAGGTTGCAAATTCAGGCATTTGAAAGCTGGAGTTTTTCGAAACCAAGGGTATAGCTAAAATCTTAGTTTGACTTCTCTATTTGTATGCACAATCATAGAACTGTTAAAGCCAGAAAAAACCTCCAAAATCATGAAGTTCACCTTTTGATTGAATACCACCATGCCAACTAAACCATATTGTGAAGTGCCACTTCTACTCATTTTTTCAGCACTTCCAGGGATGGTGACCCTACCACTTCCCTGGAGAGCACGTTCCCATGTTTAACCACTCTTTCAGTGCAGAACTTTTCCTAATTTTCCTAAACTTGAACTCCCCAGTGCAACTTGAGGCCACTTCTCCTTGTCCTGTCACCACTTGCCTGTGAGAAGAGGCCAGCCCCCACCTGGCTACAGCCTCCCTTCAGAGAGTTGTAGAGAGTGATCAGGTCTCCCCTGAGTCTCCTTTTTTCAGACTAAACAGCCCCAGCTCCCTCAGCTGCTCCTCCCAGGACTTGTGCTTCAGATCCTTCACCACCTCCACTGCCTTTCTCTGGGCTCACTCCAGCACCTCCCTGTCCTTGCTATATGGGGCCCAGAACTGAACACAGGGGTGAGGTGTGGCCTCACCAGTGCTGTGTACAGTGGGACAATCACTGCCCAGGTCCTGCTGGCCAAATCACTGCTGACACAGGCCAGGATGTCATTGGCCTTCTTGGCCACCTGGGCACACCTGGCTCATGTTCTGCTGCTGTCAGCCAGCACCCCCAGGTCCTTTCCTGCTGGGCAGCTTTCCAGCCATTCTTCCAGGTTGTGGCAGTGCATGGGGTTGTTGTGACCCAGGTGCAAAATCTGACACTTCACCTTGATGAACTTCATACAAGTGGCCTCATCCCATCAATCCAATCTGTCCAGATCCCTCTGCAACACCTTCTTGCCCTCCAGCAGGTCAACACTCCCACCCAACCGAATGTCTTCTTCAAACTGATTGAGTGTATGCTTGGTCCCCTGTCTGGATCATCAATGAAGGTATTAAACGGGACTGGCTGCAAAGCAGCCCTGGGGAACACTCTTCATCACTGGCTGCCATCTGGATTTAAATCCCTTCACCACAGCTCTCTGGGCTCGAGGAGTGCATTACAGTGCATTACAAGGTACTTTGCAAACACAAGTCATTTCAGGCCAGTATATGGCAGCAGCAGAGCAAAGGCTCTCCCTCTATCAACACTCACATTCATACAAAGTGGACAGACTCACTCATGGGGACATGAGCACAGCTATCCAAAATCCTAAATAGCCACAATCCCCTTAGTTTCCTATAGACAAAGAATAAAGTATTTAAGGGTGGGTGATAAAAAATGGTGCTAGAAGTATCCACCCTGGAGGGTGTATGTGATATCTATGGAAAGCAACACAGCATAACAGTAGTGTTATGTACAGTGACTGGTAGCACTTTGGCATCCAACTTCGTTACAATTTGTTTTGAACTACCTCGTGAAGATCTTGTTTTTCCTTCTATTGGATCATTTCTTTTGTCGTGCTTGTGGCATCCCATACTGCTGCTTTTTGATTTCTATATTTCTACTTCTATCCCTCTCCTTGCATTCCTTCTGGTTGTTCTTCCTCCTTTTTCTCTTCGATTTTTCCTCACACACACCTCCAGTTTTTCCTCAAAAAAATCTTTCTCCTCTCTTTTCCTCATATGTGTTTAATCTTTGTGATATCTTGCTGTCAACCCTGCAAGAGCCCCATGAATACCCTTCCACTTCCACAGTCCAATACCTTCAGTTAAAAACCAATTTACTGGCAAGAACTGAGGCAACAGATTAGCATAACTTTGGATTTTCCCTCAGTCTCATAGTGCAGTTTGTAATCAAACTAAGATAGGAAAAACAACAGAGACCAAGAGAGTTTGTGACCACAGAGCTCAGTGAAGCATCTACCTGCAGGCCTGGAAGTTGTGCAGCCTGAATGGCTCTGTGGCAGCCTGGGAAAACTACAAGGAGGCTGCCCAGAGCTCTGCCTCTTCTTCCTCCTCAATAAGATTTCTGTATGGAATTAACCAGAGGAAAATTAGGCTTCTAGAGAAGAAATACAACTCAAAATCGGGCGTATAGTGAGCAAACTTGATAAGAAGTATTGCAGAGGAAATGAAATTTCAAAGAGAGAAATGGGTTAGTGATAAACCTCTCACACTCAAGCAAATTTTTCATGTCAATTAAGCTTGGGATAGGTCTATTAGGTTTCATCGGAGTTACAACACTGTAACATGAGATCTGAATTGTCCCATAGTGTTTTAAATATTATTCCCTCTTCCCTGCCCTGTTCTCCCTACAGCATGAAAGTGTCTGTCTAAAAGGACAAGAGTCACATTTGCATGACCCAAGTAAGAGGATTCAAAGTGTGCTAATGATCCAAGCTGTTGCATCTGGCATTTTGAAAGGGCAATGCTAGGATCTGAGATTGTGGGCACAAAGACAGATTCAGGCAAATCAAATTCTCACAGCTATTCTCATATAGCCCACTAACTTGAATTACAGTGTTTCCAGAGGAGACATTTCACTACAGCATTTGGAGCAAAAGGACATGTCTTCCTAAGACAACTTTTTCTTTGTCTTCCTGAAATGATGTGCAGGCCCAGGACAGAGCGATAGAGAGCCCACTGGCATAAATGAAGTGGAGACCTCAGTTAAAAACAGCAGATTGTTTCACATAGAATAAAACATTCCTTTTTTGAGAAGAATACTGACTTTTGTGCAGGCAGAGAAATCAAACTGGGTCTGAGATAAAACATTGATTACACTGGGCCACCTGCAGAATTATCCAAGAACAACTGCAATTTAGATTCACAGCCTGTCTTACCTCAGCTTACTTACTCTAGGCATGCAAGCCACTAGAGAGCATTACAAAGCATATTTACATTCTTATATGCCCTTCAGACAACCCCATTGCAGAAGTCTTGTCTTTCAATCATGAGTAAAGTTTCTGTCAATTTTACAAGCTAACCCAGCTGTGCTATATACAGTTTTATTTGGTCTGTGGAGATACGAATTAGTTCATTTGGCTGATAGAAAATCCCGATTGGCTCAGTTTCCCCCAGAGCATTTCCACAATAACCTGTGTAAAACATTGGCAATCACTGCTTAAAATACCTGTGGCTTTATGGTGTCTGCAGATAATCCAACCAACCAAGACATAAGTGACATAAAGAGCTTGGAACACCCTGATCTGGAGAGGTGTGCTGTCCCAATGCCATCATGTATGTAAGACAGACTGACAAGTAGAAGGACTGAACCTGATCCCCTTTTCTTTTTCAGAGAGAAGAAACTGAGACAAGGCTCTGCCAAGTCTTCCCTGGTCAGCACATCCTGTACCCCATTTCTAAATACTTCCTTAATCCAACAAAAAAAGGCTCCAGGCTAGTGGTTTTCAAAGGACTTGGCTGACAAAACTTAGTCCTCTCCCTTTGCTCCACCAGAAGAAGCAGGAGCACGAATTCCCCTGGTTACCTCATCCCAGAAACATCATCCTTATGTGGCACAGACTTTCCAAAGGTGAAAGTCCCACAAGTATGGAACTGCCACCCCATGGTGGGTACAACTCCCAAACGCCCTCAGGTCAGAACTTCTGTCCTCTTGCCTGAGTAAGCAGGAAGTGAAGGAAGCATTATGCTCTGTGAAATGTCCTGCACAAGCATAAAAGCTCTGAAGTTCATTTCACCACCCCTGTGCTCCAAGCTGGGCTTCCCAAGCTACCAGTTATTTGAGAGAAAGCAGGCCCACACTCCCAGAGGAACAGATGTTCAGTTCTTGGGTCCTTTGCTAAGGATGTCTCTTGGTTAACCTTATCTCCAACTGTAATGTCAGTCGGACATATTACTGACCCTCTTTCCAAGTGTTTCCAATGAATCCTCAGAGATTTCGCTACCTGATACAGACTTTGACCTTGTTTGAGTTGTTAAACCAGTTGTAACTGCTATGAGGTACTCAGAAAGGTGACTGATACTTTCCAGGAGTCTCTAGTGGAAGAACAGTGGCTATAATTAATCATAACTTGTTTTTCCTCCTGCCTCTCGCTCTCAGAATGCATGCAGCAACGCATATCATACATGTGCACTGAAGTGTGACTCCAGATGAAAGTCCTGCTGTCTCTGCTGAAAACAAAAACCAACCCCAAATGTAAAACAGGCAAATAAAGTTTCAGATAAAACAAAAAAAACCCATCACACTTATGATTTCCCCAACAGTCTTATTTTCTATTCCCCAAGGAACAGCTGGTTTTGGATTAGATTAGCATCACTCTACTGATGACCCTTCAGAGTAAAGATTCAGGGCAGTAGCTTCTCAAGTTCTACACGATTTACCATCTATATTTTTGTTGCTGTTGCCAAGCATCTTTGCAAGTGCAAAATAACACTGCTCATTGCTGGTCAGCATGAGAGGAATTTCCCATCTCCAGGCATCCCTGTCACACAAGGGAAGCTAAGATGAAAGCAATGCAGAAACAGCCGAATGCAATGCCTGAAATATAATATGGAAAGAGCACCAAAGACTCCTCTTTGGGTTGTTGGGGATATGAGCTTTGTTCTTATTTAATATGATGCCTCTAAAGGCAATGGGCCAGTGCCCATCAAGGAATAGTGTCCCAGGAACTTAGACAAGAGCAGAAAAGGTCATTAACCAGTACACTATAAGTAAGTAAAACAGGAAAAGTTTTCAGCTTCCTGATTCTTTCCCTCCAAAGGGCTCCTGCCCTGTTCATCCAACATTTTACACTGCAATGGTTAAAATTTGCTGGATGACTTGTTAAAAACACTTGCTAGGATTTCCACATAGTTTCTATCACAGTACCAATGATGTTCCTTACACAGAAGGGCAATAACTTTTGTACTGAGAGAGAGAAGAGGAAGACAAGGCCACAACCACCCCCACAGGAGAAAAGTAAGCGGAAAAAGGCGTTATATACAAAGGGGTGAAGTGGCACCCTGCCCAGCTGCCACCAGAGGAGCAGGAAAGCACAACTGCTGTTAGGTTATGTATCATAAAAAGGGAAGGAGAGACTGAAGAGCAGGACAAGAAAGGTGGCAAAGTCTCCCTGTATGCCCATCATCATCCACCCAGGGCAGCAGCCAGCAGAGGGCAATGCCAGCCCAAGTATGTACCACTACAAAGCTAACAAGGTGGCCCTGTCTGCCAGCCAGTGTCCCAACACTGAAAACTGTGAATTAAATCGGATATTTCCCCTGTGCAGACCTGTGACACTCTAACAGTGATTGTGCTTGCTCTTTTACTGATGCAGCCCTGAGCAGCTCTGTGTGCTATGATATGGGGAAACGGGGACCTGAAAGTGTGTGTCTGGCCCATTCAATATGAAACCTTTTGATTTTTCATCAGCCTCACAGCTGTGCAATTGGCTTTCCTGAATCACTTGCTATGCACAATGGTCTGAGCTGTTATCCACTGCTTTTCAGCTATGAGGCAGGTAAATGATAATCAGTTTTGTGCTGCATGATTTCTGTGTACTTCAAAATATCCCTGGTTGAGCCCTTGACACTGGACTGTGCAGCTTGACATCCTTAACGCCTTCCAGAAAGGTGCCAAGCAGAAGTGCAGTCCCAACTAACATAGCACAGAACAGAGGTGGGTGTTAACTCATTCACCTAGGAGCTACAGCCATGGTCATACTTTCAGGCTATTGCCTCTCCTGTAAGTTGTCCCCAAAAGTAAATTAGTCAAGTTTTGTATTGTTGCAAGGGTTTTCAGGCATTACATAATAATGACCACAAGCTTCAGGTCATGGCAATATGGACTGCTTTATGTAGTAACAGGAACAGAGCACAGCTAAGAGAGACAAAGGCAGGAGAGCTGGTGTGTAGGGTGAGCACTTGAAAGAGCAGGGGAGTGCCTAGGCTTGCTGAACTCCCAGAAGGAGCTCGGATTGAGGTGCCAACAGAGCATTAATTCAGGCAGGTGCTTGGGCAGAGCAAGGTGGTGATTGGTGAGAGCTGCAGGAATTTCACTTTGGGTTCAACGAGTTTAAATGAATCAAATAATTGTTTGGGTTGGAAAGGAGCTTAAAAAGGTGTTTAGATCTAGTTCAAACTCCCCTGCCATGGTTTGGGACACCTTCCACTAGATCAGATTGCTCAAAGCCTCATCCATACTGGCCCTGAATACTTCTAGTGATGAAGCAACCACAGCTTCTCTGTGCAGCCTGTTCCAGTGTCTCACCACCCTCACAGTTCGCATAACCTTGACAGAGGCTATGCACAACTGGGAAGAGCTTGGCTCCTTCCTTATAAGCTTCTCCTAGACACAAGGGGCCTGAAATTAGGATGAATATGCACCTTGTCACCTCCTCCAAGTCACTGATAAAGCTCTTTGTCCTAGAGTGACTTTATGATGCCTGTATCCCCAATCATCTGTTCTGTATATTGTGTTCTGCACCTTTGAGGTTGATTCTTAGAGTGCACAGTTTGTTTTGAAAAACTATGTTAACTCCTCCGCATTTCTCTCCTGGATGCTCTGTTCAGCTGAGCCTCAGACAGACTGCTGCGGGACAGAGATCTCCTGTGCTTTTTAGTTAGTTTTAGCTAGCTAGGGCAGAGAACTGGGTTTTTTTCCCCCTTTTTTTCTTAGGACTGTTTAAACCTGCTCCAGACTGAAAACCCCGAGGGGACCTGAAAGACTCCCCCCTGTGCCCTCCAGGGCCCAGGACGGCATTTTTCTCCAGCACTGGAGGAATGGATAAGAGACTGAGAGAGACGAACTGCACCCACGGCAAGGACTCTTCTCAATTTGCCATCTCACTTCAACGAAAGGTTTTATTGTTTCATATTCTTCATCCTGTGTGCTTGTAGGCATTTTGTTTGTTAAATAAATACCTTTTTGCACTTTTCTCCAAGGAATTTTTTACTGGACCACTTGTAAGGGAGGAGCCGTTTAGGTCTGCTTTTCCAGGGGAACCCCATTCAGAGGTTTCCTCCCAGATTTTGCCCTAAACCAAGATACTGTTGAACAGGACAGTGTGAGGAAAGACCCCTGCACTTCTCCACATGTCTCTAGCCTCCAGGTGAAGTACAATCCATTAATCACTTCATTGCACCAACCTCTAAGCAGAGGCTGGCCCACAGGAACAGGGCCTTCATACCCTCAGGTGTCTGGTGAGGATGCTGGACAAGCCCCTTACCCATTTCCTTCCTCCTATTTCCTTACCTTTCTCACCCATCTTCCCTGAAGACTGAAGAGAAAGCAAGAGGCTGAGGAAACTCAGTAACCCATTTGCAAAGACTGCTTTTTCTAGAATGTAGAACAGCCTGGATCCTTCACCTGTTTCAAATACGGATTTTTAGTACAACTGAGGCACAGCTAATTAGAATTCTTTTCTAGTTACAGAGACATTTACAAGCCACAACCTCAATTTACTTCTGATAACTCAGCTCTAGAATGGGCTAAGCCCTCTTTCCTACATCAAGGACTCTATACAAAGGATGAATGTTCAGAGGACAACAAATACTACCGCCTTCAGCATAGGGTTTCAGCATCTGCTTCTCGTCTTGATCCCGTCTCCTGAACCCTGCAGTTGAGATAGGTACAGGAATGAAAGTATCTACAAAGTCCTCCTCCACAATACTTCCATCTTGGCAGTCAGCAGACCACTGCTTCTTGGAAAATTTGGCATGGCATCTCTTCCCCAAAAGGAGAGACCCAGTTGTGCATTTCTTATCTTGTCACAACACATGAAGATACACAGCCCTGCACCTCTCTCTTCTAGTTAAAGTCAAGCAGAGATGTGACACAGGCTGAAATATTTTCCCTGTCAATGACCAAATGCTCCAGTTCCTGTGCCTTCAGCTTTGCAACAGCTTATAAAGCAAACTGCACTGACTGCTGCAATCTGCACTAGAATCCTATTTTTTTTCACAGAACAGCTGGGTTAAAAATCTTTGACTAACATGGTTTCACTGCCATACTAATCACTTTTCCTACCCAAATCAATGAACCATCCAATTTAAATCTGTTTTTCATGATACAGATATTTCGCAAAGATTCAGCTCCTGGGTCCTGCCTTTCCTGACAGCCCGAGATGTCAAGAAAGCAGTCATCCAGCTCAGGGTCAGGGCTGTGACTGCTCCTAGGAGTGCTGGGAAAGGACACATAAACTGCTGGGTCTCTGCTGTGTTGTGTTGTAGCTGAGGGGAGTAACTGTAGCACTGCAGCAGAAGGACTTTTAAAGGCTTTAAAGCATCTTATTATTTTAAAGGATGTTTGAAGTTAAGGTCCCATGCCTCATGCTCAGCTGCAATGAACAGAACAGGCGGACTGCTTCTAAAAAACTTGCCCTCACTGCAGGGGGGATACAATGAAATTAAGCCAGACCACAGATAGGCAGACATTCCTACAGCACGGCAATTCCCAGATGGAGAAGGAAGTTCTGATCCATGAGCTGTTTCAATGTATGGTACCAACCCACCCATCCCTGCTGGAGAAAAAAGCACGGTGCTGCTGTGTTAATGGAGTCACTGTATGAGAACACATAGGTTTGTGCCTCTGCTCTCTCCCTTCCTAGTAATCCTAAGGAAACCAGGGAGCCTCACTGAAATAACCCAAGGTTTCCCACACTCTCTGCCAGCCAGCAGCACCTCAGAGGGACATTGTGCACAAACCACCTCTGTGAGTGCAGTAGCACACAGAGCAAGGAGGAATTTAGCATGGCAGTTGTCCCCAGCTTGAAATGTCCAGTGGCTTCTAGGCTTGCAGCTTACCGATATCAGAGCACACCACCTCACCACCTGAAGAGCCATTGCATAACGGGAAAATACAAAGAGAAGTGAAGAAGGGCTGAAGACAGCATCACTGAAACAAGAAATAAGCTCCAAGGAAGAATGTTACTTATGGCTTGAGAATAGGCAGTATTAGGTTAAAAAAAATTTTAATAGATGAATAAATAAATGCTGTCACTACAAAGTGACATTTCTGATCCTTCAAAGCTGTTTCTGGTGTTTGATGAAGCCATGTGGCAGCCCTCTGAGTGTGATGCTTATACACTGTTACGACTGTTATTCTGGAACTGAGTTAATGATTTGTGTTAGGGAGCATTCCATCTATGTTTCCTTTAGCGGATCCTTTGAGGACTGACAGACACACACCTATGATGAGCCTGCAGTCCAATTCAGTGGTTTGCCTGTGAGCGTCTTGATGTTGCTTGGTTCCTTTAAGATTCCCTTATGGTTTGTCCAGGCAATCCTGATGGACGAACCTGACTTGACAAAATTCCTCTAGATTACTACAAACCAGTAAGATATAGCAGTAGTACAGATCTCCCAATTTCTTTGTCACAAACCTAAGTAAAGGTTTCCCACTTGTTGCAAACATTGCCCAAGCTGAGAAGGTAAGGAGATTTGTGAGCATGCACATATGCTCCCCCAGAAACAACAAAGAATAACCAGGTGAAGAAAGGACAAGGACTTGGGTCTCTCTGGGAGCAATGATGAGACTAACAGGGTCTTAACAGGTGGGCTGCTCCTTGAAAACAACACGAAAGAGCTCTTCTCAGCAAGAAATATGTGCGAGTCTTCCAGTGCAAGAAAAATCCAAGGTCATGATAAAGGAAAGGCAACTGTATATGGATTCTCACACCTGCCTATGCAGTTCAGGAAAGAGAACAATTGCTTCTAAGAAATGTTGTTATGCCCTGAAGCAGAGGATGAATTGAACCCATTAGAGTTGTTCAATCTTCTCTCTGGTGGCCACTTCAAAACAGTGGCTTTTGTTTAGCAAAATGCGTACAGCAGTTATAATTGCAAAATTAACCTTCAAAATCAGAAACCAGCATAACTGAAGGTATCAGCAAAAGCCTGGAACAAGAACTTGGAGGGGTTATTGCCATTTACCACCTGAAATTGCCAGCTCTGGAGCTAGACTGGGGGGTGAATGTCAGCAAAATGCTATTTCTCTCCTGGTATACAAAAGCTATTCAGCAACCAGCTGATACCTGAGGTTTCACCACAGGCAGTATTTGGGTTGGTGCAATTGACACCCCCTTTTGCCTTTGCTGTGAATAAACTATGCTTTTATTTATGCTCAAACACAAAGTTACCGAGGCTCAATGTCTTCAGGACATCCCAGCATCTGGGTTATGAAATCCACATTTTGACATGTGAATGAAGTTTTGATTTTCATTTTTCACACAGGCACTAGGTACCTTACCATGCAGGTCAAGGTAGAGCATGTGACTCATACTACCATCATGCACATTATTCTTGAGGTGTAATTTGGGCAGGGGGAGAAAGGAGGGAAATCGTAGACTGTGTTGCTGTGTGGCAGGAAAATGAAGGAAATGTAATCAGATTTTGGCAAATTAGGGAGATACATAACCCTCTTTCACACCACTTTAATAGCTAAACGTGTGGCAGAATTCTCATCAACATCTCCAGCCTCACACCTGGCTCTTAAGCAGCGTAACATACCCCGAGGCAGAAAGCACACACACACCCCCCATCTGCCTGTCCCTCTCAGTCACCAGCTAACTCCTCTTTTAACACAGCTTGAAGAGGGATGTAGTTACACAAAGACCACCAGAAATCAGAGAGAGAGAGGAAGCCTGGAGGAGGGTTGGCACGGAATGCCCCATCACTACTTCAATCTTGGGAACTCAAACTTCCCCCTTCTGAAGGAAAGTAACTTTTGAGCCCAGGCTAAACACACTGTAATCTGCCCTACTGCACCTGTCCTGGAGTATTACTATTTAACATAAATCCTAAAGGAAGTACCGTTCTTTATTTCTGATTCGTCAGAGGTGGGTGGATTGGAAGGGTTGAGGGTAATATGAAAATGGCACAGGCAGAGGATCCCTTCTGGGAGCCTGATTATTGAAAAGCAGCTGCTATTTACACAGTTAATGCCATTCACTTCCTGCACCTGCTCAATCATTCATTTCCCAGCACAAGCCAGCTTTGCCTTGCTGCAAAATCAGGAAATTTAAGGGAGTTACACCTGCAGGTATTCTTTTTCTCTGCAGTGATTGCAGAGTTCAGCCTATAAAACTCCCACTCATACGTTTCTAGTCGTTCATATTCCTTTCCTGTGAATTCTTTTCCCACCCACCTATATGTATATATGCTTTTCCAAGTATTTATGTTTGTATTTTCCTAGTATTATGTCTGATAATGAATCCAAAGCCCTCTTTTTCCAACTCCTGTTGGACTTGCAGCCTATTCATGTACTACCAAAAAAAATCTATTTCATTCTGCAGTTTTTACCAAAAAAAAAAAAAAAATCCAAAAACACCTCAAAAATTCAGCTAACTTCCCCACTAACATTAATTTTTCTTCACATTCTATCCCATCTTTGAGAGACGTTCCATATCCTACATCCAGGGACATTCAATTTTTTATGATGTCACTATGAATGCAAATTCTATGTTGTCATCCCCAGAAAACACACTTTTATAGTTGAACCTACTTTGAATTCTGATTTATGAAATGGGGAACATATCTGGCCATGAAAATTCAGAATTAGAAGCGTATAACAGGCTTAAGCAGGTGAAGGGGAAACAGAAATATATACATTTTGTGTAATGATTTTTGCAAAAGTAGAACAACTTGTAACAGCATTACTGGTTACGCAGAAAGAACTGGTAGCAGTGCACATAGGCATTTGGTTGCTAGGTAAAATCTATTAAGATAAGATTTTCACAATAAAATTGTGAAAATTCAGTAAAGCAAGACTTAGGTATTCTGAGAAATCAGTAAAGCAGAAAGCTATGGCTTGAATGCTGCAAAATCCACTCCTAATCTTTGGCAAGAGCAAAGTGACCTGAAAAATGGCCAAACTTCCACTGCGCCTGCCCAGAAGTGAAGGTCAACCAGCAGACATCTGAGGAAGACATCGGCCTTCCTCCCAAGACCCCAGCTCACTACCCCAGGAGGTGTGGCAGTTAATTAGAATATGAAATGCGAAAAGGCGGGGAATGGGCTGGTGGGGACGTGTGGGTTTGTGGGCTCAATGTGTATTTAAACCTGGCACCTGTCTTGGCAAGGTACGCATGTACGGTGGAAAATCCCCCATGCATCCCAGCTGGAATAAAACATACCTGCTTTACAATTTCTAATTGTAAAGTCCCTTTTCCCGCAACTCAGTTTAAAAGAAGACCAAAACCACAAAGAATTATGCAGCTGACCTTTCTTCCCATTCTTGTCCCCATCTGCTTTCTTGATAATGAACTTTTGCAGAGAGGCTGTAGGCCACCAAGTAGAAAGAAGCAGGAAGGGAAAGAGCTGTAGCCCCATGGTTCTGCTTATTAGTGCTTAAGGATACACTAGCTGTAAGTTACATTAGGAGAGGGGCAGTTGCAGCTCTGAGCACCTGAAAAACCCATCAGCAAGGGTTTAGTAATAGAAAAGTGAAGGCTTCTGGTTTTTGGTTAGTTTTTTTTTCTATTATCAAGAGGAGGACTCCTATATAATGTAAAATCCATGCCCTCACACAGCACATAAAGCCTTTGCAATACTAACCTTTTAGATGGATTTGCTGCCATGGTGGTGGTGAGCCGTCATCCTTGCAGAGCACCCATCTGCTTTTGTCATACCTACACAGAAACTGAATAAACTGCCCCCAGCTGCCGAAGTTTTGTCTTTGGTTACAGCGAGACAACAGCAGGAAAAAGGTCAAGGTCAAGTAAAGCAGATAAACATGATTAACTCTGAGCAGATGATGACTCACCTCTCTTCAGAGGGAACAGCCTTGTACTAATGTGTCTGACTGAACAAGGGTTGGAGGAATAAACCAACTTAAAGGGAATGACAATGCAAAAAATTAAAAAGTAATAAAAAGCTTAAAGTTGAAAGCAAAACAGAAACAGTATGCTCTTATAATCAGCATGTGTCAAGTCAGACACTGGAAAGGAATTGAGAGGATTATTTCACAATTTTATTGCACAGTTGAAAATTAACTTTTTTTTTTTTTTTAAATATTTACACGCCATTTTCTTTGCACACACAATCTAAACAGCATTTTCCCCGATAAAATTGGCACCTAGAAAACGTACACCCAGACTGAAATATATGTGTAAATTAAGTGGTTTGTGTTAAATGCAAATTGCCTCAGTCTGGAGGGGGAGGTGCTTGGGAGATGGGGCAGCATAAGGAAAGAAGAAACATTTTTCTTTTCTCTTTCCTGAAACATTACTTAAAAATCTTTCCCCAAGCTGGGGAGAGAAGAATTGAAGCAGAAGGACAGCCAATCAGGTAATATATTGGGAAATTCAAGGTGCTGAGTTGGAGAGCCGAAACCTTCAGTGCCACAAGCCTTGCAAGAAAATGACAAGCCTTGTTTCATGCATAGCTCACCCCAAAGATCATGGCATTCCAGTTTTCTCCTGGAGAATGTGGAATCACCTTGGCCATGAGAGAAAAAGAATGAGATTTGAGTCTTATGAAGAAACATGTGTGAAAAGCCATTGCTGGGGGTATTTACCCCTTTCTCAGAATTTCTTACCTGCACTGTTGGAAATGTGCTGGCTGACACACTTCAACAAACCTGGCACAACCCAACCACCAATGCTGGGGGTAATATTTTAACCACAATTGTGAAGCCCACAGTTTTGGGCTGAAAATGAGTGCTTTCCTGGCTGTTAGCACAAGCTGTGTGTCCCAACACGCAGCACAGTCTCTGGAGTCCACATATCAACCCTCTCCCGTGACTGATCCACTCACACCTTTTCTGCCATACGGATTGTTCTTCTCAAGTTTGTCAGCTAATACTGAGTGTAAGGCCTTGTAGCAACTACTGCTTAGTTTCCAGGGGATTTTGACACCTGCAATCTTATAAATGAGTAGGAGTCATCTCTAAGACTGATGCTCACCACCAGCACTCTAACCTTTTCTGCTACTCACAGAGCCAGGGTTGATGTGAACTGAAGGTGCTGAAGTGAACTGAAATGCCCTCTTCTGAAGTCCTGCTCACTCCATTGACTCTCAAAGGAAACAACGAGGACTGAAAGGGATGTCAATCACCAGAAAAGGCTGCCCAGGGAAGTGTCATCATACCCAAAGGTATTTAAAAGATGAGTAGATGTGGCACTCAGGGACATTGCTTAGTGGTGGTCTTGGCAGCGTTAGATTTATGGTTGGACTTGATCATAGATGTCTCTTCCAACCTAAATGATTCCCTGGCTCTATGACCAACTCCCACACCATGGGTCTCAGACAGCTGCCAAGATGAATGGGCTGAATCAGGGCCTGAATGGTTCCTGCTGGGCACCTAAGAACTAAGGATTCTGGCATTGTGAGGTTCATTTGGTATTCAGATCACTTTGGTGCTACCTTTCATCAGGCTTTGGATACCCTAGGGAGGAGAAGTAGATTAAGTCTTGTTTTTGCATTAATGGCATTAGAGGCCAAAGCACTCTCCTGTCCTGTCCTGTCCTGTCCTGTCCTGTCCTGTCCTGTCCTGTCCTCTCCTCCCTTCTTTTTTAATGTAACATGTTCTTGATAGTCTAAGGAAGTCAGCAACGGAGAGGTGTCTTTTCTCCTTGTAAAAGTTATAACCAGATCTCAGCACTGTGGAAGTTCTCTATATTGTCTTTAAAACGCCTGTCAATACCAGCTTAAGGTGGACATAAACATGGATTTAGGGCTGCAGCAGATGGGAACATGGAGAAAAAGTGGAAAACACAAGAATGGGCTGGCTGAAGAAGGATCCTGAAATTGAACCCTACAGAAATAGGGGGAAATCTGTAAACATTAGAAACCTGTGCTAAAATTCCTGGCTTGAGCAGATTACTAATCCTCATAGTGCTGCTGGTTCCAGCCCCACAGGACTATTTAGAATTACTCTCTCCTCTCAAAACAGTCTTTTCCTAGAAGGTCTATGGATGTAGTAGACAGAAAAGTTTGAACAAAATGAGTATGTTATAAATAAACCAAAATATATTGAGCCTGTTTTTACAGCTTCAAAATGATGAATTTTTATCAGGTGTAGCTTGAAGATTAAAATTGAAAAAAAAAAAAACCCTGCAGAATAAACTTGTGTGGAGGCTCAGGTGCCATGTGAGAAACGTTGCTCCAGTAATGAACTCATGCAGTGGTCTGGTATTAGCCAGAAGACTTTCACACTTACTGGAAGAGACACCGCTAAGGTAGAAATAAAACCTGTGATAGCACAAACTAATAAAATAAATCCCCCAGGCCACAGGAAAGACTTTCTCTGCACAAACATGGAGGACAACTCAATGACCTCTCAGTTGTGTTCTTCTCCACAGACAATGCTGTAATGTTTTCAAGTCTGACAGATGCAGAAGAAAGCTGCAACATATTAAAATAAATAGAATAGAATCACAGAATATCCCGAGTTGGAAAGGACTCACAAGGATCATCAAGTCGAACTCCTGGCCCTGCACATGACCATCCCCAAGAGTCGCACCATGTGCCTGAGAATATTGTCCAAATGCTTATTGAACTCTGTTAGGCTCAGTGCTGTGATTGCTTCCCTGGAGAGCCTGTTCCAGTGCCCAACCACCCTCTGAGTGAAAAACTTTTCCTGATATCCAACCTAAACTTTCCCTGACACAACTTCAGGCCATTCCCTCAGGTTCTGTCACTGGTCACAGAGAGATCAGTGTCTGCCTCTCCTCCTCTCCTCATAAGGAAGTTGCAGACTGAAGTGAGGTCTCTCTCCAAGTTCCTTTTTCTCCAGGCTGAAAAAGCCAAATGATCTCAGACACGCCTCCTCTGGCTTCCCCTCTAAACCCTTTAGCATCTTTCTGGATGGTCTCCAAGAGCTTTAGATCCTTATTATATTGTGGCACCCAGAACCGCCTCCAGCACTGGAGGTGAGGCTGCCCCAGTGCAAAGCAGAGCAGAGCAGCACAATCCCCTCCCTTGCCTGGCCGGCGATGCTGTGCCCAATGCACCCAGGACATGCGTGGCCCTCCTGGCTGCCAGGGCACTGCTGAGTCATGTTCAACTGTGAATATAAATATCTAAAGTGAACAACATGAATAAAAAAGTATTTTGCAAACTTTTAATTTCACTTATGAAAATGGAAATGAAAGCAATAAAATTTAGAAAATGTATGTGTCTTGGGTGATCTGATTCAGAGAGTTGTTTTTAGTACATGCCCTTGTTTCAGTCTATGAAGTAAACAGAAAAATGATGATATTGCCTGTATTCTCTGCATTTATGACAAAAGTTGGCAGGTCAACTTGGTGGTTATTTTATATTAATGATTCTGTGAATGTTAATCCTTGTGGATCCTTACAGTACTCAATAGCTTTTCTTTTTTTCTTTTTTATTGCCTTTCTGTTCTTTGAATAAGCCTTAACAGTGAAAAATACAAGATATATATTCTTTGTGAGCTATTTGAACCCGTATGGAAATATTCATTGATGTTATGGACGGAAAACATAATTTTGCTTATCTGTCTATTCTCTTATCAACACAGCAGAAGCTTACTGCCTGGCCTGAACAGTGAGTCTCATGTCAGATGGATTAATTGGTGCTAATATGATTAGTAAACACTGGGCAAGGTATCAAGGGAAAATACACACATTTCTTGTTCTCCTTCTGGACCAGCAAACTGCTGAGTCCCATCTTTTCCTCATCCCAAGGGGCCTCTGTCACTCCCAGCAAGAGTACATCTAAAATGCAGAAAAACTCAGCAAAGTCTACCATCAGAATAACAGGTTTCATACTGAACTCACTATTGCCATCTAAAAACAGTCACAAATGGTGGTGCTCCTTCTTTCCTGCTGCTGAGGTTAGGTCTGAGTGGTTTAAGAGTTCACTGATCAATCCGCATTGGACAGCTCTTCCTCCCCTTATAACATCACTGGAGAACACTGCTGGAACAAGAGCTCCACAGGCAGATCAAAAGGAGAAATTCTATGAACCCCACTAACCCTAGCTTTGCCCCAACCATTGACCTCAGTGCTGACAATTTAAGAAAGCTGGATAGTCAAAAACGCCTCCTGTTATCAAGCTGCTATTATCTTTTTTTTTTTTTTAATTTTTCTTAAGAGCACCAAAGGATCAGTGTGGGAATCCAAAGAATTGAAGGAAATCAAATATCTTTGGGCTGAGAATAGTTTAATCTCAGTGTTGTCAAGAATTTTACAATCCACAGAATTTACTGCAGGTGGGCCACATTGGCCAGTGCTCATTAAGAAATGCCACAAATCCAGAATGGGGTTAGTCCAGCCCACACATCCTATGAACAGATCTTCTGAGGGACTCCAAAATGCTTATGTCTTCCTCATTTCTCTGGAAATCTGGCTACCTAAAATCAACCCATCATACCCTCACCTGCAATTATTTACTCCATTTACCTTTGCTTACCTGACAAGACTGCTGATAGTCTTTAGAATGGTCCCAGTGATGGAGCAGACATGCTTGGACAGAGTTGGGATTCATCACTCTTGCAGCTGTTAGTATTTGTAGGCAGGAGGTGAGTGCTACAAGACCTCTGAATGTGTGATTTCCATCAGCTTCATGGGATCCCCTCCACATGAGAAAAGCCTGTAGAACAGAACTGCAGGTGTTCTGCTCTGAAAGCCTGTGAGCATGGGGGATAATTGATTTTCCTAAATCACAGTTTATACCTATTCTTTGGGGAAAAAAAAAAGTCTGTCTTTGCTCAAAATTAAGACTGCTATCATATTATGAAAACTGCAGTGAAAGAAAAAGTGAAAAGAAGTATCAGACACCTAGCTGCTTCAGTCACCCAAATATCATGCACTCTGTGCAGAGAAAGTAAGAAAACTCCCTCAAAAAAACCTGAACGAAGAATTGTGCACAGACTACATCCTACCATATGTGTGTGAGGGGACAGAAAGAAGTTTAATGAGCAAATCACCAACGCCACCAGCAACTTGAAATTTCAGATACTCTAGCTTCCATGTGATTAACTCTGCAGTCTTATCACAAGTCTTGTGATATGATGGTTAATGCTGAAAATTCACATTTCCATTCACTCACAATTATGTTGCCATAATATTCAGAAACAGGCTAAGTTTGGCTTGAATTACCTGGCCTAATGTGTTCGAGGACCTCTTCTTGAACGTATCTGTAAGGGTGGGGTGTCTAAATCCCTGGTCAGAGAATTACTTTCAGGACAGAATAGTTTCTTTTGGAATGAAATCTTGCATCTTGTGGCAATGGACCATGGAGCTCTCAAATGCAGCCTTTGCTACCTGTGCAGTGACTTCCACAAATTCATGTTGCAAAAGCTTAAGACATTTTAACCCTACAGAAATAGTAATTTGCTCGGAGCGAGGAAAGTGCTCTTACCATATGAGGAGAAACTACAGAGAATGACAGAATAGATACTAAACTCTTAGCCTGGGCTTCAGATTGTTTGCATCCTGACACTTTCAGTGACCTAACACTTCCACTGGAGTAACCACTAACACCTCTGAACAAATACGTTCACAAGACTGACCACATAAATAAATGTTTGGCTAGCTTAATAATTCCAAGATCACTTTTTTCAACTCAACATCATAATTCTACTCTGTAAACAAACCCCAAATCCCAAGTAAGGGTAAGAGGAAAATGTTCCAGCCAACTGATGCATACACAACTCCTTTTGGAATTCTCAAGGACTTTGTGTTCTGTTTTGGGAATGTATAACTAACTCATAAAACCAAACTCTTATAAAAGCAAGATTTTTCTAAATCCAGGTTAGTAAGCATTTCCTGAGTCATAATGTGCTGTGCAAAGCCAGCAGCTTTTCCAAGAAATTTTATATTCTGAAACAAAATAACAATCTTCAAATAATCCCCAATACACCTAAGCATTTGGATGTAAACACACCATCTAAATATACATTATTAATTACTACTGTAAAAATGACTTCATTGAGCTATCAGTGCTTCTGCATTTTCAGTGCTTGCAGTGGAAATACCTGATTATTGGCTGGCATTGTCTGCTAGTGACTTATTTGTTCCAGTCTCACCTAGTGGAGTTGCAGAAACTTAGCTGTTTTTTCCCCCAACATTGAAATATATTTTGAACTAACAATGATACATTCTCTTTCTAGCACTCCCACCACTGAATGTGTTAGACCTGGTTGAAGTTCATAAATAATGACACTCACACCACATGCTGAGCTTGCTGTGTTCTGCTACTGCTGCCCTGAAACCTGAGGAACACTCATACAGTATCTGGCAGAGCAGGAAGGAATGTCCTGAGCAATGCCTAAGAGTAATATCTCTGCTGCTTTGTCAGGACTCCCAGTGCTTCTGGCCATTAATCTTTCTGTGCCGAAAACAGATGGGGCTATTAGGCAGGCTGGAGTAATTGGGGGAAACTGGCAAGACAGAGAAGGAAATGCATTATCTTCTGGGTAGAACTGCACATAAAAATGAGAACATTAAAGATGTATTTTTCATATTTAATTGGACGATGTATGATTATACCTACCAGAAAATAATGTGCAATGTGCTTTGTGCAGGGCATTTATAAAATTGTTCAGCTGTGCTAGGGCCTTATTTTCCCCTGTGGAGAGAAACAGCAGCTACAATTCTGATGAGGTTTTTGTGCTTTTCCCTCTAACACAGGACTTACTCTGGTGCAACAGCTACTGCAAATAGCACTACATAGTGTCTCTGCTTGTTGCAGCAAAGGAAAATGCAGCTTACGATTTACCAACAAACCACATGAAGCCAATCAGGTAAAAAAGTCAGTACTTTAGGAGTAATGGGAGCATATGTCATATTCAGTCTAACTAAGGCGACGGAACTGCAGGTACAGCTGCTAATTCCTTTATGCCATGGCACCCAAGATAATGATTACAAGTAGAAAAATAATAGCAGAGTATGAAGTGGGACTGGATTGTTTACACAGGAAACTAGTAAGGCTGGAAGGAATTACTACAACTAGGACTTAGGAAAAAAACCTGATAGATTCTAAGAACTATCCTTGATAAACAGAAACATTTTCTATTTCTGCCAGATAGGCAAATGGTAGATGATCCTTAGCTAGAAAATGATAGGATAGAAACTACAGCCAAACTTTTGGAGGTGTGTGTGTATCTATGAGTGTGTGTGTGTGTATATCTCTCTATATTAGATATATCTACTGTGACAACAGAGAAAAATCATGGAAACACATCAGAAGGTTATGATAAGGTATCAAGTAAGTGTTTCACCCAAAACTTGAACTTGCAGAGCCTGTTACATCACAGGGAGAAGCATGAAAACAAAAATAGGAGGATTAGGTGCCAGGCAGCAGATTATTATTTGGAATAATAATGAAAGTGGTGGAACGTCAAAAGGTGCTAGAAAATACACAGTTCTGGCTTTGGGACTTGAAAAGTTTGCGATGACTCCTAAATGTCAATGTTTTGTAATACAGAGGGAAAAAGGAGACACAGAACAAAATGTATCAAAATAAGAGCCCAATTTCTGTCATACTTAATTTCTGATCCCCTAATTAGGAAAAGGTAAGCATTTAGGAAGGTTAAAGAGGAAAATATCCTCAAAACCTAGTAGGGTGACATTCAAGGTAAACTTACAAACAAAAACCTCTTTTTCTTTTTAAAAAATCAATGGGTCTAAATAAAAGGACTGTGTATTGGTTTGGCAAATGTGATAACCATTACATTTTTTGGTGCTTCTGCCCGGTTGCGAACTTTAATCCATTACATTCTGTAAAAACTGAAATCCTCATTAAAATAGAAAGGGCTGATAGACAGCCATGGAGTTTGGTACCCTTTGGATGAATGGAAGACAAAGACAAGGAAATGTTGATATGACTAAATGGGAAAGTTTAGAAGATATTCAGGCCAAATAGGAAACCTTCAGAGAATGGAAATAAAACTCTGCAAAGCTGAAAGGAAGGTATGCAATAGTTAAGATGGAGTTGGAGGAAGCTAAGAGGGAATCTGACGAGTAAGCAGTAGGAAGTTAAAACTGAAAATGAACATTTGCTCAGTACACGAAAAATAGAAATGACGATAATGGGCAGGGCACCCCAAACAAGTAGAAGAAACAATTAGAAACAATAAGGACATTGCCAAGAATCTAAATTATTTATTTGCATCAGTCTTCACTGAGAGGGTGCTGGAGTGGTATCTAAATGAGAGACTCAGGCTTTCCAAATATCAAAGATAAGGAGAGGTTATAGATTGAAGACTCAAGAGAGAAGTTGGTGGAACAAATCCATAAATCAAAGGCATTAAGTCACCGGGTTTATCTGCTATTTCTGGAAGATTTCAGGAGGAAACTGGGAAGTAACAAAGTTACTAGCAAATACTACAGGAGAGGACCGGAAGACAGACAGTGTTATAACTGAGTTGGGGATTTTTTTTGTTGGTGGTAGATTTTTTCATGGTGTTGGAGGAGCCCTGGCAGTTACAGACAGACATTTAATCCTAACTTGCCAGCAGGTAAATTGTTTGAAATGTGCTAAAAACCCCAAGACCCACACCTCTCAAAGTATGATGCACAGGGACAAACATGACATGACAGATATAAGTCAGTACAGTGTCTATAAAGACAAAAAAAAGGGACTCTGTACCTACTAGTAATCTCTGAGCTGGTTACACCAGCCAGCACTGCTAAGCCTACCCAGGAGGTCCCAAGACTCACTGTCAGGCAAGTAGCAAATTATTACCTCCCTACCATCCTTCACCACTGAAAAGAGAATAATGAGAAGAATGGTGATAATAGTACAGCCAAATAATGTACAGGTTATGCTGCTGTAGGGCAATCCAGTCCATCCTCAGGCAACGCTGTTAAGCCAAGGAGAAATGTACATCTGGAAATGAACATTTTTAATACATATGGAACATAATGATGGCCACACTGAAGCTCTGACTGGAGATTTCACGTAGGTGCAACAAGTGTTAGCCTCTCTTAGGTCAGCTTTTGGGATCTTTCTGCACACTGGCTAATCAAAGTCTCTGTGCTTCAGGGTTCTTCTCATTCTCAATCAGCACAGTGACCTGATAAGACTCTGATGTTTTTAAAAGAATATATCTTAGCCAGAACTAAGCACTAATTTCACGTCTTCCCAGCTATCTCCAGCTTTTTATGTAAATCTTGACATAAAGCCATTAAGAACAGAAAAATGAGCTCTTTGGAAAATCATGCAGTGATATATTCTTATGCAGCCAGCACTCCCAGGGGAAAAAGTGAAAACTACACATAGCCTCCCCCCACTTTTTATTTCTTGCCAAAGATATTGCCTTTTTTCGCTTTTCTTATATATACACAGAATGATGAACTAGTATTTGTAGTTTAAATGTCTGGTTTAACTGTGTGGTTTCCACCGTAACAGAAATCTCTCACAAAATGTCAGGTTAGAAATAAAACCAAGCTCTAGAGGGATGAGGTGGGGAGGAAAGTAGAAGGTCCAGTGGCTGAAAAACAAAACGGAAAAACGTGAGCAGAACGCAATGTGGATCCATTTCCCAGCTCAAGCAGTGGTATTGGTACATGTGGTTGTTTGAGGTTTGGGGTAGAGTGACAGACACATTTCCCACTGAGTTGCTTCTGCTTTCTCTATTAACATTGAAACAGAAATTACAAATAGCCCTGCAAGGGGTAGTGCACCTCATCTCTTCCTCCCATGTAAACACAACATTAATACTGAAGACAAAGAAAATGGCAAAAAGTCCAGTGTCTTGTTTTCTGCATTTTGCTTGTTAGGTTCCTGTTTGCCCCCAGCAAACTCCTGTGTGTACCGATGTTGTGAACTTGACCAGTCCACGTTCAAGCAAACACTCACTCAGATTCCCAACACATTCTTTTCTCCCCGTCCAATGGGGAGATTATTCCTAACAGTTCTGCTCCCTTTAATTATAAACTCCTTTAACGAAGTAGTTCTGAGACCTTGCAGCAGGCAGCAGGAGAGCACCAGGGCTACTAGTTGCCTTTTTACTAGTTTATATTGACTGTTCAGCAAAGAAGTCCACTTAAAGCCTAAGGCCCAGTGCCTTCATGGATGGGCAGCACTGAAATGAGCCTACGAATCAGTATTTCCCTGGTACAATGTGCCTTTTAAGTAAAATCCAACTCTTGCCTAGAGAAGATAAAGGGTTAGAGCCGGACCCTTTATCTTATGAGACACACGTGAATCAGTTGCTCTGATGAAAACAGACCTTAAACTGACAAGTTTTGTTCACTTTCTGGCAGAGCTACTGATCTTCTTTACTGGACCACCAAAACTGAAGATGGCAAAGAAACACAAGGGATATATTTCCTTGGCAGGAAAAGGAGCAGCATTTAGGACTGGGGCAAAGGCAAAATGGGATATAGGGGATTTTCCTGATAAAACAATTAATTTGATAAAAAAAACCCAACCAATATCATGTATACAACTGAACCAGTAACACACCTTCTCAGGAGTGCAGTATGGTATAAGTGTCCCCTGTGTTTTCAAGGCTAATTCAGGCCTTTGGCTCATCCTGCATTAACAAGGTCATCCATGTTAACAGGGTCCCTGTGAAAGTTCACAGATGAAAGTTCCCTTTTAGAGTAGTGCAGATTTGAAATTCACAGGACAGCGACCCGAAGATCTTCCTTTACAGATAAAAAGCATGTCAAATTATTAAATAGCAACATGAAATCCTATATTCTGAAGGTCTGTCTGTGCTCTTCAGTCAATAGAGCGGAGTGCAATCCCAGCCCCGCCCAGTCCCCACCTTTGGTGGCTTGGAGGGCGCCTGGCCGGCTCTACTCACAGACACCTCACGAATGCTAAAGCCGACAGGCCGGGGGTAGTAGGGGAAGGGATAAATGAGCATAGTCCGAAGACATGTCCCTTCAAATTTCTACTGTTAGAACTGCCAAGTATGATATAAAAACAGAAAATATTTCTCAGTTTGAAGTTTGAAGACCAGGCCCCAAATGCTGAGTGGCTCTTGCCTCGGTGTCCCTGTTGGCCACGCACGGGCTCCACGGCGCTAACTGTTGTTCTCTGCCGTGAGATATTTGAGGGCTGTGAAGCCGTAGTGGCGCGACATGTCCTGCTGGAACTCCTCCTTGAGCGTCTTGAGACAGATGCGGTATTGCTTGTTGGAGCGGAACTTGGTGATGTCGAAGCTGGGCGCGTGCGGCATGTGGATCATGTAGGCATTGGGCAGCACCGTGAACTCATACTCCTGTGGGACAAAGACACAGCGGTGAGGGTGATCCCAGCCTCCTGCAAGGCACCTCTCCTGCACCTCCACAGTCAAACGTGCTCCATCGTGTAACAAGGCAGTTTGCGTCTCTGGAACAGCAAACCCATCAGGGATCTCAAATAAGATCCCTTTTCTTTCAAGTAGCTTTTTCTTGGTTTTTTTGAAAGATCTACGTTCTCTTTTTGTAAAATCATGGAATTTTTAGGCTTGGAAGGCACCTTAAAGACAGTCTAGATCCACCTCCTTGCAATGAGCAGGGACATCTTCAACTAGATCAGGTTGCCAGAGCCCTATCCAACCTGACCTTGCATGTTTCCAAGGATGGGGCATTCTTCTCCCCTCTGGATAATCTCCCCCAGTGTATTACCACTCTCATGGGAAAAAACCCCGAACTATTTTAAAACATTTTGCTCCATATAACCCAAATAATGGGGAAATAGTACAAAAGGCATACCTGAAGCCATGTCTGCCACACAGATTTTTTCCGCAGTGGGATTGCAACAATACAGCTGCGACTACACAGCATGAGTCTCAAGTGTCCATGCAAAAACATGGCTTTGCCCATAAAATATATTTTGCTTGGGATGCTAGAATAAGCTACATTTACAAAGGCAAAACTGCCTGGCATATGTTGCTTTGCCTATAAGCTAAGATACTTACAGAGACAAAACTGTCCAAAACTATTTATAAACCTGAAATAAGGGGAGAGTATGATATCATTTATAGGCAATGTGTGAAAATGAACCTGCTAATTCCATATGCTTTGAGACATTTTTACTCAAATTAAGTTCTGCTTCATGAAGTTTGAGATACTGTGCTAACTCTCCTTCTCCTGTAAAATTACTTCACTTATTCTCTTTATATCTGACCAAGTTCTTTGATAATTTTTGTTAAAAAAATGAGGGTTGATTTAAATCTCAATTATTCCTGTTAGATTCTTTCAATTTTTACAGGTATATATATGATGACTAGAGCAATGCTCAAAAAAGCCTGATTCTTAGACAAGCTGAAAGTTCACTAGTTTAGGATATGCAACAAGCAGGTATCTTCTGCAGGGACCTGGGTAAGGCTCATTATTCTGTAGCCAAAGGAAATACCCTAACCACATTTTTCATATGGAATTTCAAGAAGTCTGAGTTGTATTGGATGCAAATTACAAAGAAACTTTGAAGCCTCCACAAGCAAATTTCCTGTTTTCTCATAAAGTTTCTATCTACTATTCTAGTTGCTGAATTGATTCATTTACCCTCTCTACAAAAGAAACTGGCCAGAGAAGGAACAGCCACAGAGTATGCTGGCTTTACCAGAAGTGGTGTACAACCTCCCCTGGTTTGCAATGTTCAGTCACTCGTAGATTTAGGAGTCTGTGCAGAGACAAAGAATATGTGCAGCAGAGAAGCAGAGTACTCCTAAATATTTTAGTAGGGAAAGAGACTTAAGAGAAAAAAACACACTTGTGCTGATAAACCTGAGTATTTCACCTGTATGCACTGGACAGCTAAGTGCAGGTACAGTTCCTTCTTCCCTATGAGAATGCCGGTTCCCTGACAGACAGTGCCAAAGTAGTAAATCTTGGTGCCAATTTGCAATGTTGTCATATACAGGAATGGGGTCCTCTGAGCTTCTGTTTGGGGTGAAAAATGTATAGCAAGAGCAAAATAATCTGATGATCACAGGCAGAATTTATTTAGCTAGAAAATGCTTAGGACTAATGGGGAACCAAATGTGAAACCAAAGGCTGGCACCATGGAATAAGGAGAGTTGATAAACTACAAACTACAGAAAATGACTCTAAGGGACCTTAAAACTATGGGGTAGAGCTGCAGAGGAAAATGCATCCCCCTCATACAACCTTTTCTTTGCTCTCTGTTTGCATTGCAAGTCTGTGATACTGCAGGTCAGAGTCTGTCTACACTCTGCAGTGCAAACTGTTCAGCACAGCAGCATTCCCATCCCTCTGAATGGCCTTCAGGCACATAAAGACTTTCAAAAAATTGAGACTACCACTAATAATACCACTTCAAATATGCTGGGCTAGGGTGCTGGAAAATGGGACACACAGTCTAGTAGCACAGTCGCTGGAAAGGTAGGGAAAGGTTTCCTAATGACCTTGCCCTACTACATGGAAGCCTCTGTTGAGAAGGTAATGAATGCACTTGCAGAAACCTCTGTCCCTATCTTCTAGATTACAAATTCTTTAGATGGAGACTGGCATTATCTGTGAATTTGTACTGCATCCAGCTCAGAGGACACCTGCATGCTCCCAGAATAACAATGACGATTATCTCCATGCCATGTCCTGCTCTGAGGGATGGCAGTGGCACAGGCTCTTGGAAAGGGATCTGGAACAGACCTCTTGACAGACATTGCAGTTGGGGGGAGCAGTGAAATAACTGAGAAGCTGCTCTGCCTGCTGGTAATGAAGCCAGCCAAGCAGCTGGCAGCAACCTGACCTGTGCACACCCCAAAGCAGAGGAATGCCACAGGGGAAGTAGCTGTGCCATTCCATGTCTCCTCCAGGCTCATTTGGTCAGAGAACCTGCCAATAGTCATGTTGCTGCAGAGGAAAATGAAACTTCTTTTGAATGTGATACTGTATTCAAGGCTGGAAGAGTGAGGAAAAACAATTTCCCAGAGTTAATGCCAACCCAATGGTCATTTAAAATAATTGTGCTATGGTCAACTTTGAAAAATGTTTCCATTTCCCACTTGTGAATCCCTGTGCTGCGCAGACACCTATGAACAGAAGAGTTAAATCCTGAATGCTACGTAAGAGCTGCCACTGGGAACATAAGCCTTGTTACCCATATTAACAAATAATAAACCATTACCCTGGCACTCTTCACAACTGATGGTTAATTGATTAGTGCTTAGAAAATGTACTGGAAAATTACAATGTTATAGCAGAACAAAATATTATTAACATTAATATAAGGGACAATTTTTTTTTCTAGTCTGTAATAATTTTTCTTAACAAATTTGTTGGGAACGCCCTTGGCAAACAGAGGGCAAGTGGCTGCCAGCCCAAGGTGACCATGTGGTTTTGTAAGCAGAAGTAGAAAATATCCTTCCCACACATGCCTGCACACAAATACACTTTAGCCCAAACCCCAGAGACACAATCTCCCACTAACTTGCTCCAAGCCTTGAGCTGCTCTGCTTCACATAAACTGGTAAGACTTGAGCAGAGAAGGATCTGCTCTATTCCAGATTCATAGCAGAAACTATCACAGGAGGATAAAGATTGCCAAGACCTATTTTTCTGGTTAGCATGAAATACTACTAGTTCAAACACTGGGATTGAAACCAAACTAAAAAAACCCAACAAACCCAAACTAAAAAGAAATGTCATGACCCAGACCTTGCTGATTAGCACAGTGCGTAATCAAGAATCGTCATCCAAGAATCACAGGGTGATGCAAATCCTGCCATTTCAGTGAGCAGCAGCACTGGGCTCCCAGGAAGCCATAGTCACTGCCAGCCTCTAAGATCTAGGTTGGCCGCAGGGACCTTGGCAACTCTGAGAGCTCTCGTGCCAATCCGGGACTCCTGAGCTTTCTCTGAATCCTTATTATTATAAATTCTGCCCAGCAGCTTCATCCTAAGTCACAGATTTAAGAAGCAGGTAGCCCAAGGCTGAAGTACCTGGATCCTTTAGAGTCTGCACCACAGCCCTAGACTTTGGAAATGTAAACTTAGGCTTTGCAGAAATGTGCTGTAAATCCCAGCCAGAAATTAAAGATGCTTGCCTTGAATTCAGCTGAAGACTAGTGTTTGAATTCCAAATTAGCATTTGGGACTCACAAACCTCTGTGTAACAGAAAAAATCCAACTAGGTCTACAAGTTCCTTAATAAGTGATGGGATTGGCAGCAACTGCTGCAATGCTTCGGTCAGGAGGCGAGAACTGCAGGGGTTGTGTCTGCAAAACAATGAATTTCTTAGAACTGACAAATAAATGAACTCAGTCTCGGTTCTTCATTTAATACCTGACAAGCATTAAATGGAGTGTTCTCACCTCAAGCAGCACTCATTAAGGAGCTCAGTAAGGCCAGATGAACACTCTGGTGATGCAAAGCATGACACCTTCCTACAGGACACAAATTTTGTTGTAAAAACCCTGCTGCAGAGCCTGGGTGAGATACTTGTGTGTCATCTCCTCACCTGTGCATCCAGTTCCATGATGTGAGCTACTTTGTTCCAGCCAAATCCCACAAAGCGCCTGTCATACTCCGGGCAGTCCCTCCTTACGACGACGTATGGCTCGAAGTCTGCTTCCCACTCCACGCGGTAGGGAGTGGTGGCTGTTCGCCACTTGGCAAAATTTGTTGGCGCGTGCCCTTTTGTCCAGACGTGGTACCTGAAACAGACATAAACGGCAGGGATGTGGGGAGGCAATTAGATAGAAAGCATCTTGGCAAGGCAGCAAAATATTACCAGTTAGACGAAATGCTCAAAAATAAGGACATTAACTTACAGTTCACATCATCATTTTCAGGACTCATCAGAGGCCATTTCTAGGACTATTTCCAGCATGCCTCCCAGAGCTTAATGCTTAAACACATCTAGTTGGCGAAGGACAGTGTGAAAACAGTACCTCATGCTAATGTGAGAAACAATTATACAGTACCCTGTCAGTTCATCTGCACTACAAGTGCTGTGTCTATTCCTAGCAACCAAGCAGCTGCATCAGTCAGTGCTCTAAAATCAGTGTTGAAATCTGCAGCTCAGATAAGGTCCCTAAAATTAGCTATTTCCCCACCATGGCGACATTCACAATATGTTTTATAGGCAATTCTATAATTTGCATGAGGGACACCTGCTGCTCTGGATAGATGTTTCATTTTATTAATTACAGTTATTTCTATGGCAGGAATCAAGCTGCATAATTACATTAGTAAGTAAAATATTACATAAAGGCTTTCTGCTCTAAGTCCTATATTGTGAGGAATACTCTTGTGATCTTCAGTAAGGTAATCAATTTGATTTACAGAAGAAGATCCTTTTATATTTTGCTAATCTTGTTTAGGTCACAGCAGGTGTCTTCCTAGCACAGCTTGAATGCACCCCATTAGTGCCAGGGTCAATGACTCTCTCGCCCACTTATTCTATCACTTTCCAAAAATCAATGAGACAAGCTCTTTCTGCAGATTCATAGATTAATTAATGAAACAAAGGCATAGCAGGTATCTGTATTACAACACTGAGATAGACATGCAACAGAAGGGACAAAACAAATATCCTGCCAATTTGTAAAGTAAGGTACATTGAATTCACAGGGATGACTCACATGCTTAAAGGGAAGGGATTTGAGCATTAAATATTGCAAAATTACAACATGACATAATGTTTCAATCCCAGAACTTCTCATAACATTGTAAGCCATTACTACAAAACAGGAATATAAAATCACAGCCTAGGAGTTTTCATTTGGACATATTTGTATGGCTCGTAACAGGAGAATCAGAGGTGTTCAGCTTTGCTGACTCTCTGTTTAGGACAGTGCAGGAAGAATTACTAGGATGGCACTGGGGTCACAAGTCACAAGTAATGTATGGGCCTCTGTATGCTGCATTTCTAAACTGCAAACAGGTTTCACCACCTTCAGATATCTCGCCCAGGGAGTAGGAAAAGCAAAACCCTTCTGTATTAAAAAAAAATGACAGTGAAATAATTCTCCAGAGATTATTAGAAAGCAGTGCCAGATTCACAAAGATGATTATAACCCTTAATGCCCTTTGGAATCATCGCCAAAAAATCTATCCCTTTTTTGGTCTTTTGGAGAGGAGGGGCTAACCTAGTCAGTCACTAATGTGCAGCTATCTATGCTGGAAAAAAAACAACCCACAAACCAACAGTCACAATGTGGGGTTCAAAATGATATAAGATTGTGGAGGGTGCTGTATCTTCTAAAATCATACCTCCGGCATTTTGAAATTAATTATGATAATAATAATAATAATGACTGCTAAACACTTATGAAGTGATTTGTATCTTCAAAGCCCCACACAAACTTTGGTTAATTGAGAGATTCCTGCAGAGAAGCAGCCAAGTGATGTTGTTGTTCTAGTAACATTTTCCCACTGATTTAAACAAGGGGTAACAAGATACTAGCCATAAAATGAATTCAATTTCTTTCCACCCTTTTCAGAGATATCAGTGTAAGTACCTACAGGTCAAGGATAACCTCTGTGAGTCAAGAGAGCAAACTAGCAGGGACAAATAAATAATTGGGAAGAGACAATTAAGGGAAAATATGGAACTGGAGTTGCCGAGACAAAACAAAGCAGAAAGGAAGGAGCAAATTTGATTGTACAAAACCAAGTAACAACAGAGGTTATTTACTTGCCTGTTCAGAGTGATTGATGTGAGTGGAAGGAAAGAGAAAGGCGAAAGGACAGCTAAGGTCCTAACAAAGAGGTAAATGAGTATAGGATGCTCAAATGAGGTGTACAAACAGTAGCGATGGAGGAGTAATTAGACTGAAAACAAGAATTGTGAGAGCATTACTGGATTACTCACATATCTGTACATACAATACATATGGGTTCATACACAGATAATCTACTGGAACTAGGTCTTGGTCAATGGCTGATTACATGAACTGTACTGCAAAGAAAGATAAGCACACACCATTCCATAGAGGTCCATTGAGAGGAAGCTCTCACTAAAGGATGAGTTGTTTCCAACAGACTTTACTATCTGTGATGCAGTTGTGAGAAGAGGTTCATTGTCTATTACTGGTATTCCAACTCCCAGGACAAATGAATAAATGTAATTTTCTGCTCAGGCCCTTCTCACTCGAGATTTAAATACACATTGAATTTTAAGAACACACTCAATCTGACTGAATCCCCAGAGAACTTTGTGAAAATTGGGAACAATGTATTGTTCACTATGCTCGCAATTTTGACAAATCCAAACCAAGTAATTCGATCTCCCTAAAATCATGATGAGTTTCTTTCCACAGTTCACGGAAAACAACTGGAACAGACCACATCCCCACCTCCTCCATTTTGGATCCAATGTTTCATTTTACTTGTGTTACTGATTGCTTTTATTTAAAGTAAAATGTCAAAACTGTAGTAAACTTTGCTGAAGTTAACAAAACAAAGTAGTTATTTTTCTCAGAGTGTTCTTCTTCCCTGCTTCCTCTAAGCTTCCTGTTTCAGTGAGAAAGATTATTTGGTGAAAGAACTTTCCCACTTCTGTTCTCAGATGCTTAAACATTTTTCTGGATTGTGGATGTAATCAGTTAATTAGTTAATCAGTTGTTGCTTTTCATGTTTTCTCAGTATGATGATGTGTCTCCTGCCAGCTGTGGTTTCCTCTGTGCCTGGATGCGTGTGGGCAGTGCAGTTGTGGCTCATCAGCTCTTACCCAGGCTCTGAGCAGGCACCTCCTCGGGAGCACACTCCCAGCCACCAGCTGCCAAGGGAGCCAGCGAGCTGGCACAGAGCCCCCCTGCTGTGGTGGAGGGTTTCACACAGCACACCTTGCCAGCCACAGATGCTCACTTGTCTTTGCTTTTCTTCTGCTGGTGACTGAGGGATGTAATTTAGAGCTGTTGTGTACTTCTTAGCTGCCCAGAGGTAGAAAAGGTCTCCATTTCAAAAAGAGGTGACAAAAGCAATTTCAGTGAGGGAAAGATTGTAATCTACCGTCTGGTGTGAGGGACTGGGATGCTGCAGGCACTCTCAGCAATCACTGTCACAGCAGTCCTCCCCAGCTCACTCCCACCCGCTCAGCATCAGATTGCAGCGTTATTAAAGCACCTTGAAGGTGGAGGTGGAAATTCTCAGCCCAGAGCACAGATGCTCTGCGGCTGTTGATAAATTTGAGCAATGAAATGAGCCAAAACAAACTGGGGAAGCATTTGTAAAATGTATCCTACATTAATATATACACCAGCTACAGACTGCATATCCTTCAAGTCTTCTTTAACCTTGCTTTGGAAAAACTCCCACGATGTTAAAGACATTCTTGCCTGAGTGAGACTTGAGAAAGGATTTGCAAATCCAGCTGTGTACATAACACACCAACATGCTGTATAGCTTGAAAATGAAATCTGTAGTGGAAGACCACCACTGTGCAGCTCATTGCTGGTGGAATGCAACATCAGAAAATCCTGAGGGTGTTTTTTTCCCCCGGAAAGACTTTTTCTCTCAACTACGAGAGAGACAACTATTTTTATCAGATCTCTTGTTAATTTTCATGTCTTTTGTATGTTAAAGAATGATGGCAGAGGGAAAGGTACTTGCTCTCTCAGTATCCTTAAGTAATTTTCCAGAGGCATGCCTCTCTCAGTCACCTCAAGTTTCTGTTTCAAGGCAGTCACTGGTAGAATTCTGACACTGATCAGAATTATGTTTTCCAGACTCACGCAGGCTCTGGCTATGACATGTGCGTGCAACCATATGAGGGAAGGGTAGCTGCTGCAATTAGACAGGTGTGCAATATAGGGAATGGGAAAAGTGCGAGGAAAGCTCTAAAGTAAGAGAAGGATGGGAGAGGTATGATAGTGAGCTCCTCCAGCCATGGATAATACCTAGCTTTTTCACAGCTTTTATCTCTAGATCTCAAAATATTGCAAAAAGGAGAGGTGAACATTGTTACCTGTATTTCAGAGATGGGGAACAGAGATGTAAGAAAGAAAAGTGATTCTTGTAGCACCTCTCAGCAGGGCAGTAGTGGAGCTGAGAAGAGAATGCAAGTCTCCTAAGCCCTCTCTCTGTGCTACATCATAAGGCCATACTGTGCTCTTCCCATCACTAAGATGCTTTACAAATGTCTGCTAATCAGACTTTATCACACACCCCCAAGAGATGGTTAACCCCTGGTAGCTGCATTTTAAAACTGAAGAGTCTGGCAGATAATAGAAGTGACTTGTTCACAGCCACAAAAGAAGTCTGTTTCAGAGAAGAGCTCCAAATCTAGGTGTTCTTTGCCTCTTAGCCTCTAGTCAGAGTACTCTCTTACCTCTGCATGGAGGAACTCTAGGTATTTAAGCAGCTGTTTCATACTTTAAAGGAGCAAAGACAAGCCTGTGTTTGTTTTTCCAGTAAGGGAGAGAACCAATGGGCAGAGATACATTACTTTGGGTCACAAAGAAGACATAGCTACCCAGACAGTATTTGGCAGCCAGAAAGTAAATTACACACACTTGAGTGTAATGGTCATGCTTGATTTTGTGGCACAATAAAAAATGATGAAAATAAACAAATTCAATTTAACAAGTGAAGTCCTTCAGTAGAGGACTGTAATATGAGATAAAATGCTGAGCTTACGGACAGAATATATCCACATGATTCTGTTCACTGCCTCTCTATGAAAAAGGAAAAAAATTCCAGTAAGTTTCTTAATGCAGCTGACAGTGAGAGTGAAGAACCAAATATTCAGAAGAACACAAAAAACAGAGATAATGACCACAGGCTCAAGAGTACTTTCCATTACCTGAATGTAAAGAGGGTTCCCATGTCCAACATAGATAACAGCTCTGCTTTTGACTTAGGGAAGGAGAGGCGGTAGCGTAGGGTCTCAAAGGCAGGTACAATCAGAGCTTTCTTGGTGTTAGCTAGGTCCAGCTGGATGACAGACTTCCTGGCAAAGATAAACAAATTTTCAACTGAGCAAATCACTGAGCTCTTCAAAATAAAGTGCAGAAAATGGGCAGTTAAGATACTATAAATGTAACTATGGCCCATATATTTTCCTACAGGTGCTTCAAATTTTCTTCTGCTTTTGGTCTGCTGCTCTAAGAGCAGGGAGAGCAACAGAATTCCAAATGGGCTTGTGTGTTTGACTGATCAGTGCTGCCCTGACAGACTGTTGGCAGCAGAGAAGTGCTCTACACTGAATGGACTGGAATGCCTCTTTTTTTCCTTCTTTTTGCTGCAGGCTGTTCAGTGCAGAGACTGTTTTGGTGTGTGAGTGTATGTGCACATATGCATTTCACACAGCAGGGCTCTTTTCCAGGCAGAAGCCTTGGGACAACTGTTGCAGCAGAGGAGCAGCTTAGCCATCTCTCATCCTTGCCTGCCAGAGGTGTTCAGCCTATTCTTTCCTAACAAACTGAAACTCAAAGAAAAAGAAGTTACTTCTCCATCCCCTAATTGAATCTACTATGCCTGTCATTAGAAATAACTCTGCCTCCGTTTTCCTTTCATTTGCTCCATATTTCATACCAGAAATATGCCTCTCTCTCCCTGTCAAAGTCAGTTCCCCTTACCAGGATTCCCTGTCCTGACTTTTATGTTACTGCAACATGCAATCAAGGACAACACTGATAAGCAGCAAACTTTCTACAGCCTTTTAAGTTGAAGGAATTGGGATCATTGTCCAAATAACAGAAGGACCAAACAAACCATTTTTCTAGGCCCAGAACACCTAGAATTCATTTATACTGCTGTCAGAGAAAAAGAAGATGAGCATAACAACTTAATAAAATCTGAATTTTAGGGAATTCATACCACACTATAGGCCTGTCCTATAGAAAAGCCATCTGTTCTCAGCTCCTTACTGCAAAGTTTGCATTGTTAAAAGAGCCCCTGACACATTCCAGTTAATTTTTCACAACTGAAGGATTTTAACAGCATCCTATCATAACTGGTTTTGTACTTATTCACTAGCTTCTCCCTTACCATCACTAGAGGCCAAGAGATCTGCATGTCAATAGACGACTCCTTCAGAATCAGCATTTGTGACCTTCCAAAGTTGTTGAGCAGTATACAGTCTTTATGATGCTTTTAAATGTTTCTTCCCTTTCACACTTCTGAGAGCAAGGGATACTAATATAGTTTCTTTTCCAAAAACTAAGTCTTTCTGATCTCTGTGCAATCTATCAGCCTTGAGAAGTACAGCTTTGGGGATTCAGTTTGAGGAAGGAGCAGGTAACAGTTCTAGTGATGCTCATCCTTTGGGTTCTGCAAGGAAACAGCAGCTTCCATTTATGGCTGTTACTGTAACTTTGGTTTTATGGAGAGCTTAAAAGGCCCAGGCAAAATTCAAAGGCCTTGCTGTGCTTGGCACTGTCCAAGAGTAGGAAACAATACTGCCCACCAAAGTTTGCAGTCTGAAGCGAACCAAAGCTGCAGCAGGCACAAGTATCAAGCACAAGTAACAGCAGAAACTGTCAGACTGAGCAACCTGTGTTGAATCTAGTGCTGAATGTGACTTATTCTCTAAGATATGGGATATAACCACAAAAATGCTGTTGATATCAGCAATCCTTTCTGCACACTCACTGCTGCTTGTCACCTGCAAATCTCACACAGTTTCAATGCCTGAACTATTGGAAGGAGTAAATTATAGTACCTTCAGGAAGAAATCAAAAATCAGAGGGAACAAACTGATAGAAAGCCTGAAATCACTTGCACCGTCAAAGGTCAACATGAAAAGTGAGGTAAGTGAAGAGAAAAAGATGTCTGGAAACAAGACGCTTGAAGTGCATACCGGGAAACCCTGAGATACGTAGATACTTCCAGAGTGAAATAAAAGAGCAGGATGCTCTCAGTAGAAATATTTTCAAGAGATATGTGAGCACCTGAGGTGCATGTTGGTATGGCGGGTTGACCTCGGCTGGATACCAAGCACCCACCAAGCTGCTCTCAGCCCTCTTTCTCTGCTGGGTAGGGGAGAGAAAATAAGATGGAAAACAAATTGTATGTTGAGATAAGGCAGTTTACTAAAGCAAAACTAAAGAGTTGAGTGTGCACCAACGAAGAGAAAAATAGAAGACTTTATTTTCTCCTTCCCGTCAAGTGATGTCTGGCTACTTCCAGGGAAGCAGGACTTCAGCACACATAGTTGTTCCTCCGGAAATAAACATTCTAAATAACGAATGCCCTGCCTTCCTCCTCCTTTTCTTAGCTTGTATATCTATCTGAGCTGACATCAGATTTTGGCATGGATTCTCTCTGTTCAATTTGGCTCAGCTGCATTAGTCGTGCCCCCTCCCAAGATCTTGCCCTCTCTCAGATGGGGGGTGGAATGATGGAGAGACAACACTGACACCAGTGCTGCTCAGCAGAAGCCAAAACACTGAAAAGTTATCAACACCTTTCCAGCTACCAATGCATAGCACTGTGAGCGATGCTATGGGGAAAGACCTCCAGCTTAGCCACAACCAGTACAGGTGGTAAGGTCAAAGTGGAGGGGCCCTCCAAAACAGAGCTGGGAGTTCAGACACATTGAGACAAGAAGCTCAGCAGCCCTGATCTCTGAGTAGAATCACCTGCCTTTGAAGTGGACTTGGTGACATAGAAGACTGATGCAAAGGGAAGAAGAAATCACTGCTAACATCCAGATGTTGAACCTGAGTGACAAAGAACAACAGAGGCCATTTATACTGTGATAATGGCCGGAAGGACTTGTTAGAGGAAAAAACCCTTCCATTTCCTTCTCATAACTTGGCTGGTGGTCTGCTCCTTGGACAACCAGCTGAAAATCTAACTTCTTCCCACTGGAAGCAAATCTACCTTTTCATTTTCTGTGGGATGACTTTTTCTCCTGTTTTCAGTGGAGGTGCTATTTGCTGGTTGACTGGTTCTGTTACACTTTAGGAATAGAAAAATGTTCACTGTTGGTGCTGCCAAATATGTGGAATATAATGTAGGGAATACATTTGCTTATTTTGCAAGCTAGCACTGGGTAAACTAGGTAATTCTTGCACTATCTTGATGAGGGCTTTTTTTTTTTTTTTGATTCAGTAGTATTGATTCAGTATCCACTTTCCTTTCTTGTCCTTTTCCCCCAAACCCCAAAATAAGGATTTATGACTATGTAGAGCTAGCTCTCTTTGTGCTAGTGTTGTCCAGGAAACCATTTCCCAGGTATCTTTGTGTTCAGACCTGATGTGTGTCATTCTGATACAGTGAAGGCTGGGTTAAATTTTAAATCTAAACAACCATATTTTTCACAAAGCAGTGAAGAAATGAATCTTAAATCACAGGAGTCTCCTCACGGGTTGAATGAACTCCAGCGTGTTGATATCAATCTTCTAATCTGCATAGTTCTCTTAAAAAATTCACACAGAATTCTCATCCCCATGTAAGTAGATAGAAAGATCATTCCCATTTTTGGAGGATAGAGAAGCTCAGACATAGAAAATTTAGCAATCCAATCCTAAAGCACTACATTCAGGGGAAAAAAAAGGAGAAAAAAAAAAGAGTCCATTAACTCAAATGTGCTTCTACCATCAGGAATTGGTAAGTGGTTGGTTGCAAGTGAGAAATATGTAGTCACTGAGCTTGTGGTCAGAACTGAAGAATTGTCAACCCACTGATAAATTCATTAGAATGCTCTGCCTCTCTGCAAAAGCAATGAATTAACAGACTACAAAGGCAATCAACACAAACACCCCAACAGGCACTATCTGAACTATTTCCCTAGCTGAGATGCTGAAAAATAAGCAGAACTACTTCACAACTCATGCTGTGGAGTACAGGTACAAAACCTGTGGATGGAGTTGGGATGCTGGGTCCCAATTCATGCTGAATATGTCACTGGAAGCCATGGGCACATTTTACACAAATGTGTCAGGAAAGAACTTTAATGCTAGCTGTGACACCTGTAGATAAGCAGCCTGTCTCATGGTTTTATGTTAGAAGTCACTGTAGGATGACCCAAACACCTTACCTGCAGCAACCAGAAGAAGCCTTTACCTCTGGGGCAATGACAAGATGATCTCAGTAACTACGGTAAACAGAAAATCTTTAAATGATACATTTCCTTTCGTACTTCACAGAAGACTAAGGCAGGACTCAGAGTGTTTGATGGAGATAAAACACTGAAATGGTTTTACTTAGCAGTTGCGAAAAAGCTCAATTAGCACAAATCTAAGTGCAAAGCAACAGATAAATAAAGGGATAGGTAACCACCAGTTCCATCAGCTTCTCCTTCAAAACTGGTTGTAACCTTTCAAAATACACTGAAAATATTTTTCAAAATTCCTTTCTTTCTGCAAATATATTATCTGCAGAGACACAATATGCAATATATCTAGATCAGTGAACTTTCAATGAGAAGGACTTGCCTGGCTTATCCTGTACAAAGCGACGCCTGAAATACCACACTATTTCCATTTGTTTATGGTTGTTCTATCAGAGGAAATGAGGATAAAAATGTTTTATGCCTCTCTCTAACAAACAATTGCTGCCATTCAGACAGATAGCACTAATCAGCTGTTTGCAGATGCAGTGGGAACAGTCAATGCGGAAAGACACAGGATATCCATATTTAAAATAATCTCAATGCATCTCCCTGCTACTTTGCTTAGGAAAATCATGCAAAAAAAAAAAAAAAAATCAATCACTTTTTAAGAGCTGGTAGCAGCAGATTAGCAACTTCAATATTCCCAGGCAAGAGAGACTCTCAGTCAGAGTTAAGGTGGTATGGGCTTTAAAAAAGCTGGCAGGGTAACACAAAGTCTCAGAGGCAGCAGCTCTCAGACAGCATATCTGTGTTTTTCTGAAACATCATCAATGCTCCATCATGGTGCATTTAGTTCTGTAATACAAGATCACCCTATGAAAATTATTTCTATGGCTGTAATATCTCAAGGAAATGGTGGTACTTCATTCTGTCTTGTCTCCTCTCTTCTTCCTTTCATTGCTGGCTCCATCCATGTACTGTGAAGCAGCATGAGAGAACAAGTTCCTTTTCTAGCACTAAATGCCAGTATCAACAGCTGCCATCCTTACTGTGTCCTGCACTGATCTGAAGAAATGTACCAGTATGCAACATTAACATAGAAGAAGAGAGAAATGAAGAACAACTCTTCATCCATGTATCTGGAGATAGCTAATGTGTGCAAGGGACAGAATATTTTTGGAGCTCTCGTAACACAACTCGAAAAGACTTCAACAAAGTAAGCGGGAAACAAGCTGACAGAGTGTACTAATACATCAATGATACAACTGAAATTCAACATCTTGAAAGCCACAGAATGGTTTGGGCTGGAAGGCACCTCTAAAGGTCATCTAGCCCAACCTCCCTGCAGTAAGCAGGGACATTTTCAACTAGATCAGGTTACTCAGTGCCCCATCCAGCCTGACCTTGAATATTAGCAGGGATAAGGTACCCACCACCTGTCTGGACAACCTGTACCAGTGTTTTGCCATCCTCATTGCAAAAAACATACTCCTTGCATCTCATCTAAATCTCCCCTCTTCTATTTTAAAAACACTCCTCCTTATCTTGTCTCAACGGGTTCTGCTAAAAAAGTTCATGCCCATCTTTCTTATTAAGCCCTCTCCATGTACTGGAAGGCCACAATAAAGTCTCCTTGGAGTCTTCACTTCTCCAGGCTGAACAACTCAACTCTCTGATCCGTTCCTCACAGAAGAGGTATTCCACCCCTCTGAATAGTGAATTTGGCCCTGTACATGTCTTACAGAGTTAAGCCTGAATCAAAGAAACTCCTCTGTAAGTTCATGATACCAGAAGACAGATTTTTCTTTACACTCCAAAGCCCCATGCTTATGAACTGACAGGCAACACCTACAGGCCGGCCCTCACTGGAACACTTTGATCAACTTTTACCAAATTAGAACAGAGATGAAAAGCAAAACTGGTCAGGATAAAGGAACTGACATCCTCCTGTCTGGCCACAGGGTGTCCTCCTTGCTCTATGCTTTGGCCTCAGATGACCAGCCTCTGCAGGAGAAAAAGGCCTTTATTAAAAAAAAAAAAAAAAAAGCTCAGTTAATGTATCAGAAGCCTGTAGTTTGCTCAGCCCAACCTGCTCACACGCAGTATGATACAATATACACTGATGTTACTCCTCCCAGTTTCCTTATGACAATTGTTTTGCCTTGACAGGTGGTGGCATTGCAGTAATTTTTGAGCTGGTTAGACTCCTCACCCTCTTTTCAATTAAGTGTGTCACATGGACAACATGTTCAGTAATGCTCTGCATGTTTTTTCTGTCACTGACATTAAGAACCAGAGATGTTTAGAGAAACTGCCTGGTTCACATCTCTGCTAATAAATGACGCTCTTGGACATTCAGTAATACTTAACCCAGTTCAATTTTCAAATTGGTTCTTTTGCAGACCTGAGGAGATTATTCTAATGGCTAACGAGGCTTACATTCAGACCTGGGTTTTTTTTCTTTCATAACCATTTTGCTTTACTTTGCAGTTACAGTCCCTTCTTCTACTCTAAAAACTCTTGTGCCTTGCTGGGCATTGTCACACCACAAATTTTTATAAGCTGCTGTTTCCAGATCTGCTCAAGCTGTTTGGGGAGTATGTGAGAAGGGTGGGGTGTGGAGAGGCTGAAATCGTGGGTGACAGTGGGAATTCCCTCACTGCCCACTACCTGAGGTACTCGTAGAGTCCATACATGGGCAGGAAGTCGATGTCGGACAGAAACATGTATGGTGTGCTGATGTGCTTCATGGCCACGTTCCTGAGCAGGTTCACAGGGTAGAACTGCCCCTCCTTGTACACGATGTGGTAGCCAACGTTGTGGCGGCTCATCAGGACTTCTGAGCCCTGAGCGTAGCGCAGAAATTGCTGGGCTTCTGCATCAGAAAGGTAGAGGGCCAGGCTGATGGGACCTTCCCAGTGCTTGCAGATGGCTTCAAGCATCTGGAGCCTGGAAGAGGAAGGGTGAGAGTAAGAAAAAGCTATTTCCCTGTCTGGGACTCTGTGCCTTCATTCACCTGATCAAATGCAGATATCTTTCTCTAAGTGTGACAGACTGGGAACACTTTATCTGCTGTGGAAAGCAGTAAATATTTCTACAGCATAATTCATTATTTAAGATGGTAAGTCGAGGTCTCCTCCTGGACAGATGGACTGCACTCTGGACACACCTATCTCACTAAATCCAATGTAGTCTAAGATGGCTCTAGATCAGAAACACACATCCACAACTTAGATACCTAAAGCACCATCATTTTCTGTCTAAAGCTTTGATGCAGCAGGAAACCCACAAGGATAACAGGACCTACCTAGTGGGAGCTTTGAGCAGTTGCAGGGATCTGTTCATGTGATCTTCTTACAGGACAGGGGCTCATAAAATTCAACACTAACTAGTGCCCAATTCACATTTCAGGTCAAGCTATTCCCACACAGTAACAAACTACAGTGCTCTTCAAACACCTTGTGGAGGACAGAGGTATACAGACCCACAGATCATTTTACCTCCTGTTTAAGAAAATCTTCCCCAAATTTTTGCAAGGCAGTTAGTCAGATCTTTAAATCTGTTAAAAGAGACAGGTCAAGGGGATACTGACTTAGGTTAACATGTGCATTAACCAGAAGAAGGTTTGCTGTCAGGGAAAAGGAAAAAAGGATGACACATTGATAGAAATGGGATTTACTATTAGTAGGGAATAAGGAGGGGAGAAAGGACAGACGTAGCATTGCTAAGGAGTATCAAAAGAACATTTCAGACAAAACTACCATTAAAAGTACTAACACGTATATGTTTAGCACTATCTCAAATTTCAAGAAATAATTTTTTAAACAGGTTGTATTGATGTGTATTTTTAAAAAATTCCAGCAGTTACAATGCTATTGCTGAAAATGACAAGGAAAGATTTCATATGCAAATGGAAATCAAACTCAACTTGGTCAAAATCATTTAAGCACTTTGGATCATTTATTGCCTAGAGATTAAGATGTGTCACCCAAAAATACAGCAAGGACTGATTACAAAGCCTCTTGATTTAATATGAAGGGAAATGACCTAGCCAGATATTCTATTAAAAACTGGGCAGAGTAGATCATGCAAAATTATTATCTTCACTCTGTTCCAAATCCACATTACTATTTTTTTCCTATTAATATTTATACAAAATGCAAGAAAATTTTTCTGCATTATCATAATCTGAGAAAATAATTTCCCCCCCACTATCTCCCTAAGATTTGCAAAATAAATAATGATATACCAATAAACACAAAGTCTGACTTAACATTAATAGCTTTTTCCGACATTTATGAATGATTGTGATGATAACAAGATGATATTTTTTTCTTAGATATCAGACATTACCTTACTGGTCTACACTGGGTACATAATTTTCTTTTTATCTATCATTGAAACAAAGGCTATTATCAGCCTGAAATATACAGCTGAATTTGAAACACAAATCAATACAAAAATATCCAAAAGTTATGTAAAAGGTCTAGAATTTTGATTACACAGATAATGAACAGGGAAAAATACATTTGTTTTTGCCTTTTTCCAACATAGTACAAATCTGTTAATCAGGAGACTCCAATCTGTCAGAACTTGAATTTAGGGCATCATTTTAAAAATGGAAAACTTGCCTAATAAAAAATGCAGCAAAATGCCTTTTAAGGACTCCACACAATGGACTAATGGCATATATAACTTATTTAAACAGCACACCTGATAAAGCAAAGCTTTTCATGATACTGAAGTGGAAACTGGGTTTTGGTGGTACAAGTTCCCAGGTGGACACCTTAGTACCCTTCAAAATACTCCATTTTAGTGTGTTCTCACTGACAGACGCTACTTCCATAAATATGGTACAGCGACTGCTAGATGATCCTCCATAATCTGCTCTCTGTAAGTTGTTAAGTCTCCTTTGACCACAAAACTTAGAATGATGAGTTTCTAAGCACAACATGACCAACTTAATTTGGGATTTTTGAGTGGTCTTGAGGAATGCGTTCTCTAAAGGATTCTAGAGAAAACAAATGTACTCCGGTACTGGATAATAATGAGATCATAATTTAGCTGGCAAATTTTTTAAAGGTCTGTTCAGCTAAGTGAATTTTGCTGGAATTCAACTGCTTAGTGAGATTCTTTATTTTTATTTTTCTTCTTTAGAATATTCAAGTGATTTCCAACTCACTCTTGCTCAGATTTCAAGCAATGTATTGCTCATCACGTCTTTCCTTTTCCTCATTCTGACCTCACATTTTTTGACTCCTACTCTGATTTCTGAATCTCAGGTAATCTTTGAAAAGCCTGCCTAGCCAAAACACGTGCATGAAAATCACAGTGAAGAAACCATTATTCAAGGAAATGTCACATCACTGCAAAAATGATAATTACTCAATAATAAAAAACCCTGAATCAAGTCTGTCTCAAGGCTTCCATCTAAAGACAATAATGTTAGCTCACAAAATGCATCCCTCTTTTCCATTCCTCAAGCCTATAGGACAGGCAAACCTAAGTCCGTCATGACAGTCACATCAAACTCACCTCCAACAGGACTAGGGGAGATGCTGAGAGTTGTTTTTTTGCTTTTCCTCTTCTCTGATAATAATTTCAAATAATTCAGGAACATAGTGTACAACGCATTGTTCATGTCCATGTCATCTTACATCTGAGACACTATTCTTAAATGTCTACAGTTGTGCCGGAGGAGTTTAATAATAAAAGCGGTTTAAAGAAGACGGAAAAAAGATAAGGCAGTAACTGAAAGATGCGAAAGAAAACAAAGCAGCTAAGCAGTTCTTTGGTAGGATATTATTTATTGATTTTAGCTGAAAGAAAGTATTTCCAACTCAAATCAATAATTTATAGCAACACCCCAGTGAAGTAGGGAAGATTTTTCCTGCACAGTGCCAGGATGGCTGTTCTTCCTGAATAAAAATGTGTGGTTCTGTCTATCAATAAAAACATGTGCCCCAGTGAGGATCCAGGAAGAGAAACAGATGCTCAGACTTTGCATCAGTGCCAATGAATCAGCACTGAGCCCCAGATCATTCTTTTTAATTAAATTCTAAGGGGGAAAATATACCATGTGCACACACCAGCTTTACTGATTTACTGTGGCACACACTCAGGGTCTGGCTTAATTTATTTCTTTATTTTTTTACTCAAAGGTTTGTGAACACTTAAGAAATGTTTTCTCAATTAAAAATCAATAGAACAGACACCGACCGATGTGCACAGCAAATCATAACACAATGTGCAATGCTGAGGCACCAGTGGAACAGAATACCCCTTATTCATTTCTGTTTATTTTAAAAACAGGCTGTAAATGTTTTGTTGATCTCAATTCCTGTAATCCTCCTGGAAAACTGCTGACCTTCTCCTAGTGTAGCAGTGGTGTTATTCACATACCATGTTATATTCTGTATGTGCTATGCTGAATGAAATGATCAATTTCTGGATAATACTCAAGGAGTTCTGATTCATTTCGTAACCCACTCTGATAGCAGTAACTACAAGGATTGGACTAGATTTGAACTGAGAAGCTGGAGAATAAAAGGTGAACTAACAATTAAAAATTTCACAAAGCTGGCCGATCCAGGTTGCACTTTCAAGCTTCTGAAAAATGTCAACTAATAGCAATGGTGGGAATCAGAAAGGTGTGGGTGGAACTTGTCACAAAATGGATTTTTTTTCCCCAAATGAAATACTGGTTAAATTCCACTTCACGTCAGAACCGAAAGCTCAAATGTTCTTCTGAGAATCAATATTTGGATGAAGATGCAATGACTCTTCTCAGATGGAGATTTTTTATTTCACACTAGCACAGTAAAAAAAAGTATAATTTTCAACTTCCTAATTTGAAACTTGAATATTTAGTTCTGATTCTTACTGTAAGAAAAATCTTTAATTGAAATTTTCTGCAAGGAAAATGCCAATGAAAGCCAAACTACTATCCTCTACTGCAGAAAAACACATGCAAAAACTTGGGTTAGCTACAACTGCTTGCCTAATTTTATGACAAACATCTGTTTTTTCTAAGTTGCTGCAGAACTCCGTGAAGTAATAATGCCTGATAATCTCAACAAGCAACAACTCCTACAGCTCCAGGAGTCACCCTCTCATGAACTCTACTCATGTAGAGCGTAGTACAGTGTGTGCATTGCACATACAACATCTAGGTTTCTATGGACATACATTTTTGCTCTCTCCAAAGCATTCCATAGTCAGATTTCCCTGTAATAAAACACTATCTCACTCTTCTGGACAAACAAGAGCTGTTCCCTACCTGTCCATTGACAGTTGTGCCACCAGTGTCACATCGGTGTTGTCTGAAGTAGGCTCATACTCGTAATGGAGAAAATACAGATGAGTGCGATGGACAGTGAAGCGTTCTCGACGGAATTCATAGCACAAGTCATCCTCGTCCAGCTCTGACAGCTGCTTCTGGAGCTGCAAGGAAAAAGTGGACGTAAACACCATTTCCTTGTAATTATTTTAGCAAATCAGAGAGAACCAGGAGGCTGGGAACTTGCAGAACGGTGCAATGAGGAATGGAAGTGGAACATACAAGTAGCAGGGTTTTCCTGAGCCTCTTGTTACTGCACAAGAGAAGGGCTTGCAAGTAAATTCATAATGCAGAGAGTACACTGTATTATGGTCTATATATTCTATATATAATCTGTATTACATACTTTCAAGATCCAGACTAGCAATGAAACAGTGACGAATCACAAGTTGAATAAAGTTTCAGAGTTAATGTTCTAATGTGAAACATAATTTCATCCTTACTAGAAGCAGTGTTCACACTAGTCACAGATATTCTCCATGAGACAAAACTCAGCAGCAGATTTGGCACTGAGAGATTCCCAGTCTGCTGCCTCTGCTGGAGAAGAGTAACTGCAGCTACCAGTACAGACAGACAGCTGTGAAAGTAACGTCTTTAACTGACCATTACTCCTTCTCTTGAGATTTATGTTCTTTCCACTGCAGAGGTGCCAGAAGTAAGCCTACACTTTAAATCAGATTTATGCTTCTGGATACCTAGTTGGAGAAATCTGGAGGATGGTAGGTAACTTCCTGGCTCCCTTGAAAACCAAGCCTCTTTAAAGTCAAAATGGGCATCACAAAGCAATCTAATCCCTAGTGTCTTAGATATGTGGCTTTAAGAGAATAAAGTTTTGCTCTGGGAAAAAAATAGAAGTGAAAAACCGAGCAAGTGTCCATGCAGATGAGCAATTCAATTACTAAACTGATTATTTTTTGGGGTTGAACTAGATGATCACTGAAAGGTCCCATCCAAATCAAACTATTTTATGATTATACGGTTCTGTGATTTTAACGCCAAACATCTAGCTAGGATATTGAGAATGCATTAATTTAAAAGGAAAAAACAGTAAATAAATCATACCTGAAGTAAAATGTTATGAAGATGAAAGATTTTTATGGTTTTAACATGTGAATTTGAGTCCAGTATCTACTGCTCTAAAATGTAGGTTACTAATGAAGGTATCATTTTTATATCTGATTTCTTAAAAGCGTCTTGTAAGAACAATTAGTAAAATATTCATCAGCAAATGAGAAAAATACCCATTATGTAGGAATTTAAAAAATTTTAATCACTGTGTTACTCAAAACTATTTAATTAAAAAGATTATTGAATTACAGACATCTTTTTGTCCTGCTCAGAATGATTAAAGTAATAGTTTCACCATTATCAAGAATAAAAAAAAAAGTAGGTATTTTTTGTTCTGTGTTAAGAAGAGCTGTTGTTATTGGAACTATAAGCATAATGGCTGCCATCCACATTAATGCTTACAACTGAATGTTTTCCTGTGAAGGCTGATGGAATAATTCCTGATATTTTCCTGTACATCACTCTATAATTTTCTTCTGAATAATGGAAATACCTACTTTGATTTCAATGAGTTTTGGATCAGGCTGTCATGCTTCTCTGCTATTGCTCTGCACAGATCTTAAAACACCCCTCAAGAGGGACTGCTTTTAGAAAGATGAGTCTGAATCTTGACAAATCTTTACTCAGGCAAAACTTCTATTGATATCAAGATCTCTTTTAGGCGGAATAGAAATCAGGGTAGGTTCAGTCTTTCTACTTTACAAATCATCATTCACTTGAGCCTGCACTGTATTTTCAAAATCGCATTCAAAAAATATTTGAATTAAACTCAATATTTACAACAATGACTAGAAAGTGTCTCCTATCTTTCTGTTTCTTTCTTGAATAGGGACATTACTGTGCCCTTAACAGAATTATTAAGGAGATGACTGAAATTTAAATGGTTAAAACAACAGCAATGCACATTTTAGGGGTACCTTACTATCCTTCTGAATGTACAAATGACCAGGCCAGAAGATTTTAATTGCACAGCAGTTATTCATCAGGCAGTCACTGAATAATTATCAGATTGCATTTGCGGTGAAAGCTAAGAGGCTATAAATACTTAATTATGAGTTCAAGAATAACATTTGGAGCTAAATTATGGCTTTGTGCACTATTGAACCCGGGGTGGGAGAAGAGGAGGAGACACAGCTTCTTAGGAGTCCCAAGTTTTTAATGGTGAGATTCACCAAATCACGAAGTTGGAGACGGAGGTGAAGAAAGTATCATAAAATTTCTCTTAATATAATCTTTTCTACAGTATTCATATAATGTGGATCCATTATTTAAAGACAAAGAACTCTTCACTCGGTTTGAAGTTTGCTCCTACACTATGTCTTCTTTAAAAGATGTGTTTGTAATGGGAATGCTGACAGATCTATGCAAACAGATGCTTAAATACAGTGCACAAAGTAAGAACCTTAATATAGCTGGATTTGGTAAAATCCATTATGGATTTTTCTTTTCCCTATAATGGATACCTCCATTATATTGATAATGATAAGCCTAACCCAGCAAAGATTTCTCAGCTGTAGATACAGCATGTATTCTCATAGGCAAGTACCTGCTAAGCAAAGATTCTGTGTTTCTAAAAGAGTTTCAATGCTAAGGCTACTTGCCACTTAGCTTGTGGGAAATGTCACTCCTAGGAAACACTCTCACAGTTGAAAAATATATTATTTTCGAATTGTGTGGAGTAGACAGTGTCTGAGGAAATACTAGGTTGGGAAGTGACAAGTGCCTTCATTAGCATCATGGTGCTAATTGGTTTAGAAATAAAAATGTCAGCCATGATATGCATGATGCCCCAACAAAGAAACAAATTCATAAAGAAATATGGGCTAAATTATTTCTCTGGGACACCAGCTGCAGCAGGAGATCAGGCTCCATCTCAGGAAAAGTAGTCTTTGAAGCTAGGCTGGTCAGAGAAGTAATTTACCCTTGATCTTCTAGTTCTTACTTCTCCACATTTCTATGTGGTGAGGTGTTTTGTATCCCTATGCCAGGTGGCAGACCCGTACGATACATTGCAATACAACATGTACCTTTCACTGGTAAACTGGTTACTCTGCTCGTGAATCTTCCATCTTAAGGCTGTTCCTAATGCAAGCAAATTTGTGATTGGCTTAGATTTTTTTCCTAAACTGCTGTGTCACTGAAACAATTACTTCCCATCAAAACCCAGGACTTTCTATCAGATGAGCTCAGCTAAAAATCCAAGATCAGAAGTATTTGCTGAGGGATTAGATATCAAAAAAAGATCAAAGCCCACCAACAAACAATGTCATGTATCTAGAGGTCAGTTAGATCTTGGGAAGGAGATAATACCCCTAATGTAGGCTCTCTCATCAAGTGTTTAAGTTGAGGTGAGGCGCCACTAGCCTTAAGTCACTCACTCAGTATCACATTTATCGAAGAACTGAGCAGCTTAAATGAAAACTTAGAACTTTCAGATCATCTATCCTTTTCCCAGGTGTCCACCGTTAAGTTTCATAGCACAAAATCAACTCAGCTTAGCCACTGAAATTAAAGATGACACCAGCCCAGGATGCAACTAAAATCTGGTTATAAAGTGCAGCAGTTTCATTTTCTCCTGTGTAGCTGTCCCAGGTCTCACCAGTAAGCAATTCATATGGCCACATTTAGAACTTTAAAAGTGTGTGAATTAACAGTTGCCTTTAGCATGGCTTAAACAAAGCAGATGATGATGTAGAGAGGAAAAAGCATTCAGTGAGTGTTCTTGTGGATGACCTACATAAAGTCCTTCTGGCCACTCCAATGATCAGTAATAAAAGCCATGTCAATTAAACTTTTATTCCTCCCACATCGTAAGATTTTCTACATTTGCTGTGGGTCAAATCGAGCCTTCTACGAAACAAAGCTCTGCTAAGGACAAAGAGGACAGTGCCTGAGCAAACCCACCTGGCAGGAGGAATTTTGCTGTAGCATGTGAAAACCACTGATACTCCTGCTAAATGGAAGCGATGGCTTATCCTGACTGCAAATATTCAACACAACTGAGAACGCAATTTTTAGGCAGGTGGCACATCTCGGACAGTTCTGTATATATGAAATACAACTTGCCTTGATCTAGTTGCAGAGATCCAATTTGGTAGTTCTCTGTATCTCCTTTCCCCGTACCCTTGACAAACCTTTCTGGCTGAGCTGTTACCAGATCCCCTTGCAGCACAGTGTCTTGACAGGTAGGTCACCTTGCTTTTGTTGCCCAGATTAGTCTTTGACCCATTCCTTCCCGTGTGGGAAGTTCTATGGGTCTAAGTCAGTCCTAGTCCTGTGTCTCGTCCCATGCTCCCTATTCAAGCAGTCTGCCAGCTCCTTATACCTACAGGCATCCAACTGTCCTTTCCTCTTCCTGGTACAAACACTCTCCCTTTCCTTTCTGCTTTTGACCTGGATTTCATCCTTTTGTATCTGAATTTGCATTTTTTCTCCTCCCTACTGTCTGGACATCACTGAGGGCAATGGATATCCCTCAGAACAGAGACCAAATACAGGTTCTTGTTCTACTGTCCAGTCAGAACCTGGCATGAAGGATTCAGAGGAAACAGTCAGAGAAAACACCAGTCTTTGTCTATATGCCCTGCCTGCAGCATGCCCAACCCTCCTGTGCCACTGGGATGTATATAATCTGGTCAGATGTATCCATGCACACTCCTAAGAGTCTCCAGAGACTTGAGCCTCCTTGAAGTCAATGCAAACACCACTGGCAAAGTGTAAGCCATAATTTTTCTGCATTATAATTCCCTAATTTGTCACCAGATTTGCAAAAGACATGTTCCTGGCCCAAAAGTCATCTCCTTCTCTGAGGAATGGAGTATTTTCATGAAGAGGTCATCAGAGCTTTTGGTGTGGGTAAACCTCCAAGCTTTCCTCCACGTTTCACTTCCAATATGAGAAAAGAAAAAAAGCGTGTAACAGTGTGACAAAAAAAAAAAAAAAAACCAACAAAAAAACAAAACCCAGTCCATGTGCTCCTCCACTTCATAATATTATAAACAGTTGAAAGCAGTATAATGGCAACTTTCAGGCAAGTAACAGGATGGTCTGCCAGCTCAGCATTTAATAACAATAACAGTTACAATAATAGAAACAACACAGCTGGGGGAGTCAGGATTTCACCTCAAAAATGCCATATACCATCTGTTATTACTAGAGAAAGACTATGACATCAGAAAATAATAACTTCAAATTGCAGTTCTACAAATGAACCTGCACTCTTGAAATTCAGCAGGAGCAAAGGGTACTCAAAACATCAGTCTGACTGCAAGTTCAGGGCTGTGATACTGACTTGGAAGGTTCATTTGCATGCTATTTTTAGTCACTCAGAAATTCCTAGATTTGTTAGTAGTGTTTATACTGTGTGGTACCTTGCTGGAATCTCCCTCTTTTCTGGTGGATACTATAAGTTGGCATGCACAGCCTTTTGTTCATTACAAGAATCTTCGGTTTTGCACAAAAGAAGCAACTGAGTAAAAACATATTTAGTACGTAAGTACACATATAAGGAAGTGTGTTAAGGGATGGCTGGAGTTTTTTTACACTGTTTCTTCGTATTGCTGATTTGAAAATGTGAGAAGAAAAACCTGCAGACATTTTTTCCTCCTGTCTTTCCTAGAAGTCTTCTCTAATGGGCGTGTACTGTTCTTTCCTTAAACTGAGTGGACTCAGTGATACACTTCCCGCTGATCTTGCTCTGGGGCTTTGGATCAAGACACAGGCTTCACTAACAGGGGACACTCCATTCAACCTTCAGATTAAATGCTTTGGCAGAAGTACCTGGTGAGAAGCTGTCTGCAGGAAAGAAGTTTTATAAGAATGCTGAAAGGTTGAGTGTGTGTCTTGGTCTAAAATCAAGCTTACAATAACTATCTCATAGAGTAACTGTAGAGATTGCCTGGAAGATCCTGCTGAAATATTTTAGGCTTTTGAGTAAGTCCTTGAGAATAAAATGCTTGATATAATCATTAAAAGCCAACAGAAGATGTTCAAACTTCAGATTATTATAAGCTTTGCGTTTTTGGATTTCCCAAAAATCTTCCTCATTGCATCAAAATAAGCAAGAAGGTGTGGAAAAGGGGAAATAGCATGGTGTAAGTAGGATGGAGCGACTAAGGACATGCTCTAAGGCCCACTCAAGGCAGTAACTGTGTTTACAGGAGAATTTGGTTCATATTCTGAATTTTCCACCCAGAATCTGCACAGAAGACAAAGGGATGATTGTAATACCAACTTGCAGAGAAGAGCCTGCTTTGTGTGACCTCACTCCAGCACATTTTGAACAAGGGGGACTTAGGGCACTCTTAGCTCATGGCAGGCTCCTGCTCCCAGCCTGTTCCTGCTACACAGAGGGTCTTAAATATTTTTTAGGAAGGGATGAAGCATTCATGTACACATAGACATACATATATGCATTTTTACATAAACAGAAAAATTATCTCAGTCTGTGGGGTTTTTTTTGCCTCTAATATTTCAGTTTTGGAGCCCTACCTGTTCTATATATTCCTATTTGCAAAGCTTTGGAATGTAGTAACAGTGCTGTTTGGTGAAACTGAAGATCAACATCTGATTAGATCAGGACTATGCAGTACATTATTTGAAGATGTCCTTGAGACCTCTTAAAATTCATTCTGTGGTATTATACTTTCATAGCAAACATTAGAAAAAGAAAAGTACTGGTACTTCCACATGCATATAGACATAATATATATTTAAGCATACATGCATTCAGATGCATACACAGAGGAAGGGTGAGAGAGATTAAAGTGAGGTCCAATTACCTCTTAAAGTAATGCCCCTTTACATCTCTCTGGCACTGTTAAGAGTACTTAAAAAGGGAAGATACATAATTTACATTCATTTTAAGGCCATCTCTGTACTGACGCGAAGCGTAAAGGGGCCTTAGAGAAACAGAATCAGCCCAACAATACCCACTACCACACTTCCTTTTCCTGTTCTACAGATATTTGCATTACAAATGGAATGCCTTAATTACAGGTTGAATTGTAAATAAAACATTACTACAAATATTAAGCTGTAGAAAAGCAGTGGCTGGTATACTGGAACAAGACCTTAAGGATATCTCTTGATACAGCCAGACTGTGAGCGAGACTCACACCAAGCCATTGCTTCTTCCACAGCAGGGCTCAGTGCATTTAGTGCTCAAGTAATTCTCTCCAATTATAAACAGCAGAGCAGTTCTGACATTTTTTCCACTGCTTCACAGTGGAGAGAAGCACAGGCAGATGAAGGAGCACCCTCAACCCATGTACACTGCCTAACATAAGAAAGCCCTGTTGTGTTTTGGGGAGTCTCAATTCAGGAAAAAAAAGGAAAAATAATAGCAAAAGAAAAAATAATTCAAACAGCAATTCCTACCTCATACATAACTGACTTAATAGGTTTTATATCCTTTTATGTAACACACATGCTTAAGAATCCTAATGGAAGCCTATGAATCTTTTCAGACTGAAGGTTCACCTGGGCCAGATTCCCTCCCCAGTTGCGAGCTGGCTGCCTAGGGGAGTGTAAAAGCAGGGCGAGTCTACAGTGAAGATTTCTCAAAACTCTAACCTAGACCTCAACTTGTGGTTCAATGACTTTCAGCACCTTTCAAAGCTTAAAAGCTCCTGATTGATTTGCTTTCCAAGAAGAGTAATTTTTGAGGATACGTATACCTTTAGAAACATTACCCCTGCTCAACGCTTCATCACATTGTGAATGAAATGTTTTTGTTTTGAACCTACTTGCTATTTCCACTTCATGCCCCCTAATTCTTGTATGGGGGGAATGACAGTGGTTTCCTCTTCACCTTACAAGATGTTCTGCTTCTGAAGATAATCCTGCAAAAGATCATGGGAATGTGCTGTATTTAAAAGGACACCTGTGACACTACAGCAGAGAGAGCAAGAGTGGTTTTCAAGATAATCCTGTTCTTAGGGTCTCATAACTTCAAAGCTGAAACTTTCTTGCTATATTCTACAATAAAAGGATATAGTCAAGTTTAGAGGGGAGTTTATATTAAGGGCAACGAATACAAATGTCTTCTAAGTGACTACTCTGAAGCTTTCTGAAGTTGGATTTTTTCCTATGTTTGATTGTTTCAATAAAAGGCCTTTAACCTTTTCGTATCTCTTGGCAAATTAAGAATCATGTATTTTTTGTATGTCTGGCTCATTCTTTTCCAGTGTCTTTTTTTTTTTTTTTTAATAAATATATATAATTTAGAAATGGAAGAATGAGTTACATTTCTTATTCAGATGCAAGCCATATCCTATATCATATGCATTCTACTTGTCTTGAACAAGAAACAGGCTTGAACAGTTAGTCATTTCCAGTGTCTGTCAACCAGATACAAGTTCAGTAAAATGTGTTGTTTTTAACTTTAGGGACTGCCATTTACAGCAAGGACTTGCATTTGCCCTGCACTGCTCCCAAGGAACTTGTTGTCTGAATACATCTGTTTATTAAGGATTTATAGAGCTCTGGAAAAATACAGAGCAAGAAGTAAGTCTGTGACTGCATTCATACACTTTGAACCTACACAACATATTTTGAATTCAGTATAATTTTAACTAGCATTCTCAAAGTGTGATAAAAGTGTGTATTGTTGTCTTTTTTTTAATTTCTCAGTCACCTTTTCTCTTCCTATTCTATCCTCTGCCCTGTCTCTTGTATCTTGATGTCTCTAAGGGTGAGGCTCTTAGTGGTCTTTTATCACACTGAGTTCACTTGATTGACTAAAAGCCTCTTGCAGAGGATCTTCTTCCTCTGTGTGCTTTTGCTCTGGTGGTGCACTTGCCTTCCCTCTCTCTCATTTTCTCTCTTGCTTTCCCTCACCTCCTTGTCTCTCCCAGTTAAGCCCCACTCCTTTCAGAAAACAATGAGATGGTAAAATAAAGTGTCTGGGAAGCTGTGCCTTGGGTTAAAATATATCTACCCAACCTCTTAGTGCTACATCTAAAAATATGGGAATGGCATCTCCTGTGGTCCTTTTATTCACAGGCTAAATGGAAACACTACCAGCCTCAATGATGATATTGATTGTCAATTACCTCTTAATTGCTAATGTGTACATGATACTAGTTTTGCCTAATTGATTTTTATACAGACAACATTGTATATTTTAGAAATATTTTTTCATGAATAAAGTGTTACAAATTCCTTTTTATTTCCTTTCAGACTATGTAGGCAAAATTAGTACTTGGTCTACAAATCTCCAGAGACCACATTATACACAAGGAGTTCATATACATCTGGGTATAAACATTTCAGTTAACAGTTTTTTTTCTTTGGAATTATATGCGCTAATGCACAAGCACACACATACACGTACATCTGTGGGTAAACATCCTTGATTTCAATAATTTTTGAAAGATTTGCTTAGTCTGAAAGGTTCTGATTGCAAATTTTATGCAGACACACATAAATACTACTTTGATTGGTTAAGGGATATACAGAAAAAACCTGCAGTTTCATAGCCTATGTGTACCTTGGAGCATTTGCTCATTCTGTAGTCTGCAACATAGCAAAAATTCACAGACCTAAATCCAGCAGTCTTAGTATTTTCCTTCCTTCTTCATTATTTGTGCATTAGTATCTACCACACAAAACTGACATCACTGTATATTGAACAAAAACAGCAAGAAACAAGACCTCCTGGAAAGTTACAGGTCTGCCATACTAAATCCAAAAGACAGCCCTGGCTACCAAGGAAAAAAATTAACTCTATCCCAGCTGAAAACAGGACAAGGTTTAATGGTGAGATTTACAAAATTGCCTAATGGAATAAGAGCCCAAATCCTCATTTTCATCTTGTGATGTTACCTCTGTTGGGGATTTTAAAAGGGTAAAGTAAACAAAAAAAACCCAGCAAAACAAAGGGTACAGATGGGATTAATACAACGGTTTTACAGGTGAGGAACTGAGGCACTGAGAGATAAATGATTTTCACAGTGTCATTCTGGGAATCTGAGCACTGCCTTTAACTCTCCTGATTTCCACTGCTCTGCACTACCCTCACAACCAACTCCACGTCTTCAGAAATCCTTTTCCTTGTATCAACCACCCTTTGTATCATCAAGTCTTAGATATCCCACTTACATTTTCACTGTTAATATCTGCTTCACTGGGGCAGCCAAAGAGTTCCCGTCTCAGCAAATTCCCATCATATTCCAGGAATGTCAGGTAGAGGTTGCGGAAAAACTCCACATGCTTGTTTTTCACTCGCAGCTTCTTTGGTGAGTTCCAGTGAATCACCTCAGAGGGAAAAAAGAAAAAAGACATCCTGCTGTTAGAATACATATTTGCTTTATCTGCTCTTTTTTATGTCTGTTCAGTGTGCTGCCCTCTTACAAACAGAAGAAAAAAAACCCCACAAACTATCCAGACTTCCTTGTCTTTTTATAGGGAAGGCTTTGTCGTGTCTTTCACAAGTAACTGTACGCACTGGAGGTGACATGCTTGGAAACACTTCCACGGTATCACCTGCACATTTGAGTGAGTGTGCTACTCTGTGTTGAGAAGCAGAACCTCCTAAGTGCTTCCACTAACTCTAATCACGGAGCTGACAGTTTATGGACTCTGCTGAAGAAGATGGAAGGACAAGGGACACAGCAATGTAGGTGTTAAACATTAATCTCAGACTTCCACATGAGTATTTCTGCTAATGAAATTGATTCCCTATTTCAGGCCAGGCAGCCTCTTTCCTGGTTAGGTACTGAGAAAAAGCAGCTAGAAATTAATTCTTATACCCATTTAAATAGTTCCAAAAGGACTGAATTTAACCTGACTTCCTTTTTTCCATTGCTTCATTTAAACACGACTGATCTCTGTTGCATTAACACAACACAGTAATGCAGGACACCTTCTCACCCTCTGAGTTCAAATTTCTAGCAGATATTTATTCACTGCTAATGGGACATGACTGTCACAATGGCCTAGACTTAAACTGTAATGCTGGCATAAGGGGCCTGATCGTCATTTGCATTGATGCAACTTTGCACTGCTGCCAGTGTGAATGGGAATGGGGCCCCAAGGAAAAACCAAGAGGGAGTCGATAGTAGCTTGCAGGAATGTTTTCATTTTATAGAGGCTATATTTTAGACATAAGAAAAAATCACCAAATATATTGTATTCAGTTTTATTCCTGTGACTTTTAAAGAGGATGAAAACAAGAGTCTCCCTTGGGAATGTTTCCAAGCTCTAAGTTCTGGAAGTTCCCTGAATCCATTAATTTCATTGTGTGAAGACACTGTGTCAGTCGCACACAGCACAGAGTGGCAGCATCATGGTCAGCTTTGCTCTGAACATCAGAGTTCAGGGAGGGAACACACCGAGCTGAACCACAGCACATACAGCAGGAGCAGCCCAGAGAAGATGAATGCAGTTTCCTTGGTGTCAGTCACACAGCTCCCTCCATAGGAACAGGGAGTTCTCTGAAACCACAGCACTGGTTGCCCAGTGAGTGGACTAGACAAGGAAAGAGCAGGATGCAGCCTGAATTCTACCTGGACTACAGCAAACAACACAGTCACTCCACTGAGTACATATACTGCCATAAAAGCTATGGCACTCTATTCTACCTACTCAAAACCCACGAAATATCTCCTGACAAGAAAAGCTTTATCCATTCCTGGGATTTCACTGCTAAACCTACCAGAAAATCATACAAGTACTTAAAAAAAATACCTGTAGGGAAAGAAGATAATTTCAGATATTAGCAAATTGCTTTTTCCAGTTATAGGAACACCTTAAATAAAGATTATGATGCATCTATACACTGCATAAATTTGGGAAACTATTTGGGCCAAATGACTTGGTGTAAATACTTGTCCCAGGTAACACTACACTCTTTTCTGGTTTTACATTTGTCCAGGGGTTCAGAAGTGTAGCATAACTGTGCAGGAACATGTTGCTGCATCATGTGGGGCAAATACAGACCACCACACAAATGAAAAGAGCTTTGGGTAGGTAAGGGCATAAACTTAAAAGAATGTATTTTCTCCACTGAAAAACAGATCTTCAAAATCTCCTTTCTCTGAAAAGAACTGGATGTATTTCCTCCATTGTATTGAACTGCAGCAAAAGGCATTAATGCTTGAAACAAATCTCAGCAATTGAATTCTACCTCAGGGAAATGGGCACATGTAACAGAAGCACAGGGCTGAAGGAACCTAAAGGGTTATTTAACAGTTTTACAGGGTACCAGCATGCATTTCTACAAGCAGGCATAGAATGGAAACTGTCTGCTGGTAACTTGTACTTATTTAAGAGTGGATCAAAGAAAGCTACGCAGCTGGCAAATGGAACAAAAATACTTGTTAAGAAAAACCTTTTGTGTGCTTTCCATGCGGCTCCTACACTTCATGTGCTTCCTTTTGGATACTCACAAGCATCCTCATCTTCACAAGCACCCTAATGCTGCTGAGCTCTCTAAACATCCAGAGACTTGGGAACCATGAACACAGACATGGCTAATGATGATAACCTCAGAAACTCTCACAGGACAGGCTCCTTGCTACTGCAGGAAATTCCCATCAACACACACAGTGTCACATCACATCCAGGCATTTGCTGACATCTCTACCCAGTTGTGTGGGAGACGCTTTCAAACCCAGACAACTGCAATTGTCAGTGCAGAGGCTCTTTGCTGCTGTGCTTCAGGACCTGTTGTGTGTGTAGAAGCTGGTTAAGTGTCAAGGGCTTAGCCGGTTGTTCAGATTGGATCAGATTTGAAATGTGTCAGGATGCTGCACATACACTGATGTCAGGAACCTGGAATGAACTGCCCAAAGCTGAATGGAGTCAATGACTATCCAAAAAAGCTGATTTTTTAATCAAGAAGGATAGCACATGCCAATGTGTGCTAAAATGATGCGCTAAAGAACATAAAGAACTGTGTAACCATCTGGATGACCTGAGGTAGAAAAACCACAAAACAGGTCTAGCAAAAAAAGCACGCTGCTTTTCAAATGTAACACAATTAGACAAATACTATGTGATATACAAAAGCATAAAAAAGAACAGCAAGTTACAAAAAGCAACAAGATTCTTAACCATTGATATACAATACTACATCCAAAGACTATACTCTTTTTTATGTCAGCTCACGAACTCACATTCAGTTCTGGCTGTCTGATATGGTCTACTGCACCATCAGCTACAGCAGAATTTGTGCAGGCCAAGACACTCTTGTATAGACTTTCATGGGCATCAGTGAGGTACAAGATAAAGACTGCACAGGTAAAGCTATGGCCACTGCATTAGAGACTTTACTGTGCACAACAGTAAATTGATTGGAGAAATAAAAAAGATTAGTTGGCAAGAGACTACAGGGAAATCAGAAGAAAAAAAATTCATTTTGTTTGAAGAGTGTTATCTCCACATTAAAAAGAGAAAGTGAATCTAGAAACTGAAAATCTCATTACTCCAGCATCCCTGTTCCAAGGCTGAATAGCACCATAATGCTGTGTTTATTTCTTCCTCTAGTTTCTGTGCTATTCCAAAGTTCTGCTCGCTTACAGAGGAAACTGCAGCTAGAAATATAAAATTCCAGTGGAATTATCTGAGTAGACACCTCAGGAACAATGCTAGCCTTCAGGTGGACCTACGGATCCTTCCCACTCTTGATCACAGCCTCCCGCGAACTATGAAAAAATAAACTTCTTGAATCTTCATTTAGCAATTTCAGTACTGAAGGATCAGAACTTAAAATTCCACATCTATTTAACACTTGGTTAGTTGTCATTAAGCAATTTGGCACCATCCACATTTCTGTTAATACCATCCTAGTTAATCAGCAACCATTACCACCCCCTGATTACACACAGCCAGCCTCCTGGAACACTTCCATACACTTGTGGCCTAAAACAGGCTAACTGCACCCATAGTTCCCATTTACTCCCCAGGTTCTGACCCAAGGCACTCAAATGATGACACAGTAGGAGCCTCATAGACTAGCAGTGGGATCTGAGATGGGAGGGAAGAGAGGCTATTATATACTGGGGGAGTCTAGGAAGGCTCTCAGAACAGTTATCTGGATGGAAATACACTGAAAACAAAAACCCTAGCAAACCTCCTTACATTACCATCTACATTTAATCTCTGGGGAGATTAAATATTTCAAACATGATGTCCAAAACACTAAACAATAAGCTTGAATACAACATTATTTCTATAGGTACCTTTAACCATTTTTTCCCTGAAGCATTTTCTCTCTCAAAAAGAAGTATTTAGCCAAATGTTTCCTTAACCACAATCCCTTCCATTTTTTTACCCAAAGAAACATTTTGATAATTTCTTACTCCACTTCAGCCCTCCCAGAATCAGAGAGCACAGGATATCCTGTATAATTATATACCTGCCTTTCAGGCTGAAGGGCAAGAAATAAGAATAAACTAAGCTTAAATTTAAGCTTAAAGAAGTTTAATTTTGCAAGGCACTGAACAGACATCCTTTATTAAGCCCATGAGCACTTCACAATTTAGGTAAACAAGCGATATTGTTTTAAACAGGAAGCTTTCCTGCTAAAAAACTAGACTCCTTTCTTGGACAACCAGACATTTCCGACCGAAATCAACAGGAGTTAGACATTTGGCAAATCTGCACATAAAAGCCACCTATATATGTCACTTTAATGCCATCTCATTTGGCTTTTTTTAGAAGTTTAAATATGCCCCAAATCACACTGCAAATATGCTCCACATGTGTAACTTACTCCATGATCACAGATGTCTGGAAACTTTACATTTAAACTGTGTTTTATCAGAAATGAATGGTTTAATAAGACAACCAATTTCCTCAGAAAGCTTTGTATACTTCATAAAAATGTCATCACAGAGATTTTAATGTGATATTACTAAACCACATATGTGGAAGAGACTCAGGTTGGAGTAGCCAACAACCCTAAGGTCCAGGCAGTGCTTTTTGGATGTGGGACTCAAATTCCTGCCCTGCCTAGTTTGGTGCCCATGGTCCCAGTGATTACTTTACTCCCCTGCTTACTGCCACTGCTGTACGGCACTAAGCTGACAGACTGTTCCTGTGTTGTACTTTTCAAAGGTCTTTATTTGTCCTCCGAAGGATTCCTCAACTTCTTTTCCTTCAGCTGCTGTGCCAGTGTTTAATGAGAGGCCTCCTGCCTGCAAAAACACCCCTATATAAACACATGGTGCTTCCTGTTCGGCAGGACAGAAGCGCTTGACTGACTCCAATGCTCACTCAAAGGAGGGGGTATTGTTTAACCCTCTCGAACCCTCACTCCCCTCACTGCAGCTCTTCCTTCATTGGCATTAAAAGCTGCAAGGCTGCAGAATGCCAGAAGCACTGCAGATTAGAGGAGAAGTACTTGGACAGCATGGGGTGGCTCAGGGACTGGAACACAAAGGGGTGAAATGGGTCATGTCTGAGGCAGAGCTGAAATGATGGATTACAGTTATGGAAAAGAAGCTGTTTAAACTTCTGTAAGCAGTATCACAGAGTCATCTCAGTGTGAAGGACATTCCCAGGGAGGACACAGTGAATTGCAGAACACAAGTTCCCAATAAGGAATTTATGAGGTTCATTATTTATCTATCCGCTGATTTAGTATCACCTGTATTCAAAACCAGTTTGAAAAGCCATCAGCAGGCTGTAAAGCATTTTTCCATGTTGGAGTGTGTGTATGTTCTAATAATTTGATACATGCCCATTGAAGACTCCAGCATCTGGTTTTTGTGACTGTGAATTACCAGATTGTCTGTATGTAAATAGCATCTGTATCCTTGACAACCAGACTTTATGACTGACTCATTCAATGAGGTCACGATTCATTGTCAGAGGTATCAAAATTCATTACCTTCTTTCACAGTACTTCTCCTGCTATTAGGTTTTTGCCAAATCGTACTAACTGAGATTTCCTTACAGACAGGAACAAATTACTAACCAAGAAGCGAGCAAAAGCAGGGACTAACTCAGCAAAAGCAATGCATAAATGAACCTCAGATTCAGATTGATCCTCCACTAAAAAAAAAAAAAAAAGTCAATAAAATGGATAGAGATGCAACTTAACGAGGCCTAAAAAGAGAAAAAGGCGATTAGAATCCTCTTCAGGCCATATGAAATATTCAACTGCTCCCTAAGCCTTGCATAAATGTGAACAAAGCAGCAAAGAAGTGTCTGCACACATACACACAGATCCCCGAACAGCCAGCAGCCCTGGGGGTCCATTACTTGACACAATGATGTGAGTAAGAGATGAAAAATCCTCAACTCTGACGTACTTTGAGGCCAGATGGAATTAAATCAGCACCTTTTCAGTCTGACAGGAGGAATGCACTCTGATTTGGCTGAGGAACACTTGACTAGGTCAGCTTTACCTGTGAATTTAAATCTCCTCATTCACTTCCTTTTTTCCTGTGCTATCCTCCTTTATCCCCCAGTGCAAACTTCAAAATCTTTCTTTCCCTCTTATGCTGGAGGTTTGTTTTACCTTGTTTCTCATTCCAGTCTTACCATGAAATACAGAATGTACAAAATCTGTTGTGTTGTACCATTTATATTAAATGCTGTGGAACTGACAAACTTGGGTGATTTTAGGAGTGAAATTTTTAACTTAGGGTAACGACATTTGTTAATTTTTTGTGAGACTCACATATGTAACCAGTTGGTTTATCTGCAGAACTAGAACTGTGATCATTTTCATAATGAAAATTATCAACTTTACTTACAACTTTAATTGGTCTATGCTTTTTTTTTTCTTTTAATTGCATGAAGAATTTTAAACAGTGCTGCCTGAGGGCTATTTCTTTATCTGCTCAAGATGGGAAAAGATATTGAAACCATGCGCACTAGATAAGGCTCTAGCCTCTCTTTCAAGGCAAAGAATTTCAGCCCTGATTTAGTATGTAGGGGATAATTTTAGTACTGTGAGTAAGTCCAGTTTAGCTGAAGAAACTGCTTATGCGTCTGCACCCCTTCTTGAGTTAAAATACCTCAGACCAGAAAATCAGTGGACAGTATTACACATCTTAGACTTCACTGCCTATGCTGTAATGGAACTGACAGTGTAACACAATTTACAGCAATAAACAACCAAGCCTGAATTACAGTTGTAAAGATAAATTTGTTAATCGAAATTTTATTTGTTTTTAAAATACTTCTGTAAATTGCATACTTGTAGGTGTTATATATGAGTTAGATGTCCCACACCTATAGCAGATTAGTTCATACAGTCACTGGACTCAGAAGATCAGACGTCTGCTCTGAGGTGAGCTCTACCAGCTTCCAAACTCACTCATAAAGACGACACTTTGGCTGTCTAAATTCAGGTGTACAGCAACACTGAAAGCACCTTACAGTTATCCTGCCTGCCCATCAGCTGTCTTGCCAAGAGGATATCTTCAGTAGGTCCGTGTTTTATCTGCCACCCCTATATGGATACTGCAGAGCCTATTCAAACTGTATTTGGGCAATGGAACCAAACTCTTGATCCTTGTTATCAGCTTCAGTATCTTTTCCTGATGTAAATGGCTGTGTCTTCACCTTGTGTTGAGTCCAATCAGTTATATAAATTAATCTCAGCCTCTAATTCACAACAAAATACTGTGATATGTCACAGGTGGGAGGTATATTCTTCTGAAGTTCATCTTTTAGGAAACGTTTTCCCTGTTACACATCTTTCTTTTTGTTTCAGGCCCTACAATTGCTGTCATACATGATTCTCCACATGAATACAGTGCTGAAATCTCTACCAGCACTTTGTTACAGGGCATAAAACCATGATGCTTTTAAAGTGCCTGTGTTGATTCTGCTATACAAACAGATATTTTAAACCATTTAGTGTTTAGTGTACTGACAGAATAGTGATTTAACTTTAAAAGCTGCCACCAATGGATCACACCTGAATAGTCAGTTGTGAATATTTCATATATGAAATTCGATCAATGATGGCCAGTTTTGACAGGTCAGTTAACCCATGTAGAAGAACTTCTGTCTCTTGGAAGTACAGCTTTTGCAATCAATGTGTTGAGAGTGATTGATTTTCTGTATTCATCCTGTATCTGGTGTTCATACTGAACACTCCTGCTGTTACTCTACAAATTGCTACAAAGGAAAACTTGGTTAGATTTAGGATAGATTTAGGATATATGTTGTACAAAGAGGGTGGCTAAACTCTGGAATATGGGGCCAGGGAGCATGTGAAATCTCAGTGTTTGGAGATTCAACACTCATTAGTACAAGGTGCTGAGCAACTGGGTCTATGTTGATCCTGGATTAAGTGGGGTTTGGATGGTCTCCAGAGGGCCCCTGCAACCTTTTCCATAGTTTTGTGCCTTTTTTTTTTTTTTTAAACTTCATTTACATTCCAAAAACATAAATCCAAATATACAAACCTTAACTGAATTTTAAAATCAGTCACCAAAAACTATCTAATATTTACCGTGTTCTGATGCCACTAGTCCACTCTGATAGAATCTACTGCTGCACAATCTTACTCTACACCTGGACAAAGCTCAATCAAGCTTGAATTCTGAACTCTTTGCATGCTACATTTGAGCCTTGAGACTGGTGTTTCAAAATGGCCACAGCACAACTGATGTTCATTTACCTGTATCCATTAAAAATTCATCCTGTTTTATATTCTACTTGTTAACAGTGAAAAATGTGCTATTAAACTGACGCTACCACTTCATTTCATTGAATTAACAGGTTTTTACTCAGCCTTTTTTTTTCTGGACAAAACCTGGAAAAATGAGTGGCAGCATGACGGGGTTAAGTGTATGCACAGGCTAAATATGAAGTAAGCAAGGTCTTTACATTTCTCCTAATGGATTTCTAGCTAGTGTCTGCCCAATCCTCTCTGTGAATTTCTCTATTAAATAATGTTCAGTAAAGGGTTTCAAACTTATCCAGTACAAATAGGAAAGGTTTTGTATTCTTTGTCTAGGAAGGGCTAAGACCAGGGACAGCAATAAGAATTCAGTAGTAAGCTGCAATGGCACAGGTGGCAGGTACCGAATGTAAGAATGCAAAGCACTTCTTTAACACCTTGCCAAACCCCAAAGCAGCACCTGTATTTCAATTTTCTAGTAGCAGTCAAAATGCACAAAGCCGAAGTCACATTTCCTTTCCCTGTTTGGGTGTCTTTATAAACAGTATGTGTTAGTTTCCCCGCTACTTAAGGTAATTTATCTTTCTCTGACAGCAGTCCTTCATTCTCTGTCCCAAAAGACACCACCCATCCAACCTCCTGCGCAACATACCTTCAGGTCAGACACATCTCTGTAGCATTGCTCAGAACGGGTGTGATCAGAAAGTTGAACATTCCAGAAACATGGGAGCTGGTAGACAAGGAAGGGATTTTGTTTGATGACTGCATTGAAGATATCCTAGCAGAAAAAAAAAACCAGAGAAACATTTGGGTATGTTGTTTCTGCTGTGTGAGGTGATCTCAACTCCTCCCCTAGCTGACTGACCTTCTCCCCCTCACAGGCAGAAATTCCACTCATGAAGAATTCTCCATAGTTCTGTTTCCTTGGAGGGTGCTATTAATCTAAGGGGTGATATATAGATCCATACAAGAGGAACAAGCTCTCCTGATGCACAGAGCTAAGGGACTCCAGCAAAGTTTTCATTCATCTTGTACTGCTGGCATGAGGTATGGTTCCTGTTCTCGTCACCAGGGAGGGTACCTGGCAGTAAACAACACAGTGCCTGCTGGTACTAACTACAGCACCACTTTTTAATAAAGGGAAGGAAAGTGAACCTGGCAGCTACACTGCTTCACGGTGAAATTACTAGACATGACTTTAGCTAGAACTTTATTGTTGCAACAAGTACTACAGGTACTTTATGGAAAAGGCATGTAGGACAGATCTGCAGAGCAGCCTACACCATAAGGCACAAAAAGTGTTTTTGTCCCTAAAAGCAGCCATTCCATTAGTGAAGTAAGTTACAAGGACAATCTGAGGGTAAGGTAGACACAAGACAAAAGCAGCCTTTCTCTGCTCTGCAAAATTCTGCCCCATTGCAGGTATTAGACAGCGACTCGGGACCTGATGGAAAACACAGTGAAGTTGCAAGAATCATTTTAATGAACCTTAACAGCTTTTGGATCACCTTGCAAAGATGATGTACAAAGTGCACATCTCTATATGCACAGTAAGGAGTGTGCTTCCTTTGCAATGACTGGTCAGGGGCCAGATGTAGCTCAGAAGGAGAAGAAATGTGTAAATATGATGCTGTATTGAGTTAACATGTTCAAGCTGTTGAGCAAGAATTATTGGTTCAGCTCTAGTATTACATTAATAGTGTTGCTGGGTTTAAACTGGGAGCTGGGAAGAAGCACAAACTGAAAAACTGTATTTCTATGTTTAGGCACACTATTTCTTCTCTTGGCCTCAGTTTCCTATCTGTGCCAGGGAGACAGCAGCACTTTTGTATTTATAGGGCTGTTGTGGCAAGGAGTACATTAAAAGACATCTGGGACTCATCTGCCAGAAACAGTAAAGAAATCTCAGAAGACTCTTAAAACTAAAGTCTGATTAGACAATAACCAGTGGGAAAAGACACAGTTTATTTGGACCGCTGGTGTCTGGAGAGTTCTGTGTTAAAGAAGGGAGGACAGAAAATGAAAGTTTGAAAACCCCTTTTGTCTCTTATGAATCATCTGAGCAGAGGAGGTAAAAATGTCAGTGTAGTAAAATGAAGCTTGTGACTAAATCTCCATTCTCTTCCACATTTTCCCCAGAATGATTCAACAGATGGTGACTACAGGCACAACAGCTTTCCCTTGCCTTTTCTGACATCCCATCCCTTTCCCTTTCTTTCCTTCCTCAACCCATGGCTCAGTGGTTGTCCCACAGTCCTGCAATGTCCTACTCACCTGGTCAGCCAGCGAAGTGGACAGCATGCTCATTAGCTCCCGCTCCGCTGTGAGTCTCCACATCTGCTCCCATTTCATCTTCCGCAACTTATCGAGAAGCAGCAAGATCACCCCTGAAGGGAAACAAGGGGCACAGACACAGAGAACCCATGATGGCACATGACAGCCAAGGCCCACTCTGCCCATGTGCTGATTCAGCAGCTAAAACAGGACGTGAAGTTATCTGACACATCTGATCGTAATCCTTGAAACTTCTCTAAGGAACAGATTATCAGCTCTGGTTACAACCTAGATCTTGAGAGGGCCTGCCATTGCCATTAAGGTACTAAGTATTCACAGAACAGGATCCTCAAATCAGAAATTATAGGTGGGAAAAAAGGTACCTCAGCCTGCACTGTCATTCCTCAGCTGCTTTTTGCCTGGCCAAAATTCCTACTGTACAAGGGAAAACAGCAGAAGCAATGAAGCTGGATTGAAACATCAGCAAAACCTTTTCTACAGCATCTTAAAAAAATCTGCTTGAAAAATGAATTCAGAAAGGTTTAGATAAGAGTGCTGGGAATGAATGCAGACCGAAGGACCACAAAGAAGGAGCACGGATAAACAGCAGCCTTGCAGGCTGACAGAAACCACCTAGTAAGAGCAATGATGGGTTCTGTGTTGTTTCACATCTTCATTAGTGGAGGGAGGAAGTAAACAGAACAGTACTGATATCTGCAAATGACATTTAACAAGAGGTCTTACAAAAAAATATCACAGCAACTGTAGAGAACCATAGCAGTTACACAGAAGAATACGAAATGACAAAAAGCAGGCACTGGGAAAAGCTGCCTCAGGGAGTCCAAGTTGATAAAATTAAAGTAATGAGAAGAAGAAAAGAAATGTAGTCTGAATGCTTAAGAAAAAATCTCCTAAAACTGCTACAGTGAAATAAAATAAAAATGGCAGATAAAATACTTTATTGCACGAGTCTTTTCCAATCAGACTACACCAGGATTAGAAAATGTACCTGGAAAAGTGCTGCACTGGTTGTGAGAGAACATAGGTGGTTCCAGTTCCTTCCGATATTTAGTTTCTATGACATGGCAAGTTTCTTTCTAGTAAAACCTGTCACTGCTATGAATAAAACCTCTCCTGGCAGTGAATTTTGTGGCCTATTTTACGTGTGTTTTCCATTTCAGCCCATCTGGTTCCCAAGGAGGTTAGAACCTGTACTGGAGGGATCCCCTTTCATCTTCAGTCAACCTTTCTGCTTCCAGCTGTTGGATTGGAAAGGGATGTATTGCCACAACATGCTGTAGTTAATTTATGCCAGTGTGTTTGTCTTCTCTCCAGCATAAGGAAAGCCTATATGGAGCATGTAGTGTGCGTGCATGAGCTTCTAAGAGAGCCATTATGCATTGTCGGAAATTCTACATCAGTGTGAAGCAAGTTCCGTGTGCTGCAGCAGTAAACTGGGTGGGAGATCTCTCTGGCAAAGGATTTTTTCCAGCTGGCAAGAACTGTCAGCTTTGCAGTGAAATGCAACTGAGAAGGTTCTTTATTAAGAAAAATAAAGAATAATGGTAAGATTCAGTTAATTGTAATAGAATAGTTTTTTATCATTTATAGACAAGAAAACAATTTTTCTTAATTTCTCTAAGCTGAGGAGGAAAAAGGGAAATGTTTTAATATGTGCAGTATTCTCTGATTTTTTTTGACTTCCACTCTTACGCTAGCAGCAGATTATGGCATTGCAGCTAATATGATTATGCTGTCCTGAGGGGCTATCATGGTAGCAGCTGAGAGTAAAAGTGGCAGATGGAGTGGAAAAACTGGAATATATGTGAGAAAGGCTGTATTAAATTATAATGCAATCATGGCTATTGAAAATATTCACAAAGTTTTAATGTTTCACCATCAAAACTAATTTCAATGCGATTTCTATTTTAATTCACCTACAGGCTTGAGTTTACCATCTTTGTACAGTTCCTATTTAGGCTTCTAATTTACTGCTGCCCTAAAAATAACTGCTGGAGAATATTTATAGCAAGTTTAAATATTTACTCATTAGTGTTACTGAGAACAAGATATTTCTACTAAGAGGAGAATTTAGTACTATTCACTTAGCGTTATTAAGTCCAAAAGCAAAGGAAAAGCATGAGTTTTGGGAACTTTTAAAACAAATCACGCAGAGGAAAAATTATTCTCTTTCAAAACAGTGAACTTCAGGTTCTCTTCTACATTGTTGTGTTGCCAAAAGCAAGTATAACAAATGAACTAACTTCAATCCGCATAATTAGTTTGCAGGCAAAGTGTCTGAAATAAGGAAAGGAAAATATTGACCTCAGGATCCACTTCCCTCAGAGTCAAACTGACTGAAATCTCAGACTAAATTCAAGATGACATACAGCTGAACATAAGGGGAAAAGGGACTCGTTCTCATCTACTGTGCTGGGGGAAGAAGAGACTGGAGGAAAAACAAAAAATCAAAGGAATATTTTATTAACATCTGGCCCCAGGCAGTGGGACTTTTGATCTTTCGAGAAGTGCAGCATCTTCCTGCCCTAACCTACCTGGGAAAAATAGAAGGAAAGCTTGTCAGCAAAGAAACAAAACGAGGAAAGTGGCAACCCACACATCTTGCGATTATTATGATCAGCCACAGACTACCCTATTTCCCTTGTCCTGAGGAAATAGTTCAGGCATATCCAGAGATGTAAATATCTCAAAGATCTCGGAGAAAAAGAATGCTTTATTACTAAATTTGTGGAAAACATCCTAGTCTAGTTATAACTTGAATGGCATTTCTCTCCCGCTGCTTGATGAGATTTTGCTTGAACTACCCAAATTTGACAGATTCTGAATTGCTCAAACAGGAAAACAAACAAGTAAACAAACAAATCAGTTTCTCAAAAATGTCATTTAAGGACACACAAAAAACCTAGCTCCAAAAACAAAACAAAACCCCTCCCCCCAAACACAAAAAAAGGAATTTGGTGAATAAATTGAATAAAACAGAGCAATAAACCTGAATTAACATATTTGGATTAAAATGTTTCAGTTGGAAAACACTGCAAAATTTTTTGGTATGTTTTAAAACCCAACTTGTTCTAAAAATAATTTTCATCTCAAAACTGATACAAATTAAAAATCTTAGCGAAAATTATCACAAAATCTGAAAGGGAAAATAAATTTTCTATTTTGAGTCTAACCAAACTTTGGGAGTCATCTGAATTTTTTGTCCTTTTCTGTCCTTTTCCCATTTTTTTGATTCAATCTAAACCAACTTCTTTGTTCTTCCAATGTCTTCACTACACAATCGTTTCCAGAGATGCTTTAAGACATGTCAGCAAATTTGTTATTCTTTTTTGTTTGTTTTTGTTAATCTGCTCCAGAAAAAAATACTTATTTCATTTTTCTGAACAGTAAATTGAAAGTCTGCAGAAAGATCAGCCATTTCCCTTGGAATGCTACCAACTATCCCCATCTCTACGTTCAGGAACGAAGACTAAGGCTCTTCCTGAAATTCTGAGAGGAACATATGGTAAAGCTGGAAGTAATAAACAATTTTTTAAGACAGAAGAGAATCACCTAGAGAAGTTATAGTGAAACTGAACAAGCTTTCAAACTATATCAATTCATTACAATGGGCCTTTTAAGGTGCTTGAAAAAACCACTCAGTGCTGTGAGGGAACAAAATGTAGCTCCTAAGAAATAATTATCTGTCTGATCTTGCCTGTTCCTTTTAGGTGGAACTGCATGCTTTTGGGAGCTTTTGAGGCAATGCCATCTTAAGTCAGTAGCACCTCAGAGCCTATCCTTGTCAGGTTTTTAAAAATTCCTCTTGAAATTAGGGCTGCAACAGTGAACCATCTAGACAAATAACAAGAAGATACCATCATAATACCCAAAACAGACAGGTAAGACACACTTCAAAATACATCATAAAACAATAGTGAGTTTTAAAAAAAATGACTGGGATTTTGCTACCGCTAAGCAGCACACGGAATACCACACACCAAACCACTGAGATGTTGTAAGAAATAATGTTTAACAGGCCTGAAATTATGCAGATTTTGCAAATACTGCAGACATTTAGGGCAGTAATCTACCATGTTTTGTGAAAGAGATTTGGCAGCAACAATTTGAATTCAGTTTTAGGTGCTGTGGAAGAGACTTGTAGCTCTGGTGTCCCAGAAGAAGCTCCACAATAATGTTGACTGCTGAGTACTCTAGCAAATACTTATGCAACTTCTTTTAATTCTGATTTATTGTACTTGAAGTCACTGGAAATGGTCCCAGTGTGTAATGTTAGGAACGTGACTATGCCTTTGCTGATCATGGCACCAATGACCAGTTTTGTTAAGGGCTGTATTTGGAATCCACTGAGCCACAGCTCCACACCACTGACTGAGGCTTCTGTTTTCCACCCATAGTATCAACACAGCAGACAGAAAACCACAAGTATATGGCTGCTGGGATTAAAACATTAAATTAAAGCCATAATTTCAAAACAAGCCACTGCACACATTTTAAAATTTACATCTTTGTGTGGATAAAATTCACTGCATTTATTTCACTTGATTTATAGATTACCTGTTGCTCATAATTTGACCAGCCATACCATTAATGTAATAAAGCCATATTTGTCTATAGCTTTTAACATCATATGACTGAAGAACTGTCATTCTAACACATTTCTGGAGCATCCTGATACATTATTTAACTATGAACTTACATGTACCAGCCTTCTTTCCTCAAAAACCTTTTCACAATCTAAAAGACCCAAACAAATAAAAACTTGCAGGGATGCACAATGTGTTAATTGAGAATAAATGATTATTCCATGTTTGAACTTTTCTCTAAGAAAATGGAACAGGGCTGAGAAGCTGTTTTAAAACCAAGTGTGCATCCCTCCAGGCATGGTGACAGAATGCAATAGCCCTTGTTTTTTCTGCACATGTATTAAAAGTGAAGTTGCCATAGAGGGCATTTTGAAATGTGCAGTCACTCTGCACATTCATTTTGTTGGGAAGCTGGTTCCTCCTGAATCATTATAACATTTTTTTTACACTTCCTGATGAGCATTTAATGAAATAGAAGACTCCTACTTTCTTTATTCTCCTCTTCCCAAGTATGCTACTTTTCCTTAAGCAGAATTAAGATGAATGTTTTGCTCAAGCACAGTTCTAACTTTGTATTATTGAGCCATTCAGTGTAGCTCAGAATGTCCCAGATTTCTGTTTCTTTACTGCTTAGATGCTATTCTTACTGAGCGATTTTGAAGAAGATAAACATATTTTATATCTTCTCTTTAATGAATTGCACTTCTGGGGGAGTTTCTCCAACTTTCCTAGAGTCCCAAAGCTGCTACAGAAGAATTTCCTTGATTCCAGGGTCTAGAAGGTCTGGAGGAGAGCAATCATGAGCCACAATACTTTTAGTACGTCTAAGGAGGAAAACCTCTGCTACTAGAGACCATCCTGCTAAGTAATGCTCTCTCCCTCTTATCTCCCAGAGTCTTGTGAAGAGAAGTAACAATTCCACAGGCTTTTCAGAGGCCAGCAAAGAAAAATCACCTCTATACCTGAAGAGACTGGCCTTCTCTCACACAGATTCCAAGCAGTATAAAGTCCCAAGCAGTATAAATTCACAAACTTAACAGCCCAAATGGCTGAAAAGATTTGCCTAACATAGAAAACAACATGGCTGGCAAATAACAAAAATATTAGAAAAATAAAAAATGGAAACTAGGGGTTATTTCCAGCTGCTGTACTTGCTTAGGCATCAAGGAAGACATTAAGCATAGTAATCTTTCTCAAAACCCTGTATTTCCTGAACCTGTGCAAAGGGTTGTTGGAGACAAAAAACATCTGTGAAGAAGCCCCTTACATGCTTTTTAAAAAGCTCCTGTTTCTTGACAGCCTTTGCACTCTGAGACCCTTGTGAGTATATAGTACAGAGAAATTACATTTTAGAGGCAAAAAGGAAATATTCCAGGGAGTTCTCATTTGGTAAACTACGGAAATGGCTTATAAGAAGGGTAAAAAGCCCTGTAAGAGGCACATGGTTAAAATCTCTTAAAATTCTAAAGACTGGGAAAGTTTTTTGCTGAGCAGTTTTAAACCTCAGATAATGCATTCTAACTTCAGACCTGCAAAGGAAGAGAGGAGGGAGACTTCAGCCTTTATATGCTGTAGCACAATGGCAGTGGCCACATGAAGCAGAGATCTGTCCTAAAGACATCTCACACCACTGCCATGGATCACCTAGCACTACTCTGTGTGCATCTCTGTTCATGTCTGAAAGACATCATGAAGGTGCCAAAAGTGGCCACTAGCTAAAAGATGGCCAGGTAGACATCTTCTTATATAGCATTTTGAAAAGTGAGATTTGAAAAGAGAAGTGATATTGGGTGGGGGAGGGGTGTGAATGCGGAAAATTTCTACCAAGTTTTAACAAACTTTTCCTCTCTTCAATACTAAAATTGTAGTAAGTTCTTACGCGCAAGATTAGATGTGGTTTCGTTTGCCTGGGTGCTTAGGGTGGCTTCAACAGGAAAACAAAGTCCTGATTAAATACTTATTTAGGTGATAAAGTGAGAAAGGATAATTTTTCACTCTTGCATAGAAGAGGTCATAGGATTTTTCAAAATCAGTTTTGGGTCTACTAGAGCATAACTTTGAGAAAAAAATTTAGTCTTTATTACAAAATTTACAATAATGGATAGTCTACCACAAACTTCGATAAGTTATTCCAATGCATAATTACCCTGGTGAAGGGTGCTTCCCTTATTCTAATTTGAACATCTCTTTGAACTTTCAGTCATTTGATCTCGATGAATCTTTGCTAAATTGGCAAGCCCTCTATTAAGAAATGTTATTTTCTCCTCCAAATATGAATAACCTAGGATCAAATTATCTTTTGACTTCCTCTCAGATAAGCCCCTGGAGCCATTTTTCCAAACTTCATGATAAATTTTCCAGTATTATCCCTGAATTTTGCAAATTTTAAGTGGTCATCTTTGACCTATGGAGCTTAGCCCTGGGAAAGTAGCTAAATCTGCATTTTAAAATTTATGCAGTCCAAGAAGAAGTCCCCAGCAGCCAGAGCACCAAACCCCTGGTTGTGTGTGTACAACTGTGGGTATGCATGCACAGTTCTGGGTCTGGCCCTTCCTGAGTACACTCTGCTGGCCACATTCATCCTGCACAGCATTTATCGCTGAGGTCTAGTTTATGTTCCTTCAGTTTTTAGACATAACAAATATTCTGCATTTCTCAGTATGGATGACATTATGAGAGAGCCATGTCACAATTTTCTAGACTGGAGTGTTTTTTAGCAAGGAACACAGAGCCTATGTTGTGAGCACTGGAGAATGTCATCAGGGCATGTGGAATATTAACCTTCTGATGCCACATTTAAGGATTAGAAAGAGGTGCCAAATGGAGTGTAGTCCTACCCATGCTACCTTCCAGAAATACTTCCTGAAGTGAACTATGAACAAATAACACTTTTTTTTTTTTTTTTTTTTTAATACAAAAGACTGCTTGGTTCCTGAGGAAGACAGGGTACCAACTAATTTTTGTGTCCTGTGGACAATCAGGGAGCCAAGAGTGAAGAATGAACTAGGCAGCTAAGTTACCTGGCAGTGTAGACATCAGATATGGCAGGAGTAAAAGCCTCCATCCCATACAAAATAAATGCATCTCCTGTACTCATACTTGAAATTACTCTGGTTGTACATCCAATGATTACACAAAGTATTTTGTCAGTCATATTAAACCTGGAGTTCATCTGATTATCCATCCCAGACTGATTGTCAGGCATCACTAAATCCTTTCTGAACACAGAATTCTTCATGTCAGTGCCTCAAAACACAGAATTGTGAGTGAGTGTCACAACTCTACATAAAGTCAGAGGAACTAGACTTTGGGTGAGCTGTCCTGAAGAGGAATCACAGAATAATAGAGACTGTACAGGGGTACTGTGCAGGAGATGCAGTCATTGGATCTCTGAGTGCAGGCATGTTTGAAAAAAGGGATCACACAAAGCTTATTTTTATGGATAAAAACTGACGAGGTTTGCTGAAATTTTCTGACTATTTGTCCTGTTGAAAGCTAGTATGTCTTCCAAAAGTAATTTATCTTGGACTTTCCAGCAAAGAACCACCCACCTTTAAAAGAAAAAAAAAAATCTGTTTCTTAATCCTTGGCTCTTGTAGATCAGCTTAAGTCTCTTTAATGCAAGTGTCGGGCATTTATATCAGATCTGGACCTTATCCATGATACTTATCTGTTTTATTCTTCCACAGAAAGAAGCAAAAAGTGAAAGGTAACAAGGACCACTGCTTTAAATTATGTGGGGCTTTTTGGTTTTGATCCTCTCAAAGGCATCATACTTAATAGGGGTCAAAATGTCAACAATTTTACAAGGTTTCCACTTCAAACTACGAGAAGAGGAAAAATGCACCCTGCACAGTTGCTAATTATTTTGGCTGGCTTCTAATCTTGACAGTGTCTGCCTTATACTTTTTCATCATGATGGAGAATAGCTTTCAAAAGCAGTTTCTAATATTAAGTGTAGTCCACAAGGCTAATTATAACAATGGGCACAGTGAGCAAGAACACGACATAGCTTTTCTGGGTCTGGTATTCACTCAACACCTTAGCAACAAAGGAGGAGATGTGGTTCAGGGCTGAACCACCTGAAAGGTATTTTGTTCTATCTGGATGACAAAGAGGTTTGGAGTTTTGTGTTCAGCAAAAAGCAGAAAACTTCCCCCTGCCTTTCCTCCTCCGTAATGGGCAGTTTATTGACTGAGTGAGATTCAGGAGGAATAGAACATTCTAAGAAATGGATTAGAGGAATGAAAGCAGCAGCACACAATGAACAAGCCTGGAAATTAACTACAGAATTAAGAAAAACAATCCGGGAAACATAATCCTTCCTGCACAACCACTTATTTTCTAGTAACAGAGAGAATGATTAGGTTCACAACAGAAATACAGGGATTTGCCTAAGGAGCTGTTTATTATCCCCATATAGCCAAACTGGGGTACAGTTCGGGTAAGTAGACTACAAGGAGCCGGCTAAGTTGGACTGCCAAGCTCAGAGGACTGTGTTCAGCAATAAAACACTCAGATGGTGGTCAGTTACAGGGGGTATTCCACAGGAGTTTGTCCTGGGCCTGATACTGTTTAGCAACCAGAATAATGAGCTGGAAATGGGATAGAATCTAGGCAACGTGTCCTAGGCAATGTAGCACATGACACCAAATTGGGAGCTGTGGCCTAATTCCCTGGGAATGGGTTGCTACTCAGGGTCCTTGACTGGACAAGTGGTGGGTAAGAGAAAGCTCCTAAAATTCAACAAAAAGTCCTGAATGGGACTATTCCTGAATAAGGAGTATATACTGGAGGATAGGTGGATAGAAAGGAGCTTTCCAGGAGAAGTTCCAAGGGATTTGGTGGACAGCAAGTTGAATATGAGCCAGCAGTGTGACCCGGGGGCAATATTCCGCATGTTGGCCTATCTTAGCCCTCAGGTCATGGAAAGTGATTACCACTCAGGTAATCACTCAGCACTCGTAAAACCCCATCTGAAGCACTGTTTTGGATTCCTCAGTCAAATAAATACCCTGACACACTGAAATAAATCCATCAGAGAGCAACCAAAATGGTCATAGGACTGGCATTAAAGAGGAGAAGCCTGGAGAACCGGCCTTCTTCAGCCTGGGGAAGAGAAGATTGAGGGATGCCCTGCTGCCTTCTGAAACTACTTAATGGAGCCACACTTTTCTAACAGATGCACAGAGACAGAAGGAGAGGTAACACTCACATAATGCAGCAATGGAAAATCTAATTATATATTATGAATTTCTACTTTTATTTTTTCACTGAATAGAAAAATAGTGGCTAAATACAGGAATTGGCTGTTCTGACAGGTATCCATGAAGACACTTGAAACACATCTGGAAAAGGCCTTGAGCAACCTGAGCTGACTTCCAATGGGAAGAGGACCAAAAGACCTTGGGAGATCTTTTCTGACCTGAATTGCCTATAATTCAAAAGTTCTACTTGGGAAAACTACTCTTTTCACTGTCTGTAACTTTCTTGAGAAAAACTGTGGAGAGATGATCTGCATATAGAGGGAACTGCAGCCCTCCTGTCCTCCCCTGAGCTCACTTTGACAAAGACTAGTACAGAAGGGAAGGTTGAGGAGCTACAGCAGGAACAGTTAAAGTCAGGACGTAGCTGAACATAAAGACAAGACAATGGGGAAAGGCAAGAAATGAGCTGCTTCTTCTGAGATTTGTGTCCACCCAGTTTTGCAGACTCTTCTCTTTCAAAGTTTCGGTATTTTTTTAAAGAGGAAAGATTTGTTCTGAACTTAGTTTGCCCGAACACAAAAATTATTAAAGCATAGTGATTTCTGTAGCGAACAGCACCTAAGAGAGTGATCTGACTATGACCAAATCCAACTGGTTTTGTTGGCACTCTCTTAGTGGGAATGACTTTGACACAAGGGGTAGAAAGACATCTTAGTCACTCTACTACTTTCTGTGACATGCACCGAGCTACCTATTAGGAGTCCAAAAATGGAGTCCAACTGCGATGCCTCTTTTCTTTGCTTTGGATCTGTGGCTAAAACTGCTGTCTCTGTCTCTACAAAAAGGAACTGCCTTTACACAATCTCTTTTATGAGCACAATGAGAAACTGGAAAGGGAACTTGGACTTCAGAAGAAAACGTACTGGTTTTACTATTACTATGAATTTGTCTGGGGTTCTCCTGTCATATAATAGAAGGTTTTGTTCTCAGATTAGGCACCTGGATGCCTTTACTAAGCTTTTATGTGCAAGTCTTTCATCTAAATTTAACCTGCTAATGATTGTCCCTCTACAATAAAGAGGGCATTTCAGATTGCTGGACAACATAATTACTGATCAAGGTATGTATGTTCACATAAAGAACTGCCTTGATCGAGCTAAAAATAAAATACTTCAAAATGATTTTTTAAATCATTACATTGGAACACTACATCTAAATGCCTGATTTATGTACATTACATAGAGAACTTTGCATTACGGACTCAGGTCAAACCAATAAAATTACCAGAACTAGGACAATTTAATCAACTAAAAAGAAATTTTAGTTACTCCAATACAACTAGAATCTGGTATATACTCTCTAAATGCCATCTTTTTTAATCATGTATCCTAAGAGATAAATGTTTTCAGTGTTTCAAAGCAAGTCTGGTGGTGTTTTGTAAAAACAGGTTTTTACAGGGGCTGAGAGATTCAACTGCTAAGGAGTAGAGGATGTATCTGAGAGAATGCCATGAACAGTAGACAAACTCAGCCACAGTAATGCCTTTACTACATGGATAGGCCTCTCAAACGAGAAGCACCATTTTCAGAATGAAATACATACTGATCCTCATTTCTGAAATGTCAAACAAGCTGTAAACAAATTCTCTGTACATCACATGCTTTAGAAAGTGCAAAAGAAAGACTGGAAAGGAAGCTCCTCTTTGAGGACAGTCAGCTTTAAGATAGTTTATTTTTAAGTGAAAGCTACAGATTATAGACAACAAAGACAGAGATGTGGTCATCAATAGCAGAATTATCGCTTTAGCTTCCCACCTTTGACACAAAAAGACTGACATTTCAAGTTGAGACTAAAAGCAACCATAGGCTGGCACTTCCTAAATTTCTACCAGCACAATGTGCACAGTATTTGTACTTCAAAGGCACCTTTACTTGTATAAAGCTCATGTGTATCAGCATGCTTTCCACTGAGAACACTCTTTACTGAGTAAACTCACAGTGTCTTAAAAGAAGAATAATCTAGTCCAAAAACCTGGCACCGTGTGAACCTAAGTAGATGAAGAAAGTCCTGCTTTTTGACTTGTCATCAGTGTTGCACATTGGGTTTTAATCATTAAAATGCATTTTTCATCTGTTTGCAAAGGCTCCTGTACTTTGAACCAATCCTAATGACAGCACTTCCATTACTAAATATGACTAATGTTTGAAAAGATGGGAGACAGGAATATTGCAATGGCTCTCAGAGGGGTCATGGCTTAGCTTGGTCTGGCCACAATGGCGGGTTTAAAAGGTTCTATAAACCATGAGTTTTCTGACTTCTTCATTCACTGAGACAATTTGACAACATCCTCCTTTCTCAAGCAGCCAACATACATGAGTACAATTACCACAATGTCACGAGCAGAAGCCTGTGGAGCTTGGCTGAAAGCTGTTATCAGACTTCTGGAGCAGTACCACAGGCAGTGCCATGACTACCAACAGCCCACTCTGCACTTCTTCACTAGTCATTTGTTTTCTGCACTGAAGGTGCATAGCATCATCATGAAGGAGCATGAGATGTGATCCAGGCTTATTTCATATAAACAGTCTCTTCTATGCTTGCCTTTTATAATTCAAATTTGTTAAATATTCTACAAAAATTATGTAACACATGCTTTCAATTTCCAATTCCACTTCCATAGGTCCTTTTTCAGGGAAAAAATAAAGGAGAGAGATTCATTCTAGCACTCTTCCAGTCATTACAAACACAGGAATAATAAGGCGCAGTACACACGTAGCCTAGTAATCGTTAGGTGCTAGCCATTCCCTTCTGTTCCCAATCCACAAATCTGGTAATGTCACATTTCCCAGTGTGGGAGTATGAATTCTCAGCTCAAGCTGTTGAGACACCTCTTTACAGTTTCTGGTGGCTTCACTGAGGCAGTGCATTTCAGATGAGCTTCAAATCCTCAGTATAGGCTTCTGTAGTCTAGGAGTCTGAAATCCCCTGGGCCAAAGTTTTTAAAAATGACCCCCAGCACCTAAATGATAGATTTATCCTAAAGCTCCATTCGGCATGCATGGGGTCCATTCTCAGCTGATGGAAGTCGGCTGTGCTACACTAAAGCCAGAGAAGCCCGGGGTGATTAATACCCCTGAAGAAGTAGCCAGAAGACTTAACAGTCACTAGAGACAGCTTTTAAAAGCTATTCTCCACCATGATGGAAAGTATAAGGCAGACAAAGGACTGGAAGCTTTTAGAATTAAATGTTTAGAATTTCTTTTATAAGATACTTTTCTGAGGACTAAGATGACTGTTACTCCCAAAACAAACACTGAACTATACAGTGCAACTCTGGAGCTGTCAGTTTAACATCTGTAAAAAGAAAAATCATAGTGTACCAATACTTCCAAAAGCACAGTTTAGTCAGTGAAAGATAACATAGTTACACAGCAAGAAATTGCGCTTGATTTAGAGTATGAGGAATCTGGAAGAGTTAACTCAGTGCAGACAATAAACATGGAGTGGATGATATATAAAAAGGGCATTCGATTAAGCAGCTTACTGAGTGTTTGCCAGTAAAGTACACAAAAAAAGTTGGAAACCTTTGTTGTACAGAAGGAACTGTGTTTAAAATGCTTGAGGAAGAGAATGTTATCACAAATAAAGAATGGTTCTAACTAAGAACATCTTAAACACTAATTAAATCATCTGACTTTTGGTTTGGTCTGGATTTCCAAGAACTATATTATCATGAACTAAAGTATGACTTAGATTATCTGCCTGTGCAAATGGGGAAGAATGAAAAACAACCAAATAAAATGCTTCCTTGAAAATCTGTATTTCCTGTCAGGAGATTCCTGGGCGCACAGGAAGAGCAGAGCACAGGTGCTTACTGTGTGTAAAGAACCAGTGAAGGAGGAACAAACACATCTTTGCCTTTAATATATCTGCCTTCTGGGACTCTCCCAACCTATATATTGTCCAGAGAGGCTCAGGCACAGAAAGGTAAGAGTGAAAGAGAAATTATTATCTTCAGAAACTGTGAGGAGCAGTGAAACATTTTTCACTTTCAGAGGTGCTTCAAAATCAAATCTGCCAGGGTTAGGTCTGGCCGAAGAGGCTCACATAAAAATATCTTTTCTTAGGATTGTATCCTAGGTCTGTAGTAAAAACTCTCCCAAGGGCAAGAGCAAAGTCTGTCTGAGAGCCTCCCCCTGATCCAGCTATGTTTGGCTCATTAAAGTTTCAGAGGTTTGGGGGCCCTTTTGCAGCTCCTAAGTACAGCTCTAGGCACCTGAATTTTTATGTCTCCCACCNTTCCCACGCCATAGCGTTCAGTATCAATTAATTTATTTACTGAACACATCAAACAGTTTCATCTTCCCTGAGAAATGTGTACCTCCAGTTTCTGATAGATTACTGAGGCAAACAATTAATTCAATCAAGAAATTTATATTAAAAGGTGCTGATTCTGTCAATAACCTCGTTTCCTACCTCTCAGAGGTTGCACTGTTTCACTCAGTGACCTCTTGTTCCGCATACTTGAAGAAACAACATTCCACTTCTTATGATTACTTGTCAATCTTCCACACATTATCTATCTTCTGGTTTTCTTTCTAAAAAAAGTTCTTATAACTACTAAGGTGAGTTGTGTGAAGAAAGAAATTCTGAGGAAAATACAGTCACGTGCAGGATTATGGGATTATGCATGGCTTGATAGGTATGTATTAATACAAGAGTAAACACATGCAGTACATGTGAAGGACTGCAGATATTTGATTATTTTTGCTTTCAGTGTAATGCTTATGTGATATACTGACATTTGGTATTCCTATAAACCATTTGGAACAGTGAGTTAAGACAACGTAAGTTAAAGCCTTACAGAATTTTTTTTAACATTAACATTTTAGATATAAATATATGTGTTTTATACTACCCACCATACATTACTCCATTATTCTGACATTATGTGGTTGTGCCAGATTTCTCTCTGCCAGCATTAAAATGGCAGAAAGGAAAAAGCAAAAATACAGCAGAAAGAATGTAGCTATAGAAGGTGGTCTTCTCTCAGTAGAACAAAACATACTTCTTTGTGGTGTAACAGTGAACTGAATTGACACCAAGTTGAGTTGTGCATAACATAAGCTTTCAGATTTCAGGAGGAATCCAAGAAGCTTATCTCTATCTCATGCTTTGAGGGGACTGGGGAGCAGGGGTGGGCAGACCTAGCCTTTCTATTTGCAATTCTGGCAAAGAAGAGTCAGGAAACAAACCTATTCTGCCAAGATTTTGTATCCATACTAATCTGTGTTCTGTTACATTACTCTTTTGAACATTTCCAGAGAACAGAGATGCTCTGCAGAGGCTAAAATAAAAATTCACGAAAATTAGTGGTATTTCCACAAATATACATAGGAATATAGAAATAGAGATGACCCAACCACAACTTGTTAAATCTTTTTTCTAGTTAGCCTGTTTAATTCAATACAATATATTTCTGTAAAGCAAAATCACTATTATAGTGAATAATTTCCTAATAGTGCAGGGATGTTTAAATAGACTCATCTGTTCCAAATGGAGGCTTCACCATCTGTTCTGTCCTTTTATTACAATGAGAGAGGGAATGTACCTCACTGCATCAGCATGTAAAGCCCAGCATTGAAATGATTTAGGTGTACCTGTGTGTTCTTTACACACCTCTTATGTTTTCTCATATACCAAACACAAATCAGTGGGAAGACTTGTCTCTTTTAACCTAATAAATTCTCTGATCTAGTGCCTTTATTCCTTTCTCATGGCAGCAGAAATTGATGGGCCAGTAGCTTGCATTTTATTAGGACAATTATGACCCTGTTGGTGTCCTGCAGGAGTTATTATCTTCATTGGGCAAATGTTTTGTGATACCATTTACTTCTCTACAGAAAATGAGCCTCAACTTCTATTCATTCCCTCTTGCTGGGCCTATATATATGAGCCATCATGGACAGAAATCTTGTAGGACCTGTCAGAGGACCTGCGCTGAGGACCTGTCAGAATGCTGAAAAGCTCTGTTCCTCCAAACTATTTCACGCAATCTTTTTTAACACCATACAGATAAGACTGTAAACTCCAACATGCGTGACGCTGTATCATTTTTCCTTTTTAAAAAGATAAATTTAGCTGTAGCTTAGGAAAGGAGGTGCAAATTACCACATCTCACACTCTCTATACCAGGAGACTGACTGCGCACTCAATGCAGATGTTAATTCAAAGCAAATTCTCAGGTCCTACCTGTGTTGTAGCCCCTCCCAAGAGCTGGCCAGGGCCGATGGTTCTTCCAAAGGTTGCCCAAATACCAATCACTCTGGTTCTCCACTAAGCCAAGAACTTGCTGCCCTGGAAAATGAGCAAATTGTAAGATCAGTTAATCAATGGAAAACACACAAGAAATCTGGAGAGGCCCAACCAATGGAAAGAGAAGGCAGAAGTTGGGGTGCTGCCTTCCTTCCATGCCTTCAGAAGAAGCCATCTTATGTAACAGACAAGCAAGCCTGGCACAGCAAATTCAGCATAGCTCATTTCTTCCTTTCTTCCCTGGCTAGTCTGAGTAATTAAACACTGTGGGAACCTTTGTCATGCTGACAGAAATATGTCACCCAGAAAAATCTGAATGCTGCTTGATTTTGGAATACAATGATGAAGAATCCTCCTAGTGAGAAATAAGTGTTGGTAAAATGATCATCTAATATGAAGATCTGTTCATACTCTGACAGAGGTAACATTATTGAAGGACAAGGCTCAGTATAACAAATTATTCTCTTCCCATGCTCCTTCTACTAGTTTAATGGGGTTTTTTTATCAGTCACAAAGGAAAACCCTTTTTGCTCCAAAAAATACTGGATTTGAAGAGCTTACCTATGTAAGAAAGTTGCACTGTTTTAATTTAAGAGAGCAATTTAAAAGTAATTTAGGGGCGCCTGTGTAGAATGCTGCATAGAAACTATGACTTCAGTTTTATTTCAGTTTATCTTGCATTGATTAGCAGCTGGCTTCAGCTAGAGTAAAATGTATTTTAAATCAAATGTGTCTAGAAGGTTTGTACTGCTTAAGAATCAGCCAAAAATGAATGTTTGTATAGATAAGGACTTAATTATGCATCCTAAAATGTGGTGTATAAAATGTAAATTAAGAGAAGCGATTGAAATGATGCTGTGGTAACAGGGGATGGAGGGAAGGGGAGAACTGCATTTGGATCTAGTCAGAGAAAGGAAAAGGAAAAGTGCTTTGAAAGAGGGACATGCTCAGCGAGGGCACTGAGACTGGTCCTGGAAATTATTTTGCAACCTTTTGAGAAAGCAATTAAGCATCATGCTTTGAAGGCTCATTTTCAAATCCCAGCTATGGTCATAAAATTATGTGTATGGTCACAGCAGTGCACTGAAAGCCTGAAATGATCATTTTATGTTGCTTACACAGAACCACAGCTATGTATTACTAAAATTTCAGCTTGGTCCAAGACAAGGTTGGGCTGAGAACAAAACATAAAGACAGATATGATTAATTCAATTTTATAATTGGCTTGAAAGGTGATTGCAGTACTCTTCCGTGGTATCTGTAATTCAGTGGAATGTCAGTAACCCCAACAGGTCTTGAATGCTGTTTCAAAGAGTGTGAGCAGCAGCGACTGGACAATGCATACAAAAAATAAACCAGAACAGCATGAAAGCATTCAAAGACTGAATGGAAATCAGTCTAAAAATAACTTCGAGAGATTACCAAGTCCACTCCACACCACTCCAGCATCATCCTACTCCATCCTAATGACACCATGTCACTCCTCAGCAGAGGATGTTCCAGTGATGTCTCTCCTATTCCATTACATATTTATTATACAGTATATATAATTTTTCACATTAGATGCCATAAATAATTTTTTAAGAATGTGAAAAATCCGGGAGAGAGCAAAAGGATCATATCAAAGACCCATTGGCACTACTGAAAACTGGTAATACTAACAGAGTGCAATGCACAGGCAAATGAAGGAAATTACAAGCCAGAGGCAAACACAATCTAAGCAACCCTGTTCATACAAATAAACCATTGCATCTCTCAACCTGTGAAACACCTGGAACACACTGGAAAGCACATCAGACATAACAAGCCATATACTGTGAGAAAATATGAAAGGGATCTCAACTGGCTGAAAGGAGCCTAAGGCAAAAAGAGGCTGAAGGACACAATTTGAACCGACGCTTGTAGACTCCAACCTGGAAGTCTGCCTATTTATAGACACTCCCTTACAGCTGAAGTAGAGTAAATCAAGATAAGAAACATTGGCTAGTAAAGGACAAGGAGAAAAAAACCCCAACTCAAACCAATAGAAAATGCAGGCGCAGCTGGGCTGGAATGGGTTGGTGTGGACTAGACATTTCTGAGTCTGAATTTTAGCTTGCTAACTATTTCTGAGTCTGAATTTTAGCTTGCTAACTAGTTCCTTTCCCAAGGGAAAGCTGTCATCAGTTTTCCCTTTTCAAAACATCTCTCTGTTTCTCAAAACAGGTTAAATAACATGTTCCCTTTCCCATAACAACTGTCCCCAGGTGTTGTTTCCTATTGCTTAACCAATGGAGAGAAGTGTCACCCTGATGGACCAATAATAGACCTTTGTAGCGCAGCATGTTATAAAAGAAACTGTTGGAATTATAAATAAAGCCTTCTTTCTCTTCTAACAACTATATGGAGTCAATCTATTTCGTGTCCTACTGTGACAGGGTTGGCACCGCTGGCTGGAAGAGACTGACCCCACTCATAATCTAATAGCACATTTGACAACTCAGCAGTCCACAGATCCTTCTCAGGACACTACCGCTACCATCAAAAGAAATGTTAGAATTCCATTTGCAAGAAGCAGGTACCCAACTTCTTTACCACAGAGCATCAATCTACTTGCATTATTTTAGCCTCATGTATTTCCCAACATGCTACAGACTTCAGGCGTTAAACCAATGAATAAGAAAAGACGAACAAATCTTAATGATAATGGTTTTCATTTCCCACATACCAGTCCAAAACTTCAGTTCTAATAACTTACCCCTGAAATACGTATTTCTCAGTTATAATTTCTCATGCCAAAACAAACTAAAAAAAGTTCAGGAAATTATATTTGAATGTATTTACTGTAGCTGTATAATTTCCTTCTGCATTTTCCCTTTATTTTTCAAGACACCAGAACAGAACTCACTTTCATCAGAATTCCCTGAGGTTTGACACGCACACGGAAGGCAGAAATGAACATCATGTAAGCTTTAGGGCTCAGATACATGGTTCAGATAATGTGACTTACTGTGTATCAACTGAGCTGTAATAACTGCCTGTACATATCCTTTTAGCTTGTCACAAACACACAGTAAAATATATGAGCTGACACGCTTTGGTTTGCTTTTGCAATGGCCTGGGAATGTGCACACTTTCACATACTGTCCTAGGGTAGAGCATTATGAAACTTGTCAGGCTGTTGTAACTCTTACTGGTGCATAAAAGCCTATTAGGCAGATGTGACAGCCTGTCTCCCAAGCCACCTTGGAGAAAATTATGGAGATATGCTTTCCATCTTCTCTAGTTATATTTCTCTTTTCTCTAGGCTGGAATAGTGCTGCTGTCTCTGCCAAATAAGACTATATTTTTTATTTCTCTGTACATTGTTGCTGTGATCTTGACTAAAGGCAGAAGTAATCCAGAAAACAGAACTTCAGCTGCATAGCAAATATTAATGTTTCCAAAAAGGTTTTCATTCTGAATCAATATAGAAAAAAAATCAGAAATATTTTCTGGAAGACATTCCCCGAATATTTTGATCTGAAGATATCAAAATAACATCTAAGAATGTGCAACCATCCTCATGGTAAGTAAAATAAAACAATGTGGCACATAATACAAATGTATAATATATACCCTACAGACCACATTATTACATGTATCTCAAAATTCAAACAGAAAAAAGCTGAAGTTTTGTCCTTCTAATTGCAACCAACTAAAAATTCACTCAAAAGCTTTCAGTCAGAGCTTTAATCAGTTTTTGTTTTTAATGAATCATTGTGAGATTATCTGTCCACTACCAGCTATTTCATTTAGTTATTTGCTTTTTCAAGTGTATCACAGTTACAGACATGAGGTACGGCCCAAAGGGATGAGTGGTGTCAAGCAGGCACGGTGAACAACTCTCTGACCATGCACCACCCTGTCCCTCTGCCACCCTTTGCGTCTTCCCTGTATGGTGCTCACAGTTCTGCAGGAACTATCACCAGGTTCACTTCACCTCTGATCATACCTCAGTCTGAATTCAGGTTTTCTGGGCAGGATAGACTCGAATTCCCTCCCAGCATGCCCTTTTGGAAAAGGCAAGCATAAAAGAGTTATGTGAGCTATTCTTCCAGCAGGTGAGAACATGGTGCCTGCCGTTAATGGATCTGAACCTTTCAGCATTCTGAGCTGCTGGTTTCTTCTTCCTAAGAGTTATTATAATAAAATACCACAACTAACAGCAAAAGCTCTATCATTTTCTGTTCTGGTCCTGCAGTTATGATTAAGTGCACTCCTCTCACTCTGTTACTCCAGGCACAAGTTAGCTTATGAAAATTAAGCTGTCTTTCTTACTTCTTCATACTTCACCACTAACAGCCAGACAAGAGGAAACAAGGCTGTAATTCTGGCATGACCACAGTGAAAAATTACCGGGCAGGCAGAATTACAGCTGGTTTGCTGAGAATAGGGATGTGCGGTGCCTAGGTGTGGGCTGAGACTCCTCCAGAAAGCAGCTGCAGCTACAGCATTCTGCACAACAGCTGGCTGATGGCTCTTGCACAAGAAGAAGCTTGGCTGTCACTGGGAACAGGTTTCCATGGAAAAATAGACACTTCTGAAACTGACAACTCAGTGCCTTCAAATCTGCTTGTACTTCACAGATTTTTGGGGGCTAATGGAGGGGAAAGCATTATCCTGTAACTCAGATGCTGAAGGAAACTCCAGAGATTAACTCAGCTCCCAGCGGTGACACTGATTTTTTGGGTGACACTGAACAGCCTCTTGCTCAATTCTCTCTGAAAAAAACTTTACCCCTCTTCCATTTTGCCTGTCTCACATATTGCAAATCTAAGTCCTCAGAGTTAGTAAGTGTGTGTGCTACTTTCTACTGAAAGGGTAAGAGCAGCAGCATGTGGCCAGGATGAACCTCCATCCAGCATGGAGTTGTCTCCAGCAGCAGGGAGAAGCAACTGCGACATGGAGCACAACAGTGCAGCTGTATGGTGGCAGTTCTTAATAGGGGTCCTCTGGATACAGTGACTCATGGCACATGACACATCTGAAAAAGTATCAGCTTTTATTTACGTTGGGTCTGGTATCTGCTGCTTTTGCTTGGTGCTAGTCTTGGTGTCTATGAACAATATTTTCCTATTCTGCCCTATTTTTTTCCCAGTTTTAGAGGATTTCATCTTCTCTACAGTCTATGGTACACGGGACCTTAACCTCAGCTCTTGCCCTGACGTATTTTGCTATTACAAACACTAAAAATAGTAGTAAAAAATATAGTTATTACATGTACTTTCAACATTTTCCTTAGTGGAAGCTTTTTTTTTCCTTTAAACCTATAGGGGCTTTTACATGACTCCACTGCAATTAAAGTAAGACCACTGGACCCACTGCAAACACGCTGGGGGAATTGCACTTTCTCAGGACATCAGACTGTTCTTAGAAAGGGGAAAATAAAAAGGCCTATTAAAGGGCAAGGAAGGGCTGGGGTGTCACCTTCTGATTGCCCATGGACAAAGGGCGAGTTGGTATCACAGAAGAGTTTAGTTCTTCTGGTTGTTGGATTTGCAAGGTTTAGATGTATCTGTTAGAAGCCTTCAAAGATAAAATCAAGTGCAAAGTATTTTCAGCCTCTAAAAACATAATAAATAAGAAATTTCTACACTGTGGAGACTATTAAAGGAGAACAGAGCAGAACTCTGTTTTGCTGCTTCTAACTACTCTAACAGCCATGGTTTAGATAATTAGGAATTTAATACAGACACAAATGCTGGAGCTACAGTCAAATACTGCCAGAGTAATGCATGTGTTCACTGTAAGCTGAAAGAGAGGAGAAGGACTCAACAAGAAGTTAAGATTCAAACTTGGCAGGATTCAGAACTGCAGCATTCTGTTCCCAAAATGGGACACAGAAATAGAGAATAAAAAACTGACAGAAGGGAAGAGGGGAAAATGTACATATTCTGAATGCTGGAAATAGTCTAAATTGGCCAGTACCAAGCTTGATGAACACTGCCAGGACTAGTTGAATCTATACTGGTGCAATGAAGCAGAGTTATTTTCTGCATGATTCAAAGTTAAAATCTTTGATTAGTGCCCTTTGCCTCTTTTCTGCTCCTCCTGAATTCTTTTTCTTTAGCCTTTAAACACCTGTATAAGACAAACTTCCTTTCTGAAATGTGTGAGGCCACGTCTGTCCTAGGTTAAAACGTAAAATATGCCCAAGAGATGTACAACATCCTTAGATGGTATAAATCACCATGACTTCAATGCAATTACTGTACTTGTGCTTACTGATACCAGCTGAATGTGTTGCACTTCATATGAAGTCTTGACTGACTGACCCTTTCTTGATGGCATTCCTGCCCCTGAATATTTTGTATTGGTTCATACAAAATATGTGGCTTCTAAAATCTTTCATTTCTCCTGCCACATCTCTCATCCACCTCTTCAGATCATTGTCAAGTTCAGGTTCTCCATCCTCACTATTGCTGCCCTTCACAATTCTTGCACTGTCTGTATAAATGCATGTTTTTCCTGCTTCCAGGCTCATTCCTCTCTTCAACTGTCGTGTCCTCCCTCATTCCTAAAAGAGACTGTGTCTTCACATGCAACAAATGCCCTGACTTACCTCTGAAAATTTATTTCAAGCACAAAATCCCTCAGGACTTTCCTCTATAATTTTTTTTAGAAATTTTACCATGAATCCAGTGTAAAACACACACATGAAGCTTTGCATGTGCTCTATAAACAAGTGTGCCAGACCCTAAAAATACAGTCTGACACTGTCTCATACACCTGCATGGTACAGAATACACTGCGTTCAACACAATTGAATACTTTGACCTCTACTGTGCGTTTATTTCACAGGTGTGCAAACATGTAACTGATATATGCATTATATTTGTATGCACACATTCACAAGCATATGCATATACATATATAAGCATGCATAAATATGTACATATACATGCATAAATAAGTACAGGTATGTGTGCAAGTACATAGTCTCTGCTGTGAAGAACTTCTTTATTACATATAAAAATGTGAAGTTTCAGGGAAATACGTCTCCTGCAAAAGTTAAACTTTTTTGCTTGATATCTCATTTGCATTAAGTATGTAGCTGTTTCCCAGCAATCATTACTCCTTCTTAGTGGACTAAATACTCATGGAGAGAAACTGCAGGGACAGTTAATAAGGCAGAGGTTGGATGAGAAGGAGGCACAAGAGTGGCTCACTGAAGGTACAGCAGGACTGGCTCAGAAGAGGAGAGGATGGCTCCACAGGAGCATCATGTGCATAGTACACAGGTGCTAGGAGAAGAAGAGAGGATACAGGCAGTGAATACCTGATAAGAATGGATGGTAGACAAATGAGGCAGAGGTAGATACAAGATATCCAGGGCAGAGAAAGTCAAGAGCCAGGCTGACTCAATGGAAGAGAAAAGTGCAAGTGAAAGGAATAAAGGCAAACTAGCAATGCTGAAACAAGGATGCAAAGCAATGGTATCAGCCGACTTCTGAGATGTACTCAGAGATGGTGCTGTGACAAGGACAAAAAAAGTTAAAGCAACTCAGACCAGAGAAGAAAAATAACTTGACAAGAGTCTATACAGAGAGAAACATGATAAGCGTTTTGCATGTGGTAGGAGGGAGGATTCAAAAGGCATAAATAAAAGGTGATCAAGAGGATGCAGGATACAGAACTGAATTGAGAAAGGTTGGGATGAAGACCTAGATCTGATTCATCTTCATAAGGAAAGATGAAAGAATGAAACCAATCAAGAGAAGAAAATATATTGGGTTTCCACTCATCTTCTAGTGTCCTCCAAGGAGCTTGTTAGAAAAAATAAGAGGATAGTGAGAAGTCCAGCAAACCCAAGCAAATCTAGTAAATCTGTCATTAATGTTTGCAGGCACTTTCATCTGCAGAATTTCAGGGAAATGGATTCTCAGCAGCTGAGCACAAGAGGGTAAGGCATAGAAAAAAACCTTTCATTTTGCAAGAAAACTTTCTTGCAGTTTTCTGTGGTCCCTTCCAAACTGGACCCATTCTGTGATATGCCCAACTCATTGCCATGAAATGTGCTCTGGCATGGAGTCAGGAGAAGAATGAAATAGTTGTGCAATTGTGAGCTTGAGCAGAAGAGAGGCCCATACCAGCTACATGGGCTGTTCAGCCAGTCCTTCCTCATCTTAGTTTTTATGTCACTGTTTATAGAAGAAATTGTCCCAGCACTAGGACTGACATCTAATTAACAGCAATAGGAGACTTCACATGAACCTTTTCCAGCTGGTAAATACTGTTTTCTAACTAGGCTGCAGGAGGTCTGCAAGATGGACCCACTGTTCTGACTACACACCTTACTTTTCTATGCACACCAATTGCTTCTCCCATATCATGGTCTCCTTTTAAATATTTGGTTTATTCAATATAGAACCCTGTCGCCTTGATTTTTCAGCCTTCTCTTCTGTTCCACAGTTTCATGGTTTGAGTTTCTTCTCATGCTTTGGCTTGTAAACACTGGCTAATATTTTATTAATTTTAAGGAAAGTTTTCATTCCTATTCTTAGAGATATGGACAGATGATGGACAGTTGTCTTGACCAATGGGATGGGAAGAGGTGTCAACCTTCTCCCCCAATCCCTGGCCTTTGTAGAAATACTACAGAATGGAGTCAGACCTTTTTAAATAAATAAGTTCACGCCTTCTGATCAAAAAGTGTGTGTGTGTCTGTGTGTGTGTGACGAACAGTGTCAGAACCCCACACTCTTGTAAAATTGAAAACTTATTTCTCTGAAAGCAGCAAAACATCCGTGTGAACAAAGCCAATTCAAATCCATCCCTTCTAAGAGTCAGGCATTGATTTGAGAGAAAGGGTCCAGAGCTTCAGGAATATACAAGGTACTAAAACCGCTGCCTGAATTCGGGCAACGAAGGAATAAGCAATCACTGAACAATTTTTTTTGCTGACAAAGATAATGCAAAAAAACTGTGAAGAGCAGGAGAGTAACTATCCATGCACTATGACTCTGCCTGTCTTAAGTGCGTCAATTTTATAAAGAGGATAAGGTCCTGATACACCCATTTTTGTTGGCACAAAGACCATCTGTGAAACGTGCCTCAGTCATGGAGAACCAAGCAGCAGGACACAGTGTGTGATCAGCAAGGCTCTGACACAATGACTTTAAGTAGTAGCACTTCATTAAGGAAAACTTACAGCAGGAGAAACTGAGCCTCATAGTGATGGAGTGACACTTCCAAGGTCAGTGGGGAAGTGAGTGGTGATCCAGGAACAGGTGCCAGAACTTGTGAGACCCAGAGCACTGATTTTAGACACTGAGAGATGATCCCTAATGATGGCCTAGTGCCTAAACTGTCACTGCCAGTAATCACTCAGAAATTCCCACTCAGCTCACCTTCAAGCAGCTGTCAGCTCACTCAGAGTCCATTGATGGCTGAGTTTTTCCATCCCACTTCTCTGAATGCTATGTGCTGCCCTGACACAGATTTACTTTGGGTACATCCCTTGGGATTCCAGGCATGTCTCATCACTTTCCTCTTGACATTCAGGTAGCTGTATTTTTCAATAGTAATGTTAACTGAATTATCTTAAATCATATTTGCACCAGGTAACAGAGGTTCGAAGTTGTCTGTCCCTCATTTTCACCACATCACTGCATTGCTACAATTCATCAGGTTTCACTGATTGTTGTCTGAGGTTGTTGGAATAGTAAACTTCTCTGTTAGCAAGGAATTAGAGAAAGAGTAGGAGCTTCCTAATATTTCAAAGACTGATCAAGGAAACTGTGCACAGCGTCCTGCTTCATATCCTTTTGGGCAGTTATCATAATTTAACAGCAAGATATTAACCACCCTTTCTTTTTATTTAAAAGGAACAAATATTTTAAATTGATTAACAAACCAAGAATGTTTTTAAGCCAGAAATCTGTGTATGAGAATCAGAGGAATCCCAGAACGCTGAAGCAGAGGCAGAATCTCCCCTGCCCAAGATGAACAAAACGAAAAGGGTTGGTTTTCTAGTGACAATTAGAAAAAATCAAAACAAATGAAAAAAAAGAAAAGGGCTGTAGTCATCCACTTTATGTGAAAAAAGTTGCCAAGTTATAGTATGTGGTGTTGAAATCCAACTGTGTTGACGTTATTTTTCCCCTCTGTTGGGTTCAGTTCTGTTAAAAATATAAACAAGCTTTGCATTTCCCTTTGGCTATGTGGCTTTACCAGCCTCTGCAAATTCTTCTAGATGAAAATTCAGGAATTGTCTCTTCAGTAGACAGAGACTGCAGTATGATGATGCTACCTGCCCAGCACCTCTTGTCAATACTATTAAGGGCACTTACTACACTGACAATTGGTTTGTGTAAACAGCTCACTTTATCCTTTTAATTAGGGTCTTCAAGACAGGTTAGAGCTCACAAACACTACTGCTAAGAATTATTTATGCATCAGGAGTATCAGACAATAAGTAAGATGACACAGCAAGTATTTCTTCACACCTAATGATTAAGCACAATTAAACCTGTATCAGGAAACAGGACAGAGCTCCGATACCAAATAACAACTTGCTGTTTTGCATCTTGAGCCTAAAGAGTAAGAGATGCTTCTGCCTGGTGCTATAAACAGCGGCTGTATCAGACATGGTGTAGAGATGAGCTCAAGAGTCTTGGGATCTGTTCCTTTTTCTTATGTTGACTGGCAGTGCAGAGACAGGTCACCTCTTCAGTGAGCTGCAGCCCCTCCTAAAAAGGGCATGATTCTGCACTCAGGCCATGGAGAAGAAGAAAAGAACAACTTGGAAAACAGAATAGAAGTGTTGCAAGTTACTTTCTCAGCAAGAGATGGAGCACTGTAAATATCTAATAAATGTGCAGAGAATTGGTCTTAAATTTGAAAACAACCATCCTTTCTCTATATTCTTCTCCGCCTTTCAATCTGTACTCTGGAGACATCTGGATTCAAAGGGTAAAGTGGTTGAGATACTCTCTTGCTGAAAATATGTCTACTTGTAAACCCAACTTGAAACCATACATTGCATTGGCTCAGTTTTGCCAGAATGTCCAATACTACAGAGTCATGATGGGTACAAAGGTAAAATTACGCAGCCATCTTGAGCTCACGTTGAGCTCGGTACCTTCAGCTCTAAGAATATATCATACAGTATGCCTTGTGGATTGCTTGCAAGCATTAGCTAGTTTACTTTCTTAGTTTACAGCTGTTTCCCACAAATATGACATGTTTTGCTAGCAGGACAATGGAACAGTTAATATTCCTGATGCAGAATCCAGTAAGGCTTGGAAAAAGAAATAAACCCCCCATTCTTCAGTCTTTTGCAGATCACTCTTTGTGGATAGCACCATCTGGTTCTCAGATGTTTAACACAAGTCTATCTCTGACATTTCCCTTTTGTCCCAGTGTATTGGCTTAGTAATGAGTGATTCCTGCTGTTCTGAAGAATCCTCAAGCAAAGAGGAAGAAGGTTATCTCAACTAAGTGAAGGAATGAAAACAAGTATTATGAAAATCAGCTTAAGTTCCCTCTCCCTCTCTGTTGTTTAATTATTTAGTTAGTGTAGGTCTGCCTTTAATTAAGACAAACAGATGAAAAATCTGAGGCTAATAGTACACAGGAAACGCAGAATTTTATCACACAGCCCTGAGTCAGAGAGTCTTGAAGTGTTGAAACAGAGCTGAAGTCCAAAGGCAAAGAGGTGAGAGATTAGCAAGAAGGCACCAGTTTCATTAAGTAGATCTGTTGGTAGTAACAGGAAGAAAGGGCAAGGCTTGCTGTCCACTGAAACACAAGTTCCATAATGTATTCTGTACATCCATATTGTTTAAGCCTCTAATATTTCATTCACTGATTTTATTATCAAATGAAAAGGCACTTGTTCCAAGTGGCATTTAGTGAGACAGACGTGGAGAGACCCAGAGTTCATTACTAGGAGTTTGCTCACTGGATAACATTAACATTATATGATAAAAAGCAAAAGGAAGGCAGAAGTCTACTGGTCCTAATGTTTAGAAGGGTCTTTTTGGTTCTCCTCCTGGAAGCTGAAGGACTTTGCATGTGGTCAGACTGCGGACTGCCTCACATGTCATCTGCATCTGTGAAAAGGCATCACTCCTCACACAGGCCCTTCCTCCCTGCTCTGGCTGTAAGCTCCTTCCCCTACATTAGTATGTAAAAGTCACACTAGCACCCCACAAACCCTACAGACTCCTCCCCTGTAATGAGGTCAACTTGTGTGGACCTTCTAAAAGGTTATGTGAAGGAGAGGCAAGATGTAAAATGGATTTAGGCTGAAAATAGCTAGCATTTGCCAAGCTTCAGCAAAACAACAGCATCTAGGCAGGCACAGCAGCAGAATTTAAAATGCCCATGTGGTTAAAAATAAGGTGCCTATCAGCAGTTTGCAAAAACTTTTGTGAACTTCTTTATTAATTATGTATAGGAACTCCACCTAGATTTATATTTTAACAACAGTATCCCTTTATTTATCTGAGCCTAATTTTACTGCTTTTTTAAAAAGTAACTTTAATAGCAAGGTTTAGCACTCAAGCTTTCATTCAAAAATACTAAAGAATCAAAATGATCACCTCAAATATTGAAAACCCCTTATATTTCCACAGAAAAACGAGAGAGAAGCATGAAAGAATTAAGAATTCTGTGAACATCAAGAAGCAGGAAGCCAAGTGTGCAATTGCGGCAGGAAAGCATGCAAAAGGCAGGAAATTCTGGCATCTGCTAATCCCATTAATCCCTACTAATGTATGAAGTGTAAGCAACATCTGCTTTATGAAGTAGTAAAATGTGGAGGCGGCTAAACCAGACAGTCTCAATACAAACGCACTCCCCCGGAGAGAAACCAGACAATGATATAAACGTACCCCCTTAGAAAGAGCGCAGCTAGGCCGGACAGAATAAAAACACAACCCCCTAAAGAGAAAGCCTAGCAAACAGCTCTCTGTGCTATGGCGAGGAAACGTGTTAGTCACTTACACCCCATTGGTTCTTTTCACCCCAGCTGATTGGTCCGCTTGGAGCCTTCCCCTGATTGGTCCCTTGCCCAATTCCTCTCCCCATTGGCCAAGCTGTGAAACGCCCACCCCGGCTGCCCTATATAATCCCACTCGCCCTGGGCCCTCTGTCGGACCTGTGCAATGAAGAAGCTCTCCTGGAGATCGGAAAGACCCCATCTTGCTGCTTTTACTTCTGTGTCACCCAGAGGGGCAAATGTGGCTCTGCTGCTCAGGCAGCCTCTCAAAGAGCCAATCACTCTGCACTTGATAGTGCATCTTTGAGCTGATCACTTTGCACTTGAGAGTGCACCAAACATCTGATCACTCTGCACCTGAGGGCGCACAAAGAGCTGAATCACTTTCTGCCTGAAAGTGCTTTTGCCTCCGTTGATCTAAGTGTCTTTTTAAAGATGCTTCTGGCAAAGAAGGTTGCAGCACTTTTACCACCAGACCCGACCATGAGAGTAAAATGCTGTTAGGAATTTTGAATCTATCTTGCATCTCAAAAAATTTTGTAATCAAAAGGGTGAAAACAGCAAGTCAAATATCAGTAAATTTCTATTTACCTTTTTTCCTCTTCACCTGTTTAAGGATGAGATGGAAAACAAAATTAAAACTAAAATCTTTAAAATGGACCTAGCTAACTCACTCCCTCATAAGCACAGATGTCAGATGGCACACCGTACCTCCTCTTAGAAAAGGGAATAAATGCATGAGATAAGCATGAGTAAATTATTCACAGCCTGCTATCTGTATCATAAGCCTCTTCTGTGTTAAAGATGAAATAAATTACAAAACAAAGGGTTTTTCTTTCTGTGTTTCTTGGGTAGGAAAAAAAGAAGTCCCTCACTCATCAGATAATCACATCAGACCAGACCCTTTATTGGCTCATGAAGTGGAAACTGACGTCACCTTTTGTCAGTCATGCTGCATAGCCAATAAGCACCATAATAAATACAAATTACAATAGAAACATATTTAATACCTCAGCAAATTAAAAATGGACTGCCTTTCAAGTACCAAAAACCAGCAAGAAGTTAATATATGCATTTTCAGATTAGAAAGGCAATAAATCAAAAGGAATGACAGAGTGATACAGAAGACAATTTTGGCTGCATATTGGGAAGATCAGTAAGACTCAAGTTAAATGTTGTGATGAAATCTTTCCTTCCATTGGATTTAACACTGTGAGAATTAATTCAAACCTCAGTCACATAAACGCTGTAGAAGCAAGCACACTAATTTGAGAAATTACTACCCCATGGCAGGAGTTACTATCCATCCAGTTCATCTTGGTGTCCAGCTATCTGGGTAGCTGCAGCCCCCTCCACTGCTTCTCTACAATGGCTGTACGGAGAGTGAGAGGGACAGTAAGTCCCCATAAAGCCTGTTAATATAGCTCACGGGAAAGTACTGAAGAGATGACAGCAATAGTTTCTTAAATCACTCCAAACAAAATTGTCAGGACATCAGTTTATAGCTCCAAAAGCATCCGGTAAATGGGACATTTACAGATAATCTGTTCTAATCTCTAAAAAAGGTAAATCCTTTGCTAGCAGTGAAGGCAGATTTGCGCAAGGCTCCCTTCAGTATCTCACTTTAGCTTCCACCTCTGCCCTTTTAGAAGGCAGAACTGATCTTCCCTCTTCATGATTCTTTCCTGCAAGTGCACAAACATTGTACTCACTTATAAAATCCAGTTGTGTATTCCTAGACAGACCTGCCTAGGTTTACTCTTCACAAAGAAAAGATAATGTAGGTGGTACTGAATAACTCTTCCAGTATCATCTGTGCACAGATTTTTTTTTTTTCAACTGTATCCTAAATAACTCATATTTTAATCCATACAGTTTTGGTCACCTTCTATTACAGTGTCCTAAGTGACTCCCTGAGTAATTTCTTAACTCCTCACTTCATTAGCACTACTTTTTGCTTGGAGCTATACTTGCTTCCTATCACCTCCTTAGTGTTTTCAGAAATGAACTTGTTCTTGACATGACTGTTTTCTAATTCGTAAGATTTTCTCTCTGCGTTCAGTGCTGTAAGATATTGATGGTCAACTGTGCTTTGCGAACTGGAATAAGAAATGTAAGGATCACTTTCAGTGGTACTTACCTACTCATAGTAACAAAGAAGACCCCCTCTATAACATGTCAAATGCTAGTTTCTGTCCTTCTAGAATAAGACATGACCTTCTGATTGAATTTCAAGCTCTTATTCTTAGCCCATTAATTGCATGAGGAAACAAACTCCAAGGCATAGATCAGATTCTGGGACAACCTTCCATTTTTTATCACCCCACGAAGAGCAACTCAGCTCCTGTCTTTCCACCATGAAGGGAAAATAAACGATTTCCCATTTAAGCTTACAAGATTAATGCTGCAAGGAAGTGAATTGTGTGAGTATGTCTGCACTAAAAGAAAGAAGTATTTATGTGAGATGTGACTTAAGGTACAAAGGCATTAAAAAGAGATCATTATCTGTTTTGGAAGTGGAGAAAAGACCTATACTATATATCATTATCAGATTTTGATCAGCTCTAGAAACTGAAAAGTACTCATGTTATTTCATTTCACAACAGATGGGAAGGTTTGCCCCTCAGAAAGACTGAATGAGGGCTGAATCAAGAGCAATCATAAATTATTAACTGATTGGAAGGATTTTTTCCCTCCTCTTTTCCTCCAAGTCCTCTAAGCTAATTTTGTAGCTAACGCAAGGACAGGTCTGAGAGAGTAATTATCGAGCAGGTACAACAGGATTAAGTAAACACTCTATGACCAGACAATGCTGAACTTCTCTCACAAATTATTTGTGGCCAGGATTAAAGTATTTAATTAAATCATCTTTGTGTAGATGAAACATGAAAATCATTTTCTAAATTGCTGCCAGAGAGAAAAACACTTCCCTTCATTTGCTTCCTATAATCCATTGAGTCTGTAGTTCAAAAACCAAAAATGATCAAAACAGCAGTGACTCACTGGCAAGAGCATTAGGATAAATTGAACTACCTTGAAAGTTATCTCCTTGCATACTTTTCTCCTCCAGCCAAGATGATGGTAACATTAGGCAAATGCATGACTGGAAAAAGGACAGCTTCCCGACCAGAAGGGTAGTGTCCCTCCATGATATGAGAAGTTTACACACAGGAATTCTTCTTAAAGTAAAGCTGACAGTCACTTCAATGAGCTCTTACTCAACATTAGCATTCTACTAGAGGAATCTGAGGGAGAAAAGGGATTGTCACGTTTTTGTTTTACAGAAACAACAATGGAAAGTAAGGAAACCTTGCTACTTAAGAAAAGAGTAAGTGTGTGTAGAACAAAGGATTTTTTGACCCCTGAGACCAACAAAGGGACAACCCATCAAATTTAAGACATAGCTCTTCTTCCTGACATTTATTTTCTGCACTACCAGAAGGGAGAACCAACATTGTGGGGTTGCTCAGTTAAGGCCAGTAGGTCCAAAACATTCTCTGCCTCTCACTGCCCCCATCAGCAGCTATGAGACACAGGAAATCTAGGAGAGAAGAACTGACAGACAAGTACCTAGAGTTTTTATGGACTGCACTGAAGAACATCTGAAGTCATGGCTGAGCTGGGAGAGAAATTTTAATGTTTTCATGAAAATGTTTATTAAAGTCACATTTAGAAAACTGTTTTGAGTAATGAACATCTAGACTTGGTTTGACTTCATTTGGCTGCAGAATTGAATGGAATAATCTGTGAGTGGATAAAGTGCAAGGATTTGGACTTATTTCTCTAGCCACTGTCAACTATGATGGAATGACTTCAAGCTGTTTTTTTCTATTTGGACTAGTATCTTGGCTAGAAGAAAGCCCAGTGGGGAAGAACTGTGTTGGTTATTAATGCAAATTCTTACCATCTCCCTTCAGAAAAGAAAGGTGTTATCATTTTTCATACTGGATGTCTACTTTTTATTGCAGCAAATCAATCATTTTTTTCTTTTAATTGCAAGCCATAACAAAAAAGTAAAAAACAAAAAATCATTTGTACAAAACCATTACAGATGCATGAAAGAATAAAGTACTGTGAATTGATTTTTAGGTCTAGGAAACCTTGTCAGAATATCTTCAAATGACAACTAAGATGAAAAATCTCCCTCCGGCTAAACTTTATTATTCCCTCTGCTGCATGGATGGTAAAATAAATAATTTTCCAAAGGGAAAAAGAAGGAAAGTTAGATAAAACAAGTATTATAAGTTTTTATTATGATTTCTTTTCACCTCTACTCTTCGAGGAACAGCCTATGGATTCTTTGCTCTCAAGAACAGCAAAACCAATTAATAAATATCCTATGTGAAGAGTCATTAAATGAACAGTCTGTGTGAATATATGTGCAATAAAAACCAACACCTAACATTCAGTAATTTCAGTGAGCTTTTGCTCACACAACTATAAACAGACACATGCATATGCAGCAGAAACTAGATCAACCCTACTGAACAATGTTAACAAAAAAGGAGTGTCTTTTAATAATTCTAATAATTTCTGGATATACTCTATTAGTAAGTCACTCTGAATGAGAGAGAAACTAACACAACAAATATGCCTGTAACAATAACGTGTAGCAGGGAGGGGGGAAAACACGGAAACTAGCATATGAAACTTCTAATGGAAATGATTTCTACCTAAGAAATATAATGTGGAGGTCTCTAGTAAGCACCAAGGTGTATGATAATGCACATATGAAAATGTTTCCATTGTATAATCCAAAAGTGACTTAAATACTCACAGCAGCTTTCATTAAAAGTTTGACATATTTCCTCTGGGCCACTTAACAATCATGAGATGCTGCTTAATTTCCTTTGCCACCATTACTTACTGTCAATAAATACATGTGTGTTAGTTAATCTTCAAAAAGTGGTTGACATAGTCTTAAAGTCTTCATTACCCACAATAACCTTAAAAACTTTCTCACAAGCCTCTGTGATTATCAGCTGCCCAGCAAATTTAGTGTACCACACTCATGTCTTCCTGTAGTTACTGATTAGCCTAATGAAAGCAAACATATCTAAAGGAGGGTTGGAATTTTTCTCCCCTTTCCAGTCAAATATGACCCACTTACCACTCTTTTTCAGGAATATGTCTCAATCTGTTATTATGGAAATCATTTGATGTCACAAGTATGAGATTTTAGAATCAGTTAATATGTCAGGCAGGTAGACCAAGACTAATTACAAAGGAGAAAAATTAAATTTAATTTGATTCATAACTTCAGACTTAGTTCAGTACATAACTTAGCTCAGTGATTTTAAATTTTTTTTTGAGTGGACTATTCTGAATAATATGCCACTTTAAAACCACGTTGCAGTAGCTCTGAACATCAAGTTCAATCTGGACTTGGCACTAGAAAATCTCTGCACCCCATTCCTTTGCACAAGGAATTTGCTATCTTCTCAGATTTATTTCCATTTATCAGCTTCAATTTGTACTGTAGATCATACTTGAGCAATGGAACTGTACCTCATGTCTCTGGGTCTCCATTAAAATTTGATGTGTTCTGTTACACAGGCATGTGTGTCCTTGGATATCTGTCAAGGGTGCTCCAGTGAACACCAGTACTGTCAAGTCCTCAAAACTTGCCAGCACTTCTGGCTTTGAAGGGCAGCTGAATAAAATATACTTAACAGGGTGGTCTTATATGTCAGCAATAGCACCTGCTGTGAGTCCTGATAAAGTGATTCAGTGGTGTGTCTGTGTGACAGGGAATGAAGACCTTCCATTTACACAAATTGACTTGAAGGAGTAAATATTCAGACACAGCAAGCAGGTATGACTCCTTTTATTTCAAATGGAGCTATTCCAACGTGTAGCAGGTTAGAATTTGGCTCGGTAAATTTGTACTACAGAAAAATGAAGTGTTTTTCATGTATTTTCTGGGTTTTATATCTTTTCTCATAAAAACACCAGCTGTTGGCTTTACTGCTGATTAGCAACCTTCCACTTTCCCATTCTGGGCAAGTTGGTGAGGAAAGCTGTCAGACCAAGAACAGAATTGCTGGCAAGTCACCCGTCGGCCAAGGCACGCTCCATGGAGCACACGCTGTGTAGAACAGGCTTTACCATTTAGGAAACTGGACTTCATGAATTCTAATCCAAAATGGCCCAAGTTCAGTTCCTTAGAAGAGCAAGCTAAATTAAAGCTAACAGCTTTCTCAAGTGGAAAGGAATCCAACGACTATTTTTGAAATGCTACCAGAATGGCATAGCAGGATGTGTATATTGCTGTTTCATCGCTGTCAGAGTACATCTAATTTGATGTTTTCATGGGAAGAAACTCTGCAAGTAGAAAGTACCAGAATCACATGTGGCCCTAGATGTTAAAATTCATGGAAAAATGGTAGTACTTGCCCTCTAAAGTGTCTGACAGCGATCATTCAGATGTACTGAAAATAGCATGTCAGAAACCACAATGAAACCAGACAGCTACAACTTCATGTATTCACAGTAAATCTTCAGCAATTATTCCACTGAGGCTAAACATGAGATAAATCAGAGGGAACTATGAATTCCCAGTGTAAGAAGGGCTCAGTGAGAAAAATATTTATTCCTGTGAGCAATTTATATGGACAGGGTGAGTTTATCCAGGGCTAGAGGCTCTACACCACCACAACCTCCCCCCCCCCCTGCCCCTGCCTCCTCTCCCTGGTAATGACCAGGCAAGAGAGATCGGGATGGAGAAAGGAACCCACAAACAGAACCCAGGACTGCAGAGGCAGTAAAGTGCCTGCTTACATCTGCGGCAGGGCTGGCAAGCAAAGCTCAGATCCCTGCTGTTCTACTTGGTGGAACTGCTTTTCTCCTTCTCAGTCCCTCTATGGATTTTTATCAACTAATTTCATGAGCAACAAAGTTTGCCAATACACTGTGACAGTGTTAATCTGTATAAATCACCATCCGTTTTTCTTGTTTCAACAGGAGAGTCTAAATAGTTGCTAAGATTGCAAATTAGTTCATCTCTGCTTAAAGGATTAACTTCTTAGATCTTTTGCAAATCAGTGAATTTGAAAGAAAAAAAAAAATACATGCAATGCTTTCCCACAGGGAGTAAGTCACTCCCCCAGCAAAGCTGCTTTCAACTCCAAGTTCTGCTAACAAAATGGCAAAGAAAAAGCTCTCTGCACCAACTTATTCTGTCAGACACGACCTTGGGAAGTGTTTTGTAAAATGTCAGAACACAAAGAACACAGAATTCAGTAATTAGCAAGCATCGAGAGATTATATTGATGTTTTATACATATTGGTCTGTAGACATATGAGGGACAGCAAACAGGAATACTGAAACCACAGCAGGCTGGACAGTCAGGTTGATGAGAGTAGTTAAGAAGATTAATGTATACTCTAAACTGAACTCCCCTCATTGGTCAGTGCTCAATAATTTAAAAGACAATGCCCGAGCCTTCATTTCAAGGTGACAGAAAATTCTGATGATGAAAAGACACAGCTGAAAACTTGCTTTTAATTAAAAAGCAAACAGGCTGAAGCTCCCATGTGCCTAAAACGAAGGAATAGCATTTTGGAAACAGAGGGGAGGGATTATTATTTATTGTCTTGGTTAGAAAAGACAGGTATCTGCAGGACCTCCCTTTGGAATGAAGAATTCAAACCCCCTCCCTCCGAATTATTAAAACTTTGATATTAAATCGGCTCTCAGGCAAAGAGATGGGGATAGGAATAACAGCTCTTTACTAATATGTATAAGAAGGCAAACAAACAACAACAACTACAGCATTAATGATAAACAAAACCAGGAACCTCGAGGGGGCTTGTGTTTCACAAAGCCCGGGGCAGTCTGGTCTCGGAGCCGGTGCAGGGCTCCGAGAGCACCAAGCTGGAACGGTGGAGAATCCCGGGCTGGTGGATGGGATGTACCAAAGCTCCAAGGTGGTAGCTGGAAGGGCAGGGATGTCCTGGCAGGGCCGGGCAGTGCGGGGACACAGCGTATCCAAAGCGGTGCAGAAGAAAAAAAGCGGCGGCGGTGGGACAGGGCCGGCCCCGCTCCAAGTAGGGCAGGAGGCGAGCTCAGAGTTCCTGGGCACATGAGGAGATGATGGGAGATTTCCTCAGGAACGGACCCAGTGATGGCAGTGAAAAAAACTCTTCCTGCAGCAGGAGCGGCCTGACCCTTCTCTCTCTGATGCTGACAGCGAGAGAGCGAAACTGTCCCCACGCCTCCCGTTTACCTCCCAAAACCGCGCGGTATCACCTTTTTCCCTCGGAGAGAAAAACTCTGAGACCAAAAGAAAAAAAGTGTGTAGCCCCAGTGCTACACTTTCCTAGCCACTTGTATTGTTTTGGTCAAGCACCCATAGGTACCCAGCAATTAGTCTCCTAGCGACTTTGTGGGAAAAAATTCTATAGGGAAAAAAAAAGAAAACCAAATCTAACCCCCAACATTTATATAGTTCATTTTATTAAATGAAAGAATTCAAAGAGAACCAGTAAGAACTTTTCCGCCCTAGTATCCTCAATAACATAAGATGATTACTCACTGACTTAATGAGAAAAAGTTCGAGGTTAAAGAGAAAGCAATTAAACTGACAGATTTGCTGCTACCAAGAACAGATATCCACAAAATGCAGAGTTAGGATGCATTAAATGACCACAATAATTCATGAACATGAATGAAGACGATGAAGAAATGGATGACAAAATTCACATCTTCTATGCCATAATACAATAGGCAGACCAGTGACAAGCAAATTGACAGGTGCATGTTCAGATGGACACAGAGATGACATATTCCTCATATTTAAAAAAAATTGATCAAAACGATTATACTAACAGTTTATGACATATGGGAGCTCAGAAATTCAAGCAAAAGAGGCCAAAACTAGTTTTCTGCAGAAGCTGAAGGTTTCCAGTTAGCTTCCCTTTCTTGCTGTGAACACTTATAACCTACTGAAGTTTAGTTACAAAACTACTTTAGTGTTAAGAATTTATGAGCTGTGGGCAGGAGCTCTTTTTCCTAGAGATCATTGAGCAACATCTGCCATAGCGTGTACCAGTGGGGAGCTGCAGCAGCAGTTCATCATGGTCAACTGTGACATTTTGCTGACTGCTCCATCTTTTTCCCAGTGCTAAACTCAATGATCTTAAACTTCAGCCTTCATTTCAGCATCAAAGGCCTAAGAGGAAGTTAGTACTTCACATATTCCCTTCACGTGGAAAGACCACATTTGACAGAAACTGTTCAATGAGGGGGATAAAAGAGGATGCTGGTGCAGAGCAACAACTTAGCCCTGAATCTATTAGCCAGGACAGGCCCTGATGTTATCTGCCCTAACTCAATGCTCTATCTCAGTGCATGATCATTTTCAATCTTGCTGAAGTCAATGAGACTACTCATGAGCTTTAACACTTCAGCCTATGATTAAGTACTTCACTAAATAAGGTCATTAAATTTAAATTGTAGATGCTTGCTAGGTACTCCTGAAGGTTGTTGTCTCACCTGCAACATAATCCCTGCAGGCTCATGGCTGGCAAAACAAGCGGCTAAATAACATCCAAATCTGCATATCAGCAATCCTCCCACTAAACTTAAGACACGGGAAATTGATTGATTCAAGAGGGAGCTGTGTTTACCCTACTGCTGATGTAGGGAAGATTGAAGCGTGTTACAGCTTGTAGAAAAGACAAACACACAATAAAGGAAAGGTGGATGAACCTGGCATACCACAGTCTATAGCAGAGATACTTTAGATGGTTTAAGTAGCAAAAGCCTTACAACTGAGTTAATGCAGCATTTTGCCACTGTGTAGTTTTGCCATTTCTCAGCAGGAACTATCAGTGCAACACAGTATTTTGCCAGTGCAGTTAACTAGCTCAGGTACATGTGCATATGTTGGCCCTCGTAGAGATATAACCTAAAAGATTTCTAAAGGATTAACACAGCACTTCAAACGCTACCGAACTATTTTCACTTCTCTTTATTCAGCATGCACACCTCAAACCAGCCCTCTACCCTGCTTCCTACTCCCAAACAGGCTATCAATCATAATGAAGGGTATGCTAAAGCCATAATGCAGATAACAGACCATTAAAAGCTCAAATGAGACTACTAAACATGTTTCATTAATCATAGCACAATCCAGTCTTGGACCAGGAGCTACAGATTTGGTGGGTCAGTAATGGAAAGCTTCTTGCTACCCAGTTCTAGTGACTGGCAAAGGGAGTTGCCTGAAACATTTTGCCCTTCCTCTGCTTCCTCGGGTGCACATGACCTGTGAGGGCTACATTGCCGGGAAAGGAGTGAGAGAATAGCGAATAAAAACAAGAGACCTGCTATGGAAAAAGAGTGCGAAAGCTCTCCAGAAAGCCCAGATTCTCGAAGGAGCCAAAACACCCACAGCTCACACAAATTTTAGTAACAGCACTTCTGAAAAACTGGCCAAACTGGCTCCTTCTCCCTGGCCAGAGGTTTTTATTCAGGGATTTGACAGAGATTCAGAAAGAGGAGTTTTCTTTCTGGGGGCCAAACCCCAGTGCTGATCCTACCACTGTAAAAGCATAGCAGGTATATTGTAAAGAAAATACTGTAAGAAAGAGATGCGCTCTTTGCACCACTTCTTATTTGCATGTCTGGCTTTCCCAGCAGCTTTCCAAGCCCTTTCCACAACAAGTCCGCAGGTTACCTGCTTGGCAACTGCCAGGTGAAGAAGAGCTACCTGCTGGACACACCTGGCTATTCAATCCTTCTGATGCCACATGCCTCTGCATAATAGCTTACAAGTGGCACATACGTTTTTGGGTTTTTTGACTCCAGAGGCAGGTTGGAGAAGGTGGTTTCAGCAGAGGTTAAGTTGTTTCTTTGGACAGTAGAAGACTCTCAAAAAGACTCTAGCAATTAATTGGAAGAGACAAGACGCCAAAACTAAAGAGGCCTAACAGAATGGTCTCAAGTTTAATCCTAGTGGAGGATTTGAAACAACAAACTTCTTGTGAGGAGGCAGGGTTTTTTACACCTTAGTTTCACCTCATTGTGGTCATGCTGAACTCCATGGTTTACCCTTATACAAGACTTTCAAATGAGCAGAGACATCAGTTGTTGACATTGGTGGATGGGTTTTACTATGGAATGATAAAAAATGGGAAAGAAGTGTTGAATGCGGAACGAGAGCTTTCAACAACACTGCAGCAGAGGCTTGATTATGCCAGATATCTGCTACTCTATTTTTGAACTCATTCTGTTCACAGAAGCAGGGATTCGATACGTTATCACTTAATTCCTGTATACTAAAATGACAGCTTCTATTCTGATAATGTGTGTTTCAGGTAGGATCCTGGAGCACTACCAATTAAAAGTAGATTATTAACATACTTTCATATGTTAATAAAGCCCTGACTCCTGTTATTTGTTATTAATGTTGCCTAATATTTTAAGATCTGCAGAATCTACTGATCCTACCTGTGCCCTGCCAAATGGAGATGGCTTTAGAGGACTCAAAATGTCCTTACTGTGAAATTTCTTGAAGACATTGTGCTTTGTGGCGGGGGTTGGAAACACTCCTAAGCATTTGGAGAAATTAATTTCCGACAATTAATTATGTTTCTACAGTACAGTATCTTCCTTCCTCTAGGGGCACCAGGAGCCCCAAAAATACCTTGGGGGTTTTTGTCAGTATTGCATATTCTAATAGTATCTAATAACAGGAAAAAATTGGTGGTTTCTGCTTTTTTTAAAGAGCAAGCTTTTTGCTGTTATGACTGCTATGAAAAGCAAGGAAGTGTAATATTATTGAGCCAGACAACAAACAAGAACTGGATACTTTCTTTTTTCTTGACATCATCATTTTAAAGTAGGTTTCCTGATCTTTGAGGGTTTTACCATGATAAACTATCCCCTTTAAAGAAGGTTTCGGGAATTAACCTCTCAAAGTCAGTATTTCAGGTCCACATATCCCTTCTTACCCAAGTGTTTTTATTCCTGTGCGCAAAAGGCTGTGATTATACCTTTACTCTCTTTGGCATAGCTATCTGCGTATTTTTTCAATGCCAGGGCTTTGCAACAAAAGTGGCATCACTCTGGTAGCCATCAGATGTTCATGCAGCTCGACAGGATACAATAGTGATGAAGAGATACTGGTCCCATACTGAGAGCTAACTGGCAGCACTTCTTGTACCTGTGTTTTCTGTCAACACCAGTGGGCAAAAAAGCACCAGACAGTCCATCACTCACTTCCCCTCTCCCTCAGAGGGACTGGGGAGGAGGAAAGGAAGAATAAAAGCAAGAAAACTTGGAGGTCCACACTGAAAAAAAACCCCAAACCAACAAGAAATTGTTTAATAAATGAAGTAAAGGAAGAGAGAAGGGAAGAAAACAAAGCAAAACATGCGATGCCAACGTCCCTCCTGTGGGTAACTTATGCCCAGCCAGATCCTAATCAAAAGATGTCTAGTCCCTTAAAGCCACCTCTTTTCCCTTTTAGTGCTGAGCAGGATGCTGAAAGCCATGGAATAATAACTCTTTTGTTGGTGTGAGTCACCTGCCTGGTTGTGTCCCGTCCCAGCCCACTGAGTGCCCACCAAAGTGGTGGGGGGACAGTGCGAGGACCGGGGAAGGCCTTGATGCTGTGCAACCACAGCTCAGCAAAAGCCAGAACATGAGTGAGCTGTCAGCACTGTTATGGTCACAAAATCTAAACCCCAACACCATATGAACTGCTATGAAGAAAATTATTCCAGACTTTCAAGGAACTTCTCTGTTACATGCATACACAGCACAGAATAAATGAGACTGGTAAACAAAGGAGTCCAAGCCACGCTAAATATTTTAGCGTGTTTAAACATTTAAACAGATGGGAGTGAGCTTCAAAGTTACTGTGTCTTGGACATCTTGTTTTTATTTGGGTTTTGCTGCACTATGACCTCTTCAGGAGACCTGCCAGTGTCCCATGGACACAGTATCTCCTTGCAAACCAGTTGCCTGTCTTCGGATCTCTGTCACCTTTCTCTGCCTGAGAATCGGCTAGAAGGGATTTACTGCCCTGTTCAGCCATCATAACCTATTGTACATGGGTTTCTTTTGCAATGGTCTTTTGCCAGACGTTTCACAAGACCCTCAGGTAAATGTGACCCAGGTTTTGAGAGAGGAAGTGAAGATGGTAAAGGGCGTGGGAAAATGCAGGGAAGTATCTTGCCAGTGTAAGACTGCATGAGTCATGTAAGGTGTTTCAATAATTAAACACTAAAAAGAATGAAGCAGAACAAGTGTGGATTAGAGGTGCATCCCAAATAAGGGCTGGAACTAATGAGGCTTTTCTTTTTACCATCAGAGAAAGTTTATTACATGTACTTCAAAGGCAACTGACTTAGTGAGCAGTGGAGGTGGGTCAGATATATCCTTTTCACTGACACTCAGCATAAAAGGAGAAGCATTCATAATGGAACAGCTAAACTGGCTATGAAAATAATAACCCATGACTTTGGAATATTTTAAAGAGAGAATTAAACCCAAAAATAAAAAAGAGACAGAAGAATGGCATATTAAATAAAAACAGAATCCTGTAGTTATTTCACAGCTACAAAAAGTGTGTGCTGATGCCATACATACTCCTCATTCTGACCTCTGGCCAGGTCCATAAAACCTGACCTGTGATACACTGGGCTGTTAAAAGGCCTCTACTCTCTACAGCTTAGACTGACCAATTAAATGTTAACAGTGCTGAAAGAAGGGTAAAAAGCACCCTGATTACCAGTGTAAATGCCATTACATCAAGAGCTGCTGCAGACACCACCAGGCCAGAAATATTACACAGAGACGTACAGGGACAACAGTGCAGATGGGGAAATTAGAAAAAAAATCATCAAGCGAAAGGTAGAAGTTAATAAACCTGAGGAACAGAAACTCAGAGAGAAATACTGAATGGGGTGAAAATTAGTGGAAAGCAGTATATTAGACAATAGAGAGCTATAATCTGTTGTGCTCTTCACAGGAACTGAAAGGAAATGCTTGGTTCTTGTTTCACTTGTGAGGCTGCCTGGCACTCAGCCCCTGCTCGAGTCAGACCCTCCTGCCTCTAATGCTGAGTCTTGCCTGAACTTGTTGTGTGGAAAGTAAAGTGAAAAGTGCTGGTCCTTGCTGACAGCAGACTGGCACACCACATCTGTGTAGCACCAGATTTCTGAAATGTCCTTGTAATGGAGCTGTACACTCAGCCAAGTTCAGCTTTTCTCTTGCACTCCATAGCTGAATCTCCTTGTGATTCTTCACAAGAAATTACATCAATTTGCAAGTGAGTAATCATAAATCTGCCACTGATAGATGCAATGGTATTTCAAGAACAGGACTGTGCCACTGCAACATGGGCTACAGCGTATGGAATAAAAACAAGAGATCCTTAAACTACAGCTCAGATGTAAGTACACAGATCCCAAGCTATTCCAAGCTAAATGAAAGCTATCACAACTTCTCTTTCAAAATCACCAAATTTATCCACATTTCACAGTTTCCAAAATTTTGGTTCCTTCATTTTTTTCTTGATTTTTAACAGAATTTCATGCCTTTTTCTTTTTCAGGAAAAATTAATCTGTTAAGCATAGATGGTAAGAGTACTCCTAGGAGACCTCTGCTGGTCACTGAAGTCTCTTGTCTTAGGAAAAAAAAACCCACTGTACATCTCACATATGCACTGTTTTCTAACTGAAAGCGGGATTCTCATCTAATTTTCCCCAATATAAATCCAAGGACAGTTTAAAAGAAAGTAATAAAATTGCTCTGGATTCAGTCTACGGCAAATGAGACAAGGATCTTAGACTAATCTCATGAATTTCTCCCTTGAGATCTCCATTACTAACACCGTTTTTTTAGTGAAAAATGCACCACATTCATGCAAGATCCCCTGAAGGAGAAAATGGTGGTTTTTAATATATCAATTCTACACAGTTACTGTTAAATTTTGGTGAGATCTAAGGGGAAATGATTACAACACCCTGCTATCTCAATATACCTTCTCACCAACAGCACTAGAAATACAACCATAACATATAACATATAAGTAACTTGTTTCAGTTTGTATATGTTCTAAACCTATAAGGGAAGACTGTGATGCAACTACACCTGTCTTCTGTCTCAAGTATCATTACTACAAATTGTTTACAATTTCACTCATGGCAGTGGCTGAATTCAGTTGATTTCAATATATTGCTAAGAGATACTAATCCCACTTGCAGGGCAGGAAACGGGCAATGGAATTGGTAAGAGCACTTCAGGCTTTCAGGCTAATAAAACACTTGTGACAATTCTTTATTCTGACTCATCTGAAGGAGTTTGCCTCCTCTTTGCCCTTTCACAACGGACTATGAACAAGACATCAGAGCTACAAAGCTCCTTGGAACAAGCTCATGTTTTGCCTGACAGCTAGGCCAGACAGAGGCAGTCTCTGGTCAGAAGAACAAAAAGTACCAGCTATTTTGGATATCTTAAGAAGCATACCCTCAATGCATTTTTGCAGAGGTGGACATGTAAGCATGACTTTCTCCCCTCTCGCCCAAAAAGCCCTTGGCCTTAAATTACAGCTCTCCTGTCTCTGTGTTCAACTCTAGCTGCAACTTCCTTCAGAGTTTATCATTGCTTTTTCACGTATTGATCACAAGGGGACAAAAATAATGAAAGGTGCTCTCCAGGTCTCAACACACTTTCCAGAGATTACTAACCTAATCTCTAGTTTTTAATTTTGACAACCTGGAAAACTTACAAATTGTTAGAGACATGATTAAATATCTTCCTCTTCTACCAAGGGATAAATTAAGACTAATCACAGCTTGGGATAATGAAAATCAAATTTCTTCTGCTTTAGAATCTGTCTTTCAAGCTTCATCTTAGGAAATTTGCATTCCCATCTGCCTTCTGTGTGAAAGTCAGAGCTACATAGCAAGGTACCTTAGGACAATATATTCCAACTAAGTTAGTCCAAGCCTCACTCCAGCCATGGTTCCATGCTCATTAGTACCCAGGTTCTGTTCAGGACTGAGTCACCCTGCAGAGCAAACCTCATACACAGTCAAATGTGGGCACAGATGACATTTTTACTGCATTAGCCTGAACACATGATTTGGAGTTTGGGCTGACTTCAAGCTTACTATGGAAAGACAGATGGTATCTGATTCAGGGTAAGGTTTCTCACAATAGTTAATCCATTAGTATTTTAGAACAAAAATGAATCAGTGACTTTATACCAGATACTTAGTGCCAGGTAGTTATGACATTTCCATCTCTAGTTTTTTATTTATTATATCACTAAACAGTGACCTTCATCAATAAGTCTGCACCCCCTAATTTTCTACCTTCTAGGGAAAGGTTAAGTACAGAACTGGCTCTCTGGTGAAGTGTGCCTCACCATTTCAGAGAGCGTGTTCCAGCCAGAAACTGTAGATGGACCTCAGTTCTCTTTTGAAAACACATAGTGATGGGAAGACATGAAGCAGGTTGTAAACCACAAGAAAAGTGAAAACCAAGGCAGCTCAAACGCTAGTGTCACACCTTCAATGACAAAACAGCTCTCAAGCACATGAAGAACTCTTGCACTGAAACACACTGATATTCACGTTTCATTTTTGCTGCCCATGCTTACATGGTACCGACTGTACTGTCTAGGGCAAGGTGATGCTGATTCTATGTTCTGTGTTGTCAATATCCTGACATTCCCAGGGGAATACAGTGGGTTAGGGCAACATCTGTTTTGTTACAGGGTTTGCAAAGAGCGTACTGCAACCTGCAGTTCCTCCTTACCTTTGCTTCAGTTTAAAAGGAAATCTCCCCAAATTCTCCTTATGCAGAGCTACATATTCCAGGTCCACATCTAGATCTTCCCCGACATGACTCCTGATACTGCAATCTTGCTTCTTTACCTGAGCTTATCTCATAGAGCAATCTCAGTCAAGTGAGGGAAAAGGAAAAAAAAAAGAGTAGAAATCATACTGCATGGTTGTCCGTACTCATCAATTTAATTGAAACAGGTATTAATTTCAAGGAGCTACAGAAGTCACTCTGAAGTCTAGCTACATTTTTTTCATGGAGTAGAAGTCAACATCAATATTATAAGGAGATAAAGGAAAAGGAGAAGCAAGTATTTACAACATTTAAGCTTTGATTTATTAACTTGAAAATTATTGACTAGAAAAAGGAGCTGAAGAAGAACAAGGAGGAAATCATGTCCAGTAAATCCTGATTCGATTGGATGGAAGACGTCTCATCTGGAAACTTCAAGATCATGGAGGCGCTTTCCAATACCATGAAAATGAAGGATAAGAAGCATTCTATGGTGTAATTTCTCTGAACGGGTTAGAGGGAGGCATTCAGAAAGCAGGAAGGATATCCTCTTTCCAACTAATTACTGTCGCCCTGATTTTTTCAGCCTTCTCTTCTGTTTCACAATTTCATGTTTTGGGTTCTTTCTCATGCTCTGGTTTGTAAACACTGGCCAATGTTATTGTAGTTTCAAGATAGTTTACATTCTTTGTCTCAGAGATATGGACAGCTGCTGGACAGTTGTCCTGACCAATGAGATGGGGAGAGGTGTCAGCCTTCTCCCCCAATCCCTGGCCTTTTTAGAGATACTATATATTGGAGTCAGACTTTCAAATAAAGCAGAGTTTTAGTTCATGCCTTCTGATCAAAGTGTGAGTGTGTGTTTGTGTGTGTGTGATGAATTGCATCAAATTACCATTCCCAGGGCTGAGTAATTCAAATGAGGCCTGGAGAACTGAGGGTCAAACGAGAGGAAGTAAGAGCAGACTTGTCTAGGCTTACAGAGGGGTCAGAAACCCTAAAGCATAACTGTAAAGCAATTCCTGCTGCCTGCTTGACCTTGGCAAGGGGAATTCTTGCAAGATGCCAGCTGGAAGCTTTTCTGCTCTTTCAAACATGCATATCAGGAATGAAAAGTTTTTTCATCATTGATGCAACTGATTACAGGAAACTGATAGACCTGTGCCTCCCCATAAAAATAATGATCAATAACAATCTCCACAGCCGTCTTACTATGCTGACTATGTGTGGCTTGTCATAAGATTATGAACCTGTTAATAGTGTACTGTGTACTTTGTTTGCTAGGACAGAGTACATGGTCTGCAACAGGTCCATAACTTCAATTTGAAGTTTGATAGCAAAGATGCACCATAATCTATCAGATGTTAGCAGAGCTGATATGCTCCAGTGGTCCACTGCTCCAGACAGTTACAGATGAGCAGATTAGTGGAAGGAAAAGCTCCATTACTATTCTTTTCAAAGCCAAGAGGCTCTGAAGAGCACAGCCCTTAAAGGTATCACGCAGGAAGAGGGAAAAGTCCTCAATACAGAGAGATCACAAACAATTTAGGGACTTTCCAGATTCCAACCAGCACCCGAGGCTTGCAAGCTATCAGTATGCAGCTGGAGCCAGCTCTCAGCAGGAATCCCTCTCAGCTTTGTGAGAAGCTGCATCGTTCTGCAATTCTCACTTCAGCCTCTGAACAGTCTCAAGGAGCAGCCCCTTGCAGAGAACTTTAAAGAAGTCCTGTACTTTCATATCTACAATTATCATGGCAAGTTGTTTTTACACTAATTCCCTGGTACATAATGAAAGCTCTAACTCCTGTTTTGCTGGGGTTTTTTTTGAGTATTTACTCATGTGGACTGATTAGCCAGCCTTGCTTTAAGCTCAATACTTCTGACCTCTAAGTTAAGCAACAGGAATTTATTTTTACTCTTTCTCTGTTCTCAGTCAACCATGACACTAGATTTTTTTCCTGGGTTTAAGCATATGCTTCATTTTTGTTGCTTATTATGTAATTCTGACACTTTCTGAAACCTCTATAGTGTATTGTGATATACCTGCAAAAGGCCAGTGTTAAATACATTATGTGAAGAAAAAAAAAAAAAAAGATTCTCATAAAAACTGTCACCCCCAACAGCACATTTCTATGGTAATGCAGGACTGCTTTGGGTTGTTATGGCAACTAAACCTTTAAAAGCAATAGCATAAAACCAAAGCAAAAAAAAAATGCACAGAAACAGAGCTTCATCACTGCTTTTCTAAATTTTGTAAGTAATTCTCAGTCCTCCTTCCCCACACAAAATCTAGATTGGATGTTACAGTGACCAAAATGGTTTAGGAAGATAAAGAAAACCACTTGGCTTCATGGCAATGGGTGTGTGGAGCATCTTACCACTCTCTTAAAAACTATGACTAGAGGGGCTTGTACATGAACAAACCTCTGGCACAACAGAGCAAAACAAATAAAGAGGTGGTGGCAGTGACAGTAGACTAATTGCTGACTGCAGCTAAGTGGGGATGGTATCTGCACTACCAAGCCTGCAGAAGGGACAAGCAAAAATACATTAAATTAAATGTTGTGTTAGCTCCTTAATCTACCATGTACTTCATTATTTCCTTGGCAAGTGTTTTTTTTTATAGTCAGATGTCACTGCCAAGAAAATGCAGAAAAATTCTAGTATGTGCACTTGCCTCTATATAGCTTCACAGAAATTTACTGTGATATATGCTGTGTTTAAATAATCTTAGGTTTCAAGATATACCATCTTGAGTAACTTCAGATATGTTACCTCTCCCTTTTCCTATTCCTTCTTCCTGCTCAGTATCCTCACTCTATTCCACCTCCACATTGCTTTCTCCCTTATCTACCAAGTTATGTCAATTTCCCATTATTACATTTGAAGGAATGAAATGATAACTGTATGTGAACATTCTCTTCTAAATCTGCTGAGGTGCCTCAAAACCGATACCCCAGAAGAGCATCCCTTTGCTGCTCTGTTTATGCACTTCACCTTCATGCACATTAGACCTGGCTGAAGCCACCCAGCTCTTTTTACTTGTGATCCGTAACAGGGGGTTAGAGTCGAAAGGAGAACATATTTAAAGATTCTTCTTCCAAACTATTCACATCTTTTTTTAGTTAGTCAAAAAAAGAAGCTGTAATTTCAAAGCAGGAATGTTTACGTAAGTCAAGGAATACAGGAACTAGAGTTCTTAACTGATAGAAGTCAGCACCATCCTGTTCACTCCAATGTTTTATAGAAGTAGTTCTTATAAGCTGAGATGCACTCTTTCAGGATTTTAAGACACCAGTGTGACAACATTCAGATCATCATTTCTTAGTAGCATGGGAACCAGCACGAACCTCCAAATACTGTCAAAAATTGCTTCCAATATGACTCTGCAGCAGATTGGCAAAGTCTTAGAGAATGTCACTTTGCACCTGCAATAATGATACCCTGAAGAATACAGAAGGAAATAGTATTACTGTCTATTAAGCAGAACACGTGCACGAAGACAATGCAATGAATTAATGAAATTCAGGAGACCCCGTGCCACTTTAAGAGGCAATGTGCATTTCAGGAAGTTGCTGTGAGCATAAACTGGCAGACATTTAGTGCTGATGTCAGAAGAGTGGTGGCATTGAGTCAGCCAAGGACAGTTCTAAAAGAGAAAAAGTACGATGGCTCACTTTGCTGTAGGGTTTTAGTCCTGCTTGAAGTCACACATCTCAGCAAGACCGAAGCAGTAAGCATGTGCTAGGTCCTCTGGCACATTTGTCAACAGCACCACTGAACGCTGTATCACCTCCTTTGCTATCCACCTCCAGCTCTGTTCCCACCACACAAATTCTCTTGGTGTGTCAGAACAGCACTTACTTGACAGCTCCCCCACTCCTTAAGCATAGAGGAAAAAAACACTACATCCCCAAACACAGACGAAAGTGGCTTCAGGATTACACTTAGTTGTGCCAGTAGTTAATGGTTTCCAAGAATCTGTTCTGCTGACATGTTCAGTTCCAGCTCCAGAATGAATCCCAGAACCACACAGACGCCAGAAGTAGCTGACACAGTGTTTGTGTTATACCAAAGCAGGAATACCATCAGCTTAGATCTTGAGACCCTTTTAAGTATTTAGGCAGTGCAAAGGAAAAATAAAACTACCCAGCTTTTCACCAGAAAATGTCTACTGTGCATCTCTTTTACTGAAATGAACTTGGGCAAAATTTACTGCAACTATGGATTTTACGCTTAAGGTCCAAATTCTTTTCTGGACTGAATTTCACTGTGACTAAATGCAGGAAATAAAATAGGAACACAGAAAAGCTGTGGACACATTTTGTTCCCATGTTTACTGTATGTTTATCAATCACCTTTTAGTATGTACCTAGAAGGACTAGGACAAAATTCTTTCTGTTGTTAGCAGGCAGTATCCAAAAGGACAAAAAATATTTACCTTGAGGAGTCAGAGGGAGTAATGCTCCTCTGTTTAATTGAACAGCTTGGCCCATGCTAAATGCAGCTAGAGATTACTGCAAAGAAAATGGAGTGGAGACAGCTTGAAATTTAAATAAAATAAAGACATTTGAGAGATGCAGAGTGAAGTGGTCCATTACAGACCAATCTATTTTTTTTTCTTTTAGCTTGTTCGGATTAAAATAAGGTGTTCAAACATCCCTGACTCTCTAGATTAATTGGAAAAAGGAAGCATGTGGAGGTTCTATGTTTTTCACAAAACTGGACTGATGACTGATTATATTTACATGTGTAATTTCTAGTTAATGTAGCTGTTCCCAGGTTTTGCTGATGGTACATTTGTACACAGTCTTAGTGCAGTTATGTAATGAATTGGTTTAATTTTGTACACGCATTTCCCTCTTCCCTGGCTGTGCAGAGAGCAATACCATGCACTTACCCTGCTGATGGAATAATCATGCCATTGACCTCTGGGCAATATGTTCTACCTCACGGCTTACCTGAGAGATAGATATTCTCTACATCATTTTACCCTATGCAAATTCATGTGCTGCCAAGGACAATAGTACAGGCATAATTTGCAGCATGAAACCAAAAAGGTGAAACCTCGAATGAGAGCTTTGTAATTGGAAATGGGGCCTGAGGTCCTTAAAAATATGGATTGTTAATGCAGAACAAGGGAGGTTCAGAGAATGTGCCTGGTTTGGAGAGGGAGAAAACAGAATATCAAATTATTACAATGCACATCACAGAGAACAGTGAAAAGTGTATGTGCTTGATAGATTGCACGTGATTAGAATGAGAGCCTTGGGCAGGGAAGTCTAGCTATTAAATATCATTCTTTCTTTAGTCCTATTAATACAACTATCAAACCTTAGAGTAAACTTCATTTGTTAGGTGAATGACCCATGTGTCTTGTCTGCTTAGCTTTTTCCCACATGCAGAAGTTACTTATCATTACACATTAATAACTGGTGGACAGGCTGCTACTCCCTCCATATTCACTGCCTGCTCATGCACTTGCTCTGCTTTACTGTCACCAAGGGAATGCAGAGTGACTGGCCAGAGGGATTAGTACATGGGCTTAATTTGTATACTCCACCCAGGAAGACAGGCAGACATTCCTGTTTGGGGTTTTTTAAATAGCACTCTAAACAAAATATAATTAAACAAGTTGTAAATTGACAGGACAGGGATACTGAATGCACCTGAAAGAAAGCAGAAGAATGTGAACAGACTATAGGAGAAAGCAATCAACCGAAAACATTTATTGGTGGACAGCAGCTCCTGATTGATGTCTTCTTTTTAGTTTGGATGGGGGAGTTATTCTTTTCCTCCTTGGTTTCTTCCCATTCCTTGTTCTCATATATTTTCCTTTTATAACAGCCTATTGGCATCTCATTCCCAGAAATACATTTTCCTCTGCCAATAACAAACATGCAAAGCAGAAATGCTCTTTCTCCTAGTCTGTACCCTGTGGGAGCTGGATTTTCTAGCTTCTGAGGAGGCACAGCTATTGCTAGCCAAGGGAGATGGGGATATGCACTTTGCTCCTTTGATGCCATGCTCTGCCCTGATTTCTCTTAATAAATATTTGCAAGGCAGTTCAAAAAAGCTCTAGGTCCATTCTCCACAGTTGGAGTACTGGAGATTAATAGAATTAAAGTCTTTTTAAATCTTGAAGAAAGAGCTCAGAGGAGAAACTGGTTTTTCGCTTTAACACTGTGTGAGTCATAGTGTTTAGTTTGGGTGTTTGATACATCATAGCATCTAAGCCAAAAAGACAGCTGTAGAATGAGTGGCAGGTTAACAAAGACTGGAGAACAATAATGCAGAAAAAACCACTAGATTGATGTTGAGAAGGTAGAAAAGAGCCTTCAAAATTTCTGTGTTGCCAACAAGATTTTATTACAAATTCTGTAGCATGTGGTGGGTTTTTATTCTAAAAACTCCAGTTGTGGTATCAAAAGATGACAAAAATATAAGCTTTCATTTATAATTAAAACGTCCCTAGGCCCCATGAGAAAAAGCTTGAAAACATGACCAAAGGATATCCCTTGGAAATCAGAATAAAAAATGAAGAACTCAAATCTTTTATTTTATTTTAGAATTTACCCCACCATGAGTTATACCCTATTTCTATGTACAGTTGGCCTTTCACCTCTAAATATTTCTGCCTGATGGCAGAAACAGACAAAGAACCATTCAGCTAAAATAGAACTACAGATGTTTCAGAAACTGCAGCCATTCTATTTTGGCAGCAATTCATAATCAGAATTTTCTGATTATGTCCCTTGTCACATTAAAATCCATAAACTAGAATGTGCACATGCTGATCCATATAATAAACTCTCTCCCTTGGAGCTCATTTACTGAGGTCAACCTTGTCACAGGCTGGCTTCTCAATAAAGGAGTATCACAGCAAAGCAAACTGCAATTAGGAAAAAAAAAAAAAGGAGAACTTCCATCCAGTCAGCTTATCTGACAAGTGTGGAGAGAGAGAAATGTTTTTCCCTAGACCCACAGAATCAGCAAGTCCCTCCTCTTGGTTTGATCTCCTCCTAATTATAGTCACCAAAATTAACCCCCAATCACAGTTAGAAACTTGTATTTTTCCCCCAAATAACCTAACCCCTTACTTTCTTTCTCACTTCACCAAAAATAAATCAGTATTCTCTTGTTTCACACACAGATGATGACAGCATTGTGAGACACTGGAGCACAACACCTCTCAGTATTTCTATCAGCTATAGCTAACTAATAAAATCCTTTATCAATAACGTTTCAAAGATTCTGTGGCAGAAGAGAAGAACACACCACAATGTAAAAATCAAGAATAGAAAATCTCAAAAATCTTAAGCACATAGAGCCTCCACAGGGACCTTTTCAAAGAGAAACTGTATTTCATTTGTGTAATAACCCTAGGATGTGCTACGCACTGTAGTCTAACCATTAAAAACTTACACAAATCTTTCAGAAGCGAATAGATGTTTCTTTTATGAGCAAAGACAAGTGCCATTTGGCCTTTTTAGACACTTACGAAAATTCAGATAATTTTAAGCTATTTTAATAGCTGCCTGACAATTTTATTAATGTACTCTGCAACAGTATGATCCTGTTTCCTTCACAAAAAGACTGACTCATACCATGGATTTTTATACACACTAAGGTGCATGTTGCTAATGCCTTCCTCTTGATTAGTAAGAAAAGAAAGATTGTTTTACTGACCAGAAGAAACAGAAAGATCTTTGTAGGATTTAATATGAACACTGAGTCAGCCTGCAGAGATCCTGTCTCAAAATCATCTGGAAGCTTTAATGATTTACTCAGTGTAAACTGACAGACTGAACTACAGAACCTGCCCAGAATCAATTCTATGGCTCAACTCCTGCCTTGAACCATAGGTGTCAATGAATTTTAATTTTTAATCTTGGCAACAACTCAGTATTTTACATCATCACAAGAACAGCACACCTATAAAAAGCACAATCATTGCAGGAGAGTCAAGGGCTATGACAGGTATAGTTTATTAAAATGGGGCTTCACTGGTAAAGCCAAATTCAGGGAAATTTATACAGCACCTGCTGAGTCTGCCTGCCTCTCACCAATACCATTAGCATTGCACTTTCTGGCATGCTAAATTCACATACAAATGAAAAAGTTCTGCATGCACTTAACATTACAAACTTACATACAGTAGTTCTTGTAGGAACAGAATTACTAAAATCACTACACAAGATACTTAAATTTGTGAGGGTTATGATTTTTCTCTGGTTTGTTTTGTTTGTTTGTTTGCTCTTCTTCCTTAAGAAGCTGCAAAAATAGTATGAACCTAGACTGTTACCTCGGGCTTTCTGCAGAGCAATATGCCAAAGCACCCACATGCTGAGTGTTTGCAAATTTTAAGTTTGAGATTGACTATGAGCCAGTCCCTCTTCAGCTCTGGGCACTTGATCCTGCACCAAAATCACTGCTGACCTTTTCTGGAATTTATGATGTCAGTATGGATGTTTGTCATTATTTGAGCTCCTGACACAAAGCAAACAGCTTCTATAGCATGTTTTTATTCATGCAAAGTATCAACATGTGAATCTCAGTATTCCTGTCAAGTCTGCTATTTCTCCTTCTCCTATGTTTGGTAAATGGAGGTCATCATTCCAGAGAAGACTTACTTGCACAGATGAACACCAATAGTATCTTATATTCTCTGGGTGACTTAATATATGAGAAGAGTTATTTGAAACATACTAGTTAGGTATTATCCAGTCTCTGTTGTTTAAAAGTACTTTAAATATTCATTGTATCAGCTAGCTGTTCAATACAGCATCTGAGTTCTGACATGTACTCAGAAATACCATAATGCCCTTTGATGTAGTGTTCAACTTAACACAGAGCTCCTCAACACTGATCTCTACAGGGATTATTCAGGTCTCATTTGTGAGTCTCAGCTGTGACTCATGCAAAGCAATGGCCTAAAGGAACAAGGCAGACACAAGAATTGTCACCTGACAATGCAAAGCACAAAGTGAGTCTCTTGCTATTTACATGTGGAGCAACCAGCACACAGAGACTGTGCTCTGGACTGAAGCAGTAACTTGAAAGACACGTAATTATGATGACTGTAGTAGTCAGGTTCCAAATAAATTCAATCCTGAGAATCCGTATTTAACACCTAGTAAAATTAAAAATCCGAACCTTGGAAAAAAAGAACCCACATTGCAGTACCAAGAGTTTGGGCGAGCAAGAATAATAAATCAGTTAGCAGATGTGGCCTTTAAAAGAACTTTAAGAGTGATGGCACAGAACACAGCTTCAGACTAACTTTTTTCTTGGAAGAATTTGCACAGTTTCTGCAATAAAAACATACTTGTGGTCTGAAACACTCTGCAGCACATCATCCAAGAATATACTATGATCTACAGTCCCACACTTTTGCCCACAGGCTAGGTACTTTCTCAAGTTTAGAACTGTCAAAATCTAGTGAAAGATGAATAGGAAACATAATCAGTGTCAACTAAGTCACAGAAAACATGTATGACAAGTTATCTTCACCAGACTGGCTGCAGACTTAAACCTTTAAAGTCAATATTTTGGAGGTGTATCTCCATCCTAGAGGAAAACATTTTACCTGTCTACAGAGCAAGAGAGAATAAGGCCAAAGCAGAAATGCCCAAATCCCAGCTGAAAAGCTGGATATGACTCTTGAAATTTAAGTTATGGCTTCTGAAAGACATATTTATGCATAGAGACTGAAGCTTGTATACAAAACAATTAATAATTAAACAATCCCCACTGACTCCTAAGAGATACTGTTAAATGTGCCATTGCTTAAGACACTATTTTAGGCTACCAAGAGGTATGGCTTTTCCCCAAAGCCTAAGGTTGCCCCTTCAAAGAAGAGATTTTTAAATTTCTGCACTCTGCTTCAGAACAGCTGAATCACTTGTTGTAAGGGTATATGCAAAGAGCTTATCTAGAAAGGGCAGAAGGGCAGTAATTTACAAAGAAATCCTACTGCCTTTTTTCTGTCTGCAGAGCAAATGGAGTAGTACCTTTACCACCTAAAATATTAAGTTACTATGTAAGGGTCTGATCTTTCCAGCAACTCTTAAGATGACTGGAATAAGAACCTTCGCACAACAAGGATTCTGGGTATTGCAGGTGCTATTTAAAATATACTATAGGCCGTTCTACAAAGCAAATTGGACCTGGTTATATTACAAGACAGTCTGAATCTGAGTTTCTTCCAAGCATGGTGTCTGAGGAAAAGGGAATCTGAGCTACTGGTCTCCCTTTATCACTGTTTTTGTTGGGTAGAAAAGTCTTCCCAGGCACAGAAAGAATCACAGACTCTGGGACCTTCTCACAACATGGGGTTGCAATTTGGGAAAGGCTGTGCTGACTGCCTCACCAGTTATCTTGCTGCAATCTGCAGACAGAAACTCTTGACTTTCCTGCACTGATGTGAAAAATTCTTTAGTTTGCTCAAAAAGCATCCTGGTGTAGGCAGGTTTATAATCGTGGCTTCTAGCCAGCAACTGGTTGTTAGAACATTTCTAAAAGGAGACCCAGTGGGTCTAAAGCTTCCCTCCTAACTGGGGTTGGGTGTAATGATAGGCTCCTTTGGAGACTAGCATTCCCCTTCATAGGAGTTTTATTACTCTTCTATTTATGTAATATGTCAACTAACGTTCTAGATTGCCCCCAAGAAATCTTCATGAACTTACCTGGGACTTCTGAGAGAGAAACAAGGAAGAGATTAAAACATTAGTTTAGTAAAATATCCTTTGTAGGAGTATTTGGGGCTCATGACATGAGACCATCTTTCAGTCTTTTGTGACACAGGCAGGAGAAATAAAAAGACACTTAGGAAAAATTGAGAACCATCACAGAATTTAGGCCAAACTTTTATAAAGCAGTAAAACTGTATGAGTATCTCTCCAAATTACTTGCCTTTCCTTCCCTATCCATTGAATCATAGAACAATACAATCATTTAGGTTGAAAAAGACCTCTATGTCCTACCATCAAAGTAACACTACCAAGTCCACCACTGAACCCTCTCTGTAAGTGCCACATCTACACAGTTTTTAAATGCAGCCAGGGATGGTGACTCCACAACTTCCTGGGCAGTCTGTTCCAATGCTTGTCAACCCTTTCTATGAAGAAATTTTCTGCTGCCCTTCTCTGGATACTCTTTAGCACCTCAATGTCTTTCTTGCAGTGAGGGGCCCAGAAATGAACATGGGACTTGAGGTGTGACCTCACCAGTGCTGAGAACAAGGGAACAATCCCTGCTCTGGTCCTGCTGGCCACACTATTGCTGATCCAGGCCAGGATGACACTGACCTTCTTGGCCATCTGGGCACACACTGGCTTGGGTTGACCAGCACCCACAGATCCTTTCCCACTGGGCAGTTTTCCAACCAAATCTGTAGCGCGGCATAGGGTTGTTGTGACCCAAGTAGAGGACCTGGCACTTTGTCTTCTTGAAACTCACAGAACTGGCCTTGGCATTGATTCAGCCAGTCCAGATCCTTCCTGTCCAGCGCTTTCCTGCCCTCCAACAGATCAACATTCCCATTCAACTTGATGTTGACCGAGCATGCATCTGGATCCCCTTGTCCAGATCATTGATAAAGATATTAAATCAGACTGACCCCAATACTGAGCCCTGGAAAACACCACTAGTAACTGGCTGCCAAATGTGTTTAGCTCCATTCACCACCACTCTCTAGACCCGGCCATCCAGCCAGTTTTTTATCCAGAGAACGTCTAAGCCATGGGAAGCCAGTTTCTGGGAGAATGCTGTGGGAAACCATGTTACAGGCTTTACTAAAGTTTAGGTAGACAGCATCCACAGACTTTCCCTCATCCACTAAGGAGAGTCACCTTTGTCACAAAAGGAGATCAGGTGGATCAGGCAGGACCTGCCTTTCACAAACCCATGCTGACAGGGCCCAGTCCCCTGGTTGTCCTGCACATGCTGCATGACAGCACTCAAGGTGACCTGGTCCATGACCTTCCCTGTTCCCAAGGTCAGGCCAACACACCTGTAATTCCCCAGATGGTCCTTTGGGCCCTTCCTGTAAATGGGCATTACATTATTAATCTCCAGTCCTCTGGGAGACCACCTGGTTAGCCAGATCTGCTGACAGATTCAGCCAGGCACTGCCCCTGGCTGGCTCCCTCACCAGCTGTCAGGAAATTATCTTCCACGCATTCTAGGAACTTCCTGGACTGTTTCCTCCCCCCGTGTTGTGCTAGGTAAGACCTGTGCTAGGTAAGTTCATCTTGTGTCTCTGATAAGTTCAAGCCCACCACAACAACAAGGGTTTCCCAGCTGCTTACAGAATATTTCTTCTGCCTCCTTATCCCAGTTGAGTGGCCTACAACAGACTCTCACCATGGTATTTGTTTTGTTGGCTTTCCCTCTGGTTCTTACCCTTAAACACTCAACTCTGATGTCACTATCATCGAGGTCATCTTTGCTAATGGAACTGCAGCTGATGACACAGGCCAGAGAACAAGCCTGTGCTTGGACACTTCCTCTCTCCTCCACAGCATTTAGGATCCAAAGTCCTCTCCTACCCCAGCTCAACACCTGGGGTTATGGCATTGTCTCATCTACTCTTTCTTTGTGCATGACTGCCTGGGAGATGAGCAGACGTAGACACTGACCGCTTTATTGCCAGGATTAAAAAACCATGGAGAAGCCGGTGGTCAGATGGAATTAAAAAGACATATGGGGCAACTTACAAAATCATGCTCTTGGCATTTATGCTATGTACGTTATGAGGGCAGCAGCACAGGAATTCTGTCTCCATGTGTAAGTTAGAGCTTTTCACAGCTCTAATCAGATGAACATTCCTGCCTAGTTCTATGGAGCCTGATTTACACACACATTTTACTTCCATTAATTATTCTTCTCCATATTTACATATTTTCTGCATTTATTTTCTTTCAATCTTACATCAGCCTCTGCTCCATGTTCCTCTTTATTACAAGCGGTCTTTATGCTTGGTTTTATTCCCTCAGTAAAAAAAGCAAGGGATCTTCATTGAAATGATGACAAGTTATAAACAAGAAGACAATCCCCCTCATTGTCTCAATTCAGATTTTGCTCTTTGACCATGGAGTCCCCTATGCCCAAGTTCTGTTTATCCACATTTCTTTTCCTGCTATGACATGCTATTACACCATATTCAGTCAAATATCTCTATTAATGGGACAGCTGCACACACTGAGACAGTGCAATAGCACAGCATTACTTCCAATGCATACATTTATGTTACTTATGGTTGTCAAGGTATATGTTTACATGAAACTCAAGGTTCAGTGGAGTTAAAGGCTTGGTGTAGAGCTCTGAATAATATCAGAAGAGAGGAAAAATTTTGTATTCCTAAATGAAGAACGCTTGTGAATAATTAAATTAAGCAAAAAGGTGACTGCTTCTGGCTTGCAGAAAAGACTTTAGTGTATCCATAGAAGTGAATGGAAACAAATGCATGAAGATGTAAGCACTAGAACCCAGTCCTTGACAAGGAGCTGAAGATAATAGGTCCTGCCGCAGAGTGGGGTACTGGGAAAAGCAGGCCTTGTGGATTTCAGCAGGGGATAAGTTCAGTAAATGTGCTCTTCCCTGGCTCCCTCCTTATGGAGTGGTGTATTTTGGCTTCCCTAAATAAATACTCCCATTTGCTTAGGCTGACCTTGCTTGAGATGATTTTGAGAGAGCTGATGGAACACATCAAGGCTACACTTTTGCAAGGTTGTAAACCTTTAAACCAGGATGGTGGAATGCCTCTGCATTATCAGCACTGCAATACATATGCTGAGGGCAAGAGGAGAACAATCGGGTATGTCTCTGACTCTGAACAGCTGGCAACACTGGAGTCCAGGAGAATAAATGGTTTTAGTGGTGCACTAGCCAGAAAGTACTTTGCTTTGTGATAGGGTAGTGGGGAACTTTTCGTAATCATCTTCTTACAGAATTACTCTGAAAGTCTCCTTTCTCAGACTGACTACAAAGTACATTTTCAAGGAGCTGTGGGAAAGGGGAATAGGTAGGGAAAACTATTTTAGGTGCTTAGAATCCAGATCCCTTTATCAACTCATTAAGAGGACCAAACTGCAACTTATTTCTGTCCGCATGTTTAACTCTGCTCCCTTCATTTTCCTCCCTGGCTCAAGAATGATACCAACTTCATTCATTCTCAGTGGTTATATGGAACAGTTATACTGAAAGTAATATTTAAGTTTTATTAATTAAAAAGAAAAATTAAACCCAAGTTCTTCCAAGAAGTATTGAATGGTACATAACGACAGCATGCTCATAATTCTTTATCATCTACTGCATTGTCAGGCTCTCATCTGCCCCAAATAATCAGACCAATAAAATAGAAAATCGGTGTTGCCAATTACTGAGGAAAGAGAACAATTATATTCAAGCACAAAAAACGGAAAGAGTGAAAACATTTAACAAATCTCTGCTAGCCCTTTCATGCCCACTCTACTACTTGTCTCATCATTCTCCCTCCCCCCTCAAATAAGGACAGTAAAAAAATAATTAAAATACCTTTGAACTTGTGAAAGACGGCCCATAGCTCAGCAATGTCAGTAGCAAATGTAATGTCTGTGTCGAGGACAATGACTCGCTCAAGATTGGAAGGTAGAGTTTTAGTCAGAACCAACTTCATCAGCCCGTAAATCCCAGAGTAGTGTTTGTTGGGGATCCAAGACACTTCAGACTTGACAGGAAACAGGAAGTCAGAAAGAGGAAGAAAAAATAATCTTCATTAGAAATAGAGAATTTTCCTTACACTATTTTCTTGTCATAGTGGAAGATCTCTGAGGTGGAAAGTCACCTAAAAGCCTGTTTTTAAATTTATTTCAGAAGCTCTGAAATAGACTGAAGTTTCTAAAAGCTCGGGAAAAAAGAAGTTCCTTGAGGCAACCTCTTTACACAATATAACTAAAATTAGTTGAGCCTTTTTGGTCTGGTAAAATTCATTCTGAGACATCCACATGTCCTGATAAAACTGAAATACATTTTTAGTCTAAAACTTCAGGTGTATTGTACATTACTTTCGTTTTCAACCAAAAGAAGTTGTCATTCTCAACATCTTTTCTGATGCAGAAGTAATAAGCATAATATTTTCCTTCTATTTTTTATAGATTTGGCGGTCATAATTTCAAAAGACCAGCCACTTGAAATAATGGGCTAGAAAATTGCAAAAAGATTTGTTTCTTACAAACTCAAATTTTCCTTAAGTCTTACATCTTTAACTTAAAATTACTGAGGTCCCACAGACATGCTCAAAAGTAGAGAAAGTGACAGAAAATTGTCAGCCACATTTTTTGTTTTATGTATTGAATGTGGCAAACTCAAACATTTTCATTTCTTCAGCAAGAGCTAAAAAACATTTGTACAGCTTCTAAAAGAAAAGTTGGGAGACTAAATTCCATAATGCATTGTACTATTGGCACCAGGATTTAGTGTGTTTAGTTTTCTTTCTGTGAGACTCAAGTTATCAAATATCAAAAGTTTGTGCTTAAAGTGGGATATTAGAAGCTTTTGAGAGGTTCCTATTTCCCTGTCTGAAACTCCTCATTTGTCGTAAGGGGCACACACTACAATTTCTAGACTTTAAGTTTTCCCTCGAGTTGTGCTCTCAACAACTTCAATTAGAATTTTGTCTACAAAACACTTGCATGAGAGATTTCAGGTTTTGTCCTGGCATGTTACACTTTGGAGAAAGTAGGCAGAAACTGAGTGTATTCATAACACTGAGGAGATTTATTCTGTTGTTTAACTATCTTGTATCTATTCACTGCCACTGTACATTTTATTATATGAAACAACATTTGCACAAAACAAAATAATTTCCTCCAAAAACCTTAGAGAAAACCTGTAAGAGAATGAGTTCCTATATTTGGAAGTTGGAAGCATGGTTGAAGAAAGGCTAATAATCAGTGCTTAGAGCACATTTCTTTTTGAATATAAAGTAACAAGGCCTCTGATGATGTAAGCTGATGTCCCTTTAAAGTGGCACACAACTTTTCTCTGTATTGCCAGGATTCCTGTACCAGGGCAGAGCACTCTCCCACTACAAAGTTCATTAAAAAGACAGAGAAAAATAGAGCAAATCTTTAAGGGGAAAGATAAGAATTTCAGGGAAAGGCAGGAAAAGCAGATTCTCATAAAATAAAAACAGAAAATGCAAACTGAAGTGTGAAGTTTTGGTTGGTTTATTGAAAACTCAATGCTCCCCAGAAAAGTCTTTTGTGCGTAACAGGTAATTTCAAATTCACACCCTCACAACTCTCTTTATTTGTGGCTCCCGCTTTCCCACATGGTGGCTTTAGGAATAGACCATCACATACAAAGCAGTATCTACTTTATACAAAGCAGTATCTACCTTGCTTCTGCAAACCATATTGCTCTCAATCTGCCACTTGATATCCTTTTAACATGTCAGTCACACCTGACATGTTAAAATGTAAGACATTTTACAGACTTGAGCTTGCTTTTACCCATTGCTATGTTATTAATTTTTGATGGCATGTTCCTAATTTCATTAGCTGAAATATTTCTCCAGAAAAACACTCAGTGTGCTTCTGCAAATAAGCCTAAAAAGGTAGGGGTTCATAAGTTGCATGAATAGCCTGACAGAAGCAGGGAAGGAAAAAGGTGGCTGGAAAAGTAAATCACCTTCAAAGCTCAGTAACTTTCTTTGCTCTCAGGATTCCCAATTTCTACCATCACTGCCATGTATCACTGCAGTGAAGAAACCCTTGTCTGGTAGGTCCTTCTGATCTGGCACACAGAAGCCAAAAGCCTGCCATCCTGAAGCCTTATGTCTGAAGGCATCACTTTTAAAATGAAAAGGGCAGCCCCTGTTCCAAATGGTCCATCAGCTAGCTAGCATTGGTTGGATTTGACGATATGCTGAAGCATGGACTCTCAATCAGTTCAATTTATCCACAGTTCCCTCTGCTGTGATGCAGACACAAACAGAGATCCTAATCAGTCCCCAGCATAATTTCTTCACGGCTTTGCTATTCAAGAATAATGTAACAGTTCCAAATTCATGGTAAGGAAAACTTATGCTACGCAAGAGTGCTGTGAAGGCTCACTCTCTAGGTACTATATAGTCTTATGAGCAGAAATACACAGGCACAGTGTTGGATTAAGCGCTTAGACCTCGTCCTAGTTTTGGCCAGGACCTGGAGGTTATTCTGTATCACCTCAAATCATTGCTGAGGGCAGGGTGAAGGGATTCTCTGTGTTCTGAGAAGAAGGGTGTGGCCCCTGGTTGAAAACCCATTTTTCTAAATATTGCCTAAATACTTTCTGTAAGTTTTAATACAGTTTTGTCTTTAGGATAGTTAAAATGGCCCATATATGTTTGTGAATGTTTGTGAATCATCTGCTAACAAGCTAGATCACAGTTGCCTTCAGAGAACAAATATTCCTAGAAGATACATCAGTAACATTAAAAAATATAGTAAAAGAGAGTGAAACAAAACAGTGTGACATACTTCGCCATTTGTATAATTCCCAGTTTAGCAGAAACAGCACACCTTGGATCTCTAGCTCTAGAGATCCGTGTTTTTGTTCATGATGGAAGAGTAAACAAAAGCATTTAGCTGGTGCTGATATTGATTCCTTTAAGTGAAATAGCATCTACTCACTAAAGGTCTTTCACCAGAACCACCTTTATTCTTTTCGTAACTGAAGACTGAAAACACACTAAATATCTAAATTATTTGAACATAAAAATCACAAGCCCATGAGTCTGCATGCAGCATGTAACTGATCACCTGGTAAATGCCAGAGAGATGGGAGCAAGTCTCCAGGTATACTTCACCAGCAAGTTGTCTTACCTAACTGCGCTGAATCTCCTGGAAATGCTGACTAAATCACAGCTGTTGTACTGCGCCGGTTTTGCATTGATTGACAACTGGTGAGGATAGAAGCCACCCATGGAAGTGATTTTTTCTAAGAAAAACTGTTAACAGCCTTCCTCTGTGCTTGACAAAACCAATCAGGGGCTAGTTTTGAATACTGACACCTTGTTAAACCACTAGGAAGCTGAACACGCCTCTGTGAACACACACGCTAAAAAGTGAACAAACCCTGGGAAAATTTTCCTTTCTTTCCAGCCTGGGAAAAGGCCCTGCCGGGGGTCCAGGCCCATTCCTGGGAAGCTCGCCGGGCTCTGTCCCGGGCTGGGGCCGGGCTCGGTGGCTGCCAGGCAGAGGAAAGGGGGGCCCAGCCGCACGGCCCGCGGCTGCTGAGACCCTAGCCTTTTCCCCCCGCCTCCAGCGCGGCTTCCAAAGAATCCTCCGCCGTAACCAGCTCCAGCTGCCACTACCAAGTCATCTTGCTGAGTAGGGGTGTCCCAGCGCTGCGAGAGATCATGCGGCTTGAGACCAGAGGTGGTTCTACAGCTGTGCAGTGCGGCCCTGCAGCTGAGACTGAATGCAGCCAGAGCCCCTAAGATCCTGGTACAGCCCAGCGCGGTCTGAATCTCTGACTGCTTCAGCCACTCCCCGGCAAAAAACATCAGTGACCCTCTGCAGGCCCCGGGCGAGATTTCAACTCTTTCCTTGCACAGATGAGACTTGCAAAAACATTGAATCCTCTCTGAGTGACAGAAAAGGACAGAGTGAAGACATGTAAAGAGACAACATGAAGACATCAAAGTCAGTGGAGTCAAGTCTCAGATGGGAGGAGAAAGAGGAGATGCCTAGTCTTAGGCTGAAATTCTTTTGTAAGGCCATGGTGACGGACTGTGATATACTAGAATATCCCTTTAATTCCTGGAAGACATGTATGGGGAGATGAAGTGTTCAAACTGCAGGTATGAGCAAAGGCATTTGTGCTGAATTAAGTAAATGCTGAAGTAGCTGTGATCTCATGAGAAGATGTAACAGAGAGAGAGCTGAGATGAAGATCTGCCCCCAGGGAGAGAAGAAGACCTCTGTTCCCAGAGGTAAAAATGATCTCAGAGAGAGATAAAAGAGAACCTTTGCTTTTGAACAGCTCATCCTTAAAATGGTACCCCATGAGTTTTACATGGCCCATAAATGCAGCTGTGGGAAGGCTGCATGATATGGGAGGGACTTCACAAATGCAGATTCCCGGCCAGGTGCTATTTGTGAGAATTGAAGCCATGAGAGAATGCTTTACCTGTGGAGAAGTCTCCATCACATGGCAAAAGAGACTCCTCTCCCTAAAAGAACTGATGAAAGACTATGTTAGAGGTGGTTAAATGGTAAGTCCCAAGTTTTGCCTCTGTACATTGTCAGTGGGAAAGAAGAAGGTTGTGGGGGGAGCAGATGTGTTTTGAAGGTTTTATTCTGATTCTTATTATTTTTTTCCTCTTTTGTAGATTTGTTAATCAAGTTTTCTTTATACTGTTTAAGTTTTGAGCCTGCTTTGCTCTTCTCCTAATCCTATCTCACAGCAGAAAAGGAGCAAATAATTCTAGTGGGTAATCAACTTGCCACAATAATTGGTGCATTGGCTGGGAAACGAAAAATTGGTGAACCAAAACTACTACACTAAATTGGTGCTTCCACCCAGTTTCGACCTGAAACTGCCACATGTACACAGCCTGACTCAGCTTTCTTACAGCTGCTACCACTATGTAATTGCTCATTTCAGTTAGCAAAAGTGTCATTTTTAACAGAGAAGCCTGATACAAACATAGAACTTAAAATGAAGTTTCTCTGTTTCCTTGACCAAGAGAGGGGGAAATGGTGACTCATTCTCTGTTTGTGAATGAATGAATACTGATGTCCTAGAGTGACTTTATGATGCCTGTATCCCCAATCATCTGTTCTGTATATTGTGTTCTGCACCTTGAAGGTGATTCTTAGAGTGCAATTTGTTTTGAAAACTATGTTATCTCCTCACATTCCACTCCGGGACTCCTCGGTGCAGCGGCAACTTGGTCGGATTGCTTCAGGACAGAGGGCTCCTGTNCTTAGGACTGTTTGAAACTGCTCCGGACTGAAAAGCAGAGGAGAGCTGAAAGATTTCCTCCCTCCCCCCCGCCCAGCGCTGGAGGAACTGATAAAAACTGAGAAAGACAAACTGAATCTACGGCAAGGACTCTTCTCAATTTGCCATCTCACTTCAACTAAAGGTTTTATTGTTTCATATTGTTTTCTTTTGGTTGAATAAATAGCTTTTTCCACTTTTCTCCAAGAAAGTCTCTTTCCGGACCAGTTGTAGGGGAGGGGTCGTTTGGGTTTGTTATTTTCAAAGGAATCCCATTCGGAGGTTTCCTCCCACAATTTGCCCTAAACCAGGACAACTGACTACATTCCCAAGTATTTAGGTATTTTTATTTTTAAAAACACTTGAGTCTGGTTTTCCACACATTACGATCACAAACCACAGCTCTTGTACCGAGTCATCACAAATATATCCAGACAGACTTCAACTCTTATACTGTACTTCTTTAGGGACCTATGTGATTTTTTTATTATGGTCTTTTTCCCCACAAATAGATGATGGGGAAACTTGCCCAGGCTTCTCAGATGAACACTGACTGTTCCACCTGAGCCTCTTTGAAAGGGATGGAGGCTTGGACTTGTAGACTTAGCATAAAACAAGTTTGGAAAACAGTACCAGCATAAATAGAATGATAGTCACCAACACAGAAGGACAAAAAACTTTGGAGTGCCTGTATTGTGTCAGATTAATTGTCCACTGAGCTCAATAGCTGGCATCATATAGTGGATGGTGCCTACCATAAAGAATATAAACCCAGGGAAATTCTACACCAATACTGCCTCCATAGAGATTCCCAACCTGCAGAAAGTTGCACCAGATTTTGGAGCTACAGGTGGTATTTTTTGTTGATTAATAACTTTCGGTGGATTTTTCATCCATTAATTAGGTCAAATTAGGATACAGTTTCATATTTGCTAAAAGTCCAATTCATTATGTTCCATTATTATTACATTTCTATTTAAACCTCATACTCTTTAAGGTTATCAGTCTTGCATACCAAGATACTTCGTTTGAAAATATGACTTTGCTGCACTCACCCTTCTCTTTTCCACATTACTAAAATCATGATAAACAGAGGAGTGAGATGAAACACAAGAAAAGAGATCATGTATTTGCTGTCTTACTTTAGTGCTTGTTTACATATATACAGAATGAAGCATCAAAACAGTAGCAAGCACAAAAGCAGAGGAAAGCTAAACTAAGTCTATATGGGACTGTAGGACTGCACATTTTTCTCTCATTGTTTACCATCTTCTCTGATGCACTGGAGGTTGACAGCCTAACAGCCTGATTTGCTACATGCTTCTTAGATTGGAAGGTGATATATAACAGTACCATTAAAAAAAGCTCTCAAAAGTTTTAGCTAGCAACTGCATGAACTTAAGACTGCATTTTCTTTCTATAAAAAAAGCACTCCTTTCTTCTAAAAGCATTTCCCCTGTTAACGACTTCTGATTACCTCCCTACTAGAAGAAAATTCTATCCTGACTTTTCCTGATGAATGGGTTGTACACCATATAGCATCACAAAATCACAGAATGAGCTTGGAAGGGACCTCTGGGAGTCATTTGGTCCAACCTCCCTTTGGCAAGCACGGCCACCCAAAGCCAGTGGTACTTGACCATGTCCAGATGGCTTTTGACTATGTCCAAGGATGGGAACTCCAAAGTCTCACTGGGCAACCAGGCTGACAGAGCACTTGGTTACCCTCATAGTTTCCTGATGTTCAGAGGGCTCCTCCTGTATTTCAGTTTGTGCCCACTGCCCCTTGTTCTGCCACTGGGCACCTCTGAAAAGAGCCTGGCTCTGTCTTTTTCACACCTGCCCTCCAAGTATTTATGTACAATGAATGATAAGATCCCCTTCCAAGCCTTCTCTTCTCTTGCTGAACAGTCCCAGCTCTCTCACCTTTCCTTGTATGTGAGGTGGCTCAATCCCTTCATCACCTAGGTGGCCTTTGGCTGGATTCTCCATTATTTTTATGTCTGTCTTGCAGTGAGATGGCCAGAACTCAGCCTGGACTCAGCCCTCCAGGTGTGACCTCACCAGTGCTGAGCAGAGGGGAAGGGTCAGTTCCCTTGATCTACTGTCAGTGTTTTGTCTAATGCAGTCATTGTTTCAATGGCAAATTCCTGGCTCATGTTCAACCTGGTGTCCACCAGGATCCCTGGATCCTTTTCTGCCAAGCTGCTTTCTAGCTGGGCAGCCCTCAGCATGTCCTGGTACATGGGGTAGTTTCCATGCACAAGATTTTGCACTTCTGGTTGAACTTCTTGAGGTTCCTATCAAGACCCTCTTCTCTGTTAAATAGTATTTTTTTCCATTTACCTAATGAAATTCCTCACTGTCTCACAGAATATACAGTACCATAGAATCCTCTGAGCTACAAAAAGTGCTCCTTTTTCAGCATGGTAAGATGGAATTTTGGCTGATAAAGTATTTTTCCTGGCAGCACGTTCTCAGAACACTTGACTATGGAAAAATGCAACCTTCAATACTGTATTGATTTTGTCACTAAATTCACTGCATCTTCCTAGGTATGCCTGGGGGGAAAAAAAATCAATCAAAATAATCCAGAGCTATGACACAGTATATCCCCTTCTCCACTCCAAATCAAAGACACTCTTGCTGCCTGGCTGACTCCAGGCACCACAAAGGTCAGTGCCTTGCAGGAGCCTGTAGGTCAGACTGGCTGGAGTGATGCACCAGGCTGAGAATCAGCAGCCCTGGAGGCACAAGGTGCTACCTGCATGCCTCCTCCCCCACCTCAGAGGTGGGCTTATAAAGGCGATCAAACAGAACCCAATTCCATCACCATCCAGACTCAATGGCTGCAGATTCCCTGTGCTTGGGAAACAGCCAGCAGCAAACAGAAGAACTAAGTAAACAGAAAAGGCAGAGGGAAGTAGAAAATGCACTCTATAGATTTTGCCTCCCCAGAGCCTTCAAGCCAGGTTTTACCATAAAAAATACCTAGCAACTAGAATAGACTGATTAAAAGAAAGAGAAATGTGAATCATGTTTTGTAATAAATTACTGAATGGAAACATGGATATCCAGAAGTATTAGCCATCTACTTGCTCTTAAACAACTTTAACATGGGCACTATCTTCCTTGAAAACTGCATCAGTCAGATGATAAACTAACTTTGAAATATCAAAAGGTGGCAAACAGAGCAAAACTTCCAGGCCACAGCAAAATCACAGTGTTTTATATCTGCATAAGTTGTAGCTGAATTGTGTTTGACACTGATCTGAAAACCAGTGCAATCTACGTGGTGAAAGAACATCCAGCAGGAGGGATCTCTGTGAAGGAAAACCAGCCAAAGTCTTCTGTAGCTGTTGGCTTCAGGCAGCCCTTACAAATGTCCCAGGCATGGGAAACAACCCTGAAATTTTGATGTGTGAGTCAGAAAACAATACAAATTATTTCCTCAGATTGGACAAATAACTTTTTAGATGCACCTGACAACTTCTTTTCACAGCTTTTTCATTACTGGCTTAGTACTTTGCTGCTACTATGAACACTACAAGTAGCAAGATACTGTTTTTTTAAATCATGTGGCCTTCATTTAAGACAAAGCAAACAGAACTGGGGCTTTCATGTCACTTCTAAACTGTAGGAAAATACTGCCACCACTTCAACGATGATCATATCTTGTGATTTGCAACATAAAGCATAAAAAGAGGGGGTAAACAAACAATATTGATTTGCTGGCACAGGACAGGAAGTTTTCTTGATGCACGGTTTTTCTCACCACTTATTTTCACACAGGGAGAACTTCATCCTGCTGTGAATATATGCCATACCTCTTCCCATATTCCTGAAACTTGAGTCACAATTCCAGCAGCACTAGCACTGCTCAGGATTAGTTCCAGGATAATCCTTCCCATTTTACATTGACTATACCTCACAGTATCTAAGCTCTTTGCAGGGACACCTGACTGATCACCTTTCTCACTCTCTTGCTTCCAGGAGAGCAGAGACTTTGTTGCAGTCTGGATTAACTGAATCACTGAGGAAGGAAACAAATAGGTTAGCATTTAAATATGGGTAAACATTCATGCCTGTCTTTAGCACATTTCTTTTTTACAGATAACCATAATAATAATAATAATAATAATAATAGTAATAATAATAATAATAATGATGATAAAAGAAACAACTTAGATTGAGAAATTCCAAGTCATCAAAGATCCTGAGAGGGAGAAGATTACTGTCACCACCAATAGTTTTCTCAAAAGGAACACCAAAAGGAATCTCCTTGCATCCCACCTTCAGAAAATCACTGCCTTTGCTCCAGCCTCGTCAGGCATCCAGCAAACATTAACAGAAGAGACTTATTTAAACAAAAACAGACTCTTCTATTAATGTTTGCTGGATAACTTCTAACTTCCTCATTGAATTTAGTTTTTTCCTGCGTGATTCACAGGTTTTGATTATACTGATATTCCCCCCCATAACAAGTCCTTACTATTTATATGAATGGTTGTCAAGGAAACCAAAAATCCTGAAAAGCTGGGTAACTTCTCCAGATTCAGAATTTCTGGTTTCTGAGCATTTTGAGATATATTAATAACTTGCTCTAAGAAACAATTGTAAAGAGAAAGGAATTGATACATTTGAGCTAAAATATTTTTTCTATTTCTGCTGGCCTTTGTGGCTGTTCTTGCTCATCACAGAAGCACTGGTGACTTCAATAGGATTCTGTCTCATCTTTCACTTTAAGAAACAGATGATATCTTCCACACATGCGTGCAGAAAGTCTGAATACAAATAACACTGAGCAAAAAGGTTGAAATAGAAATGGATGATCATTTGAACCTCTGGGTCCGGGATAATGTAAAGCAAATGCAGAAACTATGGAGCAAGCCACAACTGGAAAGGAAGATTAGATATTAAAAAGGCAGAAAAAACCAAAACCTCCAAAATCAGCATCAGCATACAGCAAAGGAAAATAACTGCAAATTAATTCTCATCTCTGTAGCAAAGTCCATAATACAGCTGGAATGATGTTGGGGACTTTTTTCTTTTTTTTATTATTTTCTTTCTAAATCTCTCACCAGTCCACATATGCACACAATGGGCAGACAAGTGGGAAAACCCTGATTTAAGGATGCTTCTTCAAAACAACTCCCTTAACAACAAAATTAACTGAGGGTGCCAAGAGGTTATCCATGCTTTATATGGATGCAACTGCAGACATAAAGCAAAACTGATGTAATTTTTTTTGTTGTTGCTTTTTTTGGTCTCTGCCATTTAGGTAACAAAACATTCTGCCATACAGCTTCTCCAGAAAAGAAAGGACCAAAAAGTAATTCACCTACTGGGATCTTTATGGACTATCTCATTCCCCTTAGGTATTTAGCTGGCTTTTCTCCCACCTTATTTAGCCTCATCAGACTCAAATGGTCAGTTTCTATTTGAGTCCTTCTCTTTACTCTCTTTTGAGACTTTCTAAATTTCTTCACAGTTTCTTGCTATCTCCAAAATGCTGAATGCCCTCTTTTCCTCTCTTCATTTGTGCAAGATGAGCCTGCAGAATGAAAAGTCTCAGTGCTGCTTCTTGTTCCTTTGAGGCCTCTGGCCTCAACCCCAGCTCTTTTCAATGCAGTAGTCAAGGGTGGAGGACCTAAAAGAGTCTGGGCATCCCCAGAGAAGACAGTGAGAACCAGCCAAACATCAGCCTCCCAGTCCCACCTCTACAGAAGAGGCAAAAGTATAAATCTTTCCTAGAAGATAAGATAAAGCCGTTTTTTTCTTTCTTCCTGTCAGTGAATGAGTGAAAAGAGACAAACAAGCTGAAGCAGATAAAATGGCAGGAAGCCAGAGCTTTCTGCTAAAAGCTGACTGACAAGTAGATCTGGCTAGAATTTCCTCAGCGGTGAAAACTCATGGCTGCCCTTCTCACTTCATCTGTATGGAAAGATAAGAAAGATCAATTGCCTGCTTTAATTGCTAGTGAACTCAATCAACAAGCCCTTCATGCTAATTCATCAGGGAAGATACAAATCCATGAAAATATTATCACTGTCAGCTTTTTCACTTTAGTAACTATGCAAATACATACACATTAGCTGCAGCCATTCCATGTTCTAGCAGATTTCCATGCAGCTCTTGGGGTCAAAGCCAAGAGGCACACCTGTATTTTGCAGGATGTTAGGACAACAAACAGGGGTCATCAGAATGCACTGTCCAGAATAAAAAGCAACAGCATGTCCTGCATAAACACGTTTTGTTGGATAGACAACAGCTGCAACTCAGTGATAAAAATTTATCTGAAGTGAGATTCTTTCCCTACCAAAAAATCCTTTTTTAAGGATGATGAAAGAAAGTTGCAGAACAGTTACAGTGACTATTGCTAACCAAGTAATGCCTGGCAGGAGACTTCTGGTCTAAAATACTAGTTATCATGTGCAAAAAATTCCCAACCAGACACCAAGAATGTTGAGGGAATGGCTTCCCCCACTTTTAAGCCTTCAAGATCCCCATCCAGTTTGTATCCATACAAAACAGTATTCAACAGCCAGAGTTGTAAAATAAAGAATCATAGAATCATAGACTATCTCAAGTTAGATGGGATCCATAAGAATCATCGAGTGCAATTCTGTGCTTCTCACAGGACTACCTAAAACTAAACCATATGACTAACAGGTTTGTCTATGGTCAGGCTTGGAGTCATGACCAGAGTTCAAGAGCTGGGTGACATGACCCTGGGGAGCCTGTTCCAGGGACCAACTACCCTCCCAGTGAATAACTTTCCTGATGTCCTAGGATGGTGTGTGGAAAGAATGTGGGAATGCAGCTTCCACCAGATCTCTGATATCCTAACACAAAGTCAAAACACGGCAAATACATATGAGAAAAAGGATCCATTTTTCTATTCAGAAGAAAATTCCTACCTACTATAGGGCATCTCACCAGTAAAACCACCTTTCTGCAGACCTACACTTTTACTGTTTCTGCCTAAAGAGTAAGAGTAGTAGAACTTCAACAGCTGAAAATGCTGCATCAAAAGAGGCCGTTAGTGGGTGGAACACACATCCAACTACTGGAATAAATGCTAGAGCCCATAAAGAACTCTTATGTCTCTTATTTTCACCAAAAGCAAAGAATTTGCAGGAAAACAAATCATTCGCCCCCCTGCAGAGTTGTAGGCCAGGTGAGTGGAACTTCTTATATCACAATCCCAATATATTGCTTCATGGGAACAAAAATTACATGAAGCAGTGTTCTTTTCTCCAGTGCTAAGTATTATAATATACCAAAACTCCTGGGGACTAAAATGCTCCAGGAATACATCTAGCATAAAAAGAATAATAAAGGAAAAAAGGTATTACAATTAGGAAAAAGCAAAACTAACAATAACCTAGTGCAAGAAGCAGTGAATGTGATAGGGGTGAAAAAGTGTTCTTTTTGGATTAGAAAGAACTGCGATGTCTCTCAAACAATGCAGCACTAACTAGAGAAACAATGTGAAGAAAATAAAGACTTTGGGAAAGCTGGGCTCCTTCAAAAGCAAGAAACACTGAAGTTCATTACATCAGTCTAGTTAACTGCCCTGTTTCTGGTTAAATATAATCAAATACTTCAGATAACAGTGAGTTTGCATGAGTAGTGTTTAAATGAAGTGTCCGTGTAGCAGACATGTAACTCTTACAACTTCTTGAAACATCTGTCTGAGGTCCAAGACTACCAGGGGCACCCTAATTCCATATAACCTTGTAGTTTCACCCTAAAGACCATCAGATAAAATTGCAACCAGACACGTGAACACAGGTCCCAAATGTTTCATTAAAATGATACAGATAGAACCATTTTAAAGGTTTTTATCTGTGTCAGCTAAAAACTGTGGAATCCATTCAGCTGTGAAAAGGGTCGAATATGAAGTAATGGAAGAGTATATGGGCAAATTACCAGGGGATCAGAATACTAGTCAGTTTTCATCTTTGTTTCGGAAAGGGTGAGATCTAGACATCATCAACTTAAGCTCAAAGAGTGAAACTTCCACAGGATTAAATCATTTGATCTGAAAAGAGGTAGCTCTACTAAGAGAAATGACTCAAGTCAAATTACCATCAGTGGCATCTCATTAATAACCTTACAAAGTATTTCAAAAAATGAAACCTTTTAGGACTGCAGATTGATCTGAAAAGTGAAAACTCCACTAAGAGAACCAAAAATTTTTCAATTTAGAAGTTCTAATGTTCTCATACCAAGTTGACTCAAAAAGAGGTAATGTCAATGGCATTCCATTAACAATGTTATTACAGATCCTCCCCTTTAAAGCAAGTATTGAGACTAAAATCAGCCTGGACACCCTTACCTGGACTGAGATGGTTTCAGAAGACCTATGAGAAGAGTGACTTCAGCATGTGCTTGTGTTGTGCCAGGCACGCAGCACGACTCTGTCATTTTCAGTGCTGTGAAAACGTTGTCACACAAAAAGGTGTGCCCAGACAAGGTGAACATTATTTTTGCCACAAGAATGACTATTTCAGCCCCAGTCCTTCAGAATATTTTGTACCTGCATGCCTGCTGAACTGCTCCATGGGAAGCAGCTCACATCTGATCTACTGCCCAACACTTCCCTGAATCTCAGTTGTTTCTCCGAAATAAGGCAAAACAACATACTTTACAAATGAGGAAATCTAACCATTTCAGCTCCCTGGTTGTGAATCAAGAATATTCTTGGAGTCCTTGCAGCCTCCTATCCTTTTCAGCTTATCAATCAGACATGGAAATACATATCCTTCAGTTCTTTGTAAATCTAGAAGCAAGGCTCACTAAACATTTTGATAAAATGTTCACATCAATACTGATCCTCACCAGGAATACCTTCAGCAGTCACTGCTGTTCTTCTGTGAGTAATTGAATGCTCTTTGACAGGGAAGTGTCCATGTGAGCAAATGAAAAGCCATTAAGATCTAAGACCATCTAACTCTAGTCATTATATGTCTTCTCAGCCTTTTACCTGAAGGTGCCAAAGAAAGAAATTGTGTGGGAGTACAGAATGACCATTAACTCTCCCCAGCAAGTACAGGGGTTATACAACATATACCCCTCATGCAGATCAAACTGATCAAATAATTTCTGTAAATCCAAGATTAGTACAGCAAAACGCTCTCATTTCTAATAGGCAGATGATAATGTTCTGAGTAAGCAGTTGTTGTAATGGGGATCCAAGGAACAAGTAATAGCTGCTGAAGTTAGTTTGAGATGTTGGGTCTCTTTTAGGCTTTTCCAGGGCATGCTTTTTAATTTTTGTCAAACTGAATAATTTTTGTAAAATCTCATGTGCAGTTATTCATATTTTTTTCATTTTCTGAAAAAATTGCCTTCCCTGGAGGTGCAGGACATGTTGCTGCAATGAGCAATGTTTAAGAAGCTGAATGCAAACCAAAAATTCTTGCTGTTCAAATGTCACAGTCAGCAACTATGATACAAATGTTAGGTGGAAGAGAGTTGGCTCCTTAGTCCATACTCCACATACGTTACAAAGAGCAGCTACCCCATCTTCCTGGTGGACATAGAACAGAACAACTGTACTGCTTTTCCTTAGAATCAAGAAAAAGGTGGAGCTACAGACAGGCCCGCAGCAATTGGGACTAAATTATAAAACTAACAAAGAACTCCAATGTTTTTTCAAAGCACCATCAACAGCAGGAAAGTACAAGGGGTTTACAAAGTCAGATATGAGGCTTTCTTCTGGAATAGTAGTAGATGCACTGCACAATATAACACAGGAGGCAGACTGGGAGACCCTTGAAAGAGGCCCAAGAAATAATGCACCTTCTTGCATCTCACTGGGCTTCATCTCAGTATCCCAAACTCTAACAGTTCTAAATCTCAATTAACTCACTATATTTACAAATCTGAAGAGAAATTACATAAAAATCTGCTAGGAACTATTCCATGTTTGGTATCTTGCCTCCCTCCACAGAATCAGAGGTGATGGTCCTCATAAAAGCTACATGCCATCAAGCAGATGACAACTGCTAAGTCAGAAGGGCACTATGAGTCCAATTATCATAACCAGTTTCTGACCAGCCTTATCGATTTCCATGGCACTTCTTTCTGACTACGTGTTTAGAATAGGCAGAAATGTAAGATCAAGTCTGATTTTATGTAAAATTACTTTCTTTATATTCTAGGCCTGAGTAATAATGGAAAATAAATCTAAATAACAGTCTCCAATGTTGCATGTCTCTTTTTTTTTTTTCCTTCCTTTNNNNTTTTTTGTGCAGAGGATGGACTGGGAGGGCAGAGGAAGCACTGCTTAGGCTACTCAGGATAGATTCTGACCTCTTCACAAAGGTTCCACTGTGCTGGGGAATTTGAATTGCTATCTGTTTCTTGGTGGATACTAATTTCCTCCCAAACAGTCTGAAGGAAAATATCTTGGCTTACTAAACCAGGGCTGTTAATTTCCAGTCATCTGTACTGAAAATCATGGATAAAAGACCCTGTTCTTAACATGGCAGCACTGTGTCACAACCACAAAGATATTTTATCACCCAAGACTTCAGGCCTGTAGTCTCAGGTCAATATGTCCATTAGCAAATAGACAAAATCTCAATTGTAAAGTGGAAATTCAAGTCTAAAACTAAGACACACAAGTTACAAAAATCTGTGAAATATTTTGATTATGGACTCAGTTTTCCAAAATCTTGAATTTGCATATTTTAAAAAAAATATAACGAGAAGGGGAAAGGGCAGGAAGAAACAGCAGTCTATGCCTATTATTTCACTGACATGTGCTGTAGGCCAGTTTACAGAAAGACAAAAGCTGGTGAAATGCAAAAGCATTGCAAGCCCCCCATAACACATGACAGTTTTGGATCAAAACTTCAGTGCCATAGAAACACTTTAACTGAATACTTACTGTTGCGTAAATGAATGTAAACATAAACAGATACTGGGTTTCTCATTCTGTACTGCATTAATAGCAATTAGATCTTGCATATGAAGTGGAAAAGAAATGAAAATAGAGTACTTCTGCTTTATAACTTTGTGTGTTTGCCTTTGAGGCATGCAGTGAGCTACTTAACAGATAAACAACCCTGCACTGCCCTTGACAATATATAATCTGCATCCAGTGCAATGCAAATACATCCAACCCTTACAAACCATGACACTTTAGGGGTCAGTCACTATTACTGTGAGGTAGATTGTTATGGGCGGCTGCAACATCCAGTGGAGCTTCTTGACTAGAAAGATGGTGGAAGGCAGGAGAATGCTGACCAATTTTATTGCTCAAGGCTTCATCAACACTGCTATCATTGTCACCCTCTTAAGTTGATGTGAAAAACACCAAGCCAATAATCTGCTCATCAAATACACTCTCACATCTTCCCACCTGCCAATCAGAATCTCTCTCTCCCATGCTCAGCATGTGGTAGCTGCCATGCTGTTAGAAGCATTTGTTTAATCACGGTTCCAAAAGTGGTACACGGCAATATTACAATACATACAGCCGTACCACTACTATCATTCATTGGAAGAGCTTCTGCTGGTATCCAAAGATTTCATGGCATTTGAGTTGCTTTTTGTGTAATTTGCTGCAAAGACACTCACACACTGAGCATACTCTAAAACAGTTAAATTGGGATTTTAACTTACAATAATTTTTGCATGGACAATACAATATGCCAGACAGGACACTTGCTCGCTGTCTAGATGGTAATGGGAATCTCCACAGCAAGGGTTCTTACAGGGTCATCTTAGTTGGATAGGTGAGACTCCCTAAAACACATTTTTCTACAGTTTTTGTAACCCGGCTGGCGCACAGTCATCCTACCTGATCATTGCAAGATATGTATAATGTGTCACTATAGATCACCCTAACCTCTGTACAAAACATTTCCTATCTTAAGTACGTACAAAAGACTGTCTGTCCTACATGATCATTTCTACACATGCAGAAACTGTTCCTATTGATTGTCTTACTCTTGTACAATTGATTAACTTTGCAGCAGGAACTGTCTGTGAATATTTGGGACAGCCAGATTCTTTGCCCAGGATGTTAATTGACATGCTTAAGCATACAAATTGGTCTAGGCACAGCAGGGTCCGCCTGGGAAGTCTCAAAACTGTCTGAAATTCCCACCGGGATTGCTCCTGTAACAAGCTGTCAAATACTTCTTGTGCCAGCAGTTCCATCAATCACCTGGTTTCAACTTGGGCTGCTGTCTCAAAACAGCCCTTTATCTCATCTGTGCAGACAAGAAGCCTGGGAGTTCCTGGACCACTGCGGGAATTTAAGTCCACTGGGGGTGTACACAGGCACAACCCTGAGAGCCAGCTACACTACAATCATAATTGAAGAATTAAACTTTATTTCTTTGCTTAAACCTCATAGCCCTTGCCTATTAGCTCAGTTAGCTAAAGCATGGTGCTAATAGCACCAAGGTCATGGGTTCAATCTCTCTATGGACCCTACACTTAAGAGCTGGACTCGATGATCCTTGTGGGTCCCTTCTAACACAGAATATTTTGAAATGTCTGTCCAAATGATGTCAATATCTGACCTAGTCAACTATCTTCAAAGTTCAGATGTAAGTGGCTAGGAAGTAACTCATCTCATACTGCAGTAAATGCACAATGTTAGGTGATCTTTATGCCATGAATTATCTGAGTTAGGTTGTGCTGGATCAGACCACTGATTTTGACTGAGTGCGCAGATGTCAACATTTCTGATAGGAAATCACCTAATACAGCACTGGTACTCAGATTTGTGGTCTATTGTTTCTGGCAGCAGTAAAGCTGGAATATTGTCCATATATATAACAAAGAATGTAGCTTTTCATATTTCCCTTTCAGATCAAATGTTCATCTATTACAAAAACCTATTCACCATCCCTTCAAGTTCATAAATCAATTGCAACACACGTGGGCTAAACTATTTAAAGGAGATGGCTTTTCTGCTCTATCAGTGATGAAGAGACTGTATCTGGGCCATTTACTCACAGCAGAGCAGGCAACTGCTCATTCTACATTCTGCCTTCTTCAGCTCACCTGATGTTGTCCATCAGTGTGTCAGGCAACATCTGGGAAAACAAACTCACCTCATCTGTATTCCACCCATCACATACAGTACTGCCTTATCAGCTGTTCCTTCTGCTCTGGGACAGTGCAGATCATAATGGATTTAATGCCTATATTTCCCTGTGAGTGAACAGACATGAGATTCCATGTTTAACAATGAAGTGCAGAAGCCAAGTGCCAAGCTGCACACCTTCAATAGTTTGTTCTGGAGTTTCTTCATGTAAGACTGAACTGAAAAAAACCACAATACCCTGCAGCCTGGCATTTGGAAATCCCTGCTGTAATAGATGAATAATTCACTCTTTTTTTTTTCTTTTATTTAATGTTCAAAGAAGACCATTTTCAGTTTCCAGTTATTTTGTGGGTTGCATTGTTGTAAATAGATACATCCATTGCATTAGGACCAAAGCTGACTAACACAACTAAAGTGATCATATAAAGTGAATTTACACTGCCCAGTAGCTTTTCAGTTTGCAGTCAGAGCCATATGTCACCACATAAATTTGGAAGAGTTATGTGTGGGCCATACTGAGTAGAGCAAGAATGAAGTATGTAGCTGTGGAATAGTTCAATTACTGGCACCATTATCAGCAGCCCACACTTCAAGGATGCTTATTGCTGATTACTAACTGCATGCAGCAAGTTTAGTTAATGGGACAGAGTTCACAATCCGAACAGCTTGTAAGTTGAGGGAGAGCTTTTAAGCACCCATCTATCTCCTTGAGGTTATTGGCAAGGCAGAGGGGAGACAGGCCAACTTATGTTGGGCAAGGTTACAAGCATCTTAGTAGAACTGGCTGTCAAAATCGTCAAACTAACTGTAAAGAAATACATCCAGCAAGCTGCCATCTCGACTATGTCTGACCCTTTTCCTGGAAATGCTGTTATTTTGGCTCAGCTCCACAGTTAAAGTCTCCTCCTCTTCTGTCCCAGCCCCTATCATGTGCTGCAAGCAAAGATACACCTTTCCCTGGCCATTCTTTCCTGTGCTCCATCCCTCTCTCAAGCAGGCTGCTGGTAGTTTGGCGGTGCCTGCTTCCAGGGAGAGAATGACCCTAGGCTCTTTGTGGTGCAACAGGAACGTGAACAGCTGTGTCACCTTGCAAAAGGAAAAACAGCTCTCCTCTAAGTTTTACAAGAAACATCTGACATACTTAATTCACAGCAGAAAAGTAGATATGTTAGTTTGCTGGCCCTAGAAATTTTCATATAATCCATGGTAGCTTGTCTTCCCTTTCTTTCAGTGAAGTGTCCAGTTTTCCTCTAAAACCTGAGAGAAAACAACAGCCACAGCCAAGACTAATTTTCTATGCCTTTCTTCGGGACACTGGTTGCTTTAACTCTAAGCTAAACAGCATGTATTTTAAGAGCTGCAGGGTATGTTAAGAAACATTGCCAAATACCAAATATTTTAGTCTCCAAATCCTGCCTTTTAAAAAATTAATACACTACTGGAAACTGTTGCCTGAATTCTAAACGGCAACTTGAAACAAAAAAGCATCCATACTATTTATGGAGGATCCAATATATGCTCCCTTCCACTGTTTGAGCAGGAACAGGAGCAGAAGCAGGACTTTTCCCAGAACTTAAGGGTTTAATCTAACATGCCAGCTCCTGCTGCATTAGAAGGAAAAGGCTGGAAGCTCCTACTATCCAATGAAAAAAACCCCCAAAAAACACGAAATGAAATGCTTTCTGTAGCAGCTAAAATGTGTTCCAAAACAACTGAACATGGGTGAATGAAAGCTAAGCAGAAAGTTCTTATGCTATTACTCAGTCTAAACCCTTTTAAAAGTCAGAAGTTAGTATTGATTACAGGTTTAAAAAAGAACTATGGAGGGTCACTTAAACTGAAACATAGCATATACTGTAACAGTGAATCCATAGATCATTTCAGAGAAAGACAGGCTTTCTAGTAAACATCCCGCATCAGCTCTGTGTTTTCCTAACACCAGGCAGTATAATATAGCTCCCAAGAGTGCAGGTGAAATACATGAACCCAAACCAATCACTAAATCCTCTCTAGGGGCTATGTAAGAAATAAATGAGATGAGCTCCTACAGCTGTCTGTGAACAGCTCCTCTGTCGTCTTTGCGAAAACCTGAAGAATGATCTGGATATGAGCCAGCATCATTCCTGGCTTTTAAAAACTGTTTATATTTATAACTCTTTGCTCTCCTTTGGCAGTGTCTGTCACATTCTCTAATGCTCAGTAGTACATACTGTGTTTTTTTGGTGACTGAAATCAGGGAAATTGCTTGGCATGGAGAATGACAAGCTCTGAACAAGAGGGGCAAACCTGGAAAGACCTATTTATGCATCAATATTTGCATCCAGCTAGAAAGTGGTCCTCAATCTAAAAGACTACGGGTTACATGCAAGATAGTCTAGTGTTGTTTTAGGTCACCAGTCATATAAAAAATTAAGGCTAAGTGAAAAGGGATGGACAAAACAATTATGCTCTGTAGCCTCCTGTCTTCTCAGTGCTTTGCCTACAAATCAGAAATTTGGGGATCACTGAAGTAAGCTCTCTTAGTTCTTATTTATTTAACTAGATTGGACCATGCTCAAATGACCAGAAGGAAAACACTAAGAGGTCTATCTTCCCCAGCTGAGAGGCTAATTAAAAACCCTACAATTTGCAGAAAAGCACATGTAACATAGACACATACAAGATTTATAAGAACAAACCTCCGCTTTGCTACGAAGCTGTAAGGAACAGAAGGAAGAGCTCTGCCTAATTAGGTTAATATCAGCTTATGGCTTCATGTAGAAGAACCAATGAAAAATAAAACCAGAAACAAAGTGTTTTTCTGAAGAATCACTTTTTTCCCTTTTCCATCTCCTTCTAAAGGTTTCTGTATTCAATATTTCACAACGTAGTGTGCTTTGAATTTCCCCCTTAATAAGTACAGCAATTTGCAAAATTTTGGTTTTTTCCTTGTTTCATGGTGCTGCTCAGAACAGTCTGGTAAGTCATACAAATTATTGCCACCAACTTCAAATGCTAAAATTTGAATACTTCATTATACCTCCACAGGTAAAAAACATACAGCTCAAAATCAATGCTGTGCCTCCATGTCCTGACTTAAACTTTTTAACTGTGAAAAGATAATTATTTTTTTCCCCCACTGACTGAACTATTTTCATATTCATTCCTTTTGGAAGGGCATCCAGACAAAAAAGGTAGCTATTGCACTAATGCTACCTCATTGCAGTGTGTGTACTTAGGGTTTCACACACCCCTGCTTCAGGAATGCAGGGCAGTTGAGTGTTTCCAGTAACAGACTCAGGCTTATTGAGCAAGATATTTAAGATTCCACCATTGCTACTAGGAACTATCCTTATAAAAGCATAACGTGATCAGATAGACACCCAGAATCCTCTTCCTAGCAGGTAAAGTCTAAGCTGCTAAACAAAATATTTCATTAGCTGCTCTCATTCCAGAGAAACTGCACTGATTTTAGCCATTTAGCACCTTCTAGTTAAATGTAATTGGGGTTACCGTCATGTCAGTTAGAATTAGTAGTCATCAGGGAGAATATTTTTAGGCAGGAGCTCCCCTGCAGTTCACAAGTCAAGGGAGATAAGGAACAAAGGGGTGACATCAAATCAGCAGTATATGACCGACACCTGCATCTGTCTGTCTTTACCTTGAGCTCATCTGCATCATAGAAGTCTATGCGCACAGCAGGGACCATCCATGTCTGGAACAGAGTCGCCAGGATCTGTTTGGCAATTGCATCTGCGATGAGGTGAAAGTGGAGTGGGTTTCGCCTGATATGAGAAGGGAGAGAAATGTGTTAGTTCCAAGGTTTCCAATTCCTGTTCTTAAAGGACAACATCAGAATTTACAAAGCTTTATCTGTGTTTAAGATGTTGAGTTCTGAGTGTGCACCATGTCTGGTGGAGTCCTGCTCTGTGGCCAAAATGCTGAGAGACAATTTGAATACACATGACTGCAACAAAATACTCGATCAGTTTCTGGGTGGATATGAACATACAGATCCTTTGACTTCAGTGGAATGCGATGATTTCTAACAGCTAAGAGTCTTGTCTCTTGCACCAGCTCCTTAAAAAGAGGCCAAGTTAATATCCCTTTGGGGACTTGAGCTCTGGAAGTGATTGTTTCAGTTTCTAGGTGAGCCAGGTAATTTATCTTTGCGGTAAGAACAGTGTCTGCGGAGAAATAAGGGTGCAAGGAAGGTTTAAAAATAACAATTTTAATGAGGTGAAATTCTGGGACCCTTGAGTTTACGTAGAGCTTTTCTACAAAGCGAACTTGGGGAATCAACAGATGTTCCATAGGAACCCAAAATTAGAAGTTTCAGGGGAGTCCCTTCTAGCTATTCACTGGCATAGTGAATAGAATGGAGATTGCAAATCTCACCACATCCTTTTTCCTAAGAGGAGGAATGGTTAAAGAAAGGCAGGAAGAAAGGAAACATTTTACTTCGAAACACCAGATCTGGGTTCACCTCTGTAGTTACAGGACTTGGGTTAACTGAAAAGCTTCAAAGCACGACGGATGAAGCCAGTATCAGCAAGAGTGGCAAGCTCTGACAAAGTGTATGGATTTTTCTATACTAATGTGAACTTAGACATTATAAATACCTTGTTTAATTCCCTTAATCTCCCTCCCCTTCTGGGGGACAGTGTGCAAATCTTCTGTGGTAGGAAACCTACCAATGGAAGTTAGTCACAAATTGCAGTCTTCCATGTTTACTCCTAGCTTAGCAACTTTCCCTGTCAGCAGAAAAGGACAGACTTTGAAAAAACCACTAAGAAGACAAATGGGTTTGTTTAGACTTTAGCATGGGATCAACCTTTCTTTGATCACTAGAGTGGAATAGTGGATTCTCATTTCTATGGAATTTGTTAAGCTAAATAAGTGTACTTGTTAATTGGTATTTTTCATCTAACAAGAGAAGTATTTTGTTTCAGATGTTCTTGAAAGCAAAAGACAAGTGATGCTACTACATTCTTTAGTGTGAATGAGAAGTGAGGAAAATTATGTCAGTTCAAGCCAATATACCTCCATTACATTTTTGAGCTTAACCAAAAAATGAAGGTTATTTTTTTCTCCATTTTCTAGATTAATGAAAAATGTGTGCTTTCCTCTTTAATGTTTCTCTTCTAGATTTGATGCGTAATACTGCTTCCCACTGAACAAAGTCCATAGGAAAATGTAAAAATACATAGAATGGTTCATAGTATTTTAATAGACTTCTCAGCAGAAAGAGGAGATTGTTTTGAGAAGCAACGTTTGATTGAATTTTGCAGTGTCAGAAATACTGCACCTAAAATCCAACCCAGCACCTGGGGCTGGCCAGTGAAGCTGCTGTATTGGCTTCAAGGACACTGTGGATCACATTATGTACGTACAGGAAAAGCAGAAAAGGGCTGGGTAGAAACCTTATATATGAGATAATCATGATGACAGAATAAACCCACAGCCGATCTGCCTTAAAAAACACCCAAAACACTAAGCCACAAAATACTTTTCAAAAGACAAAGGTCTTTCCATCTCCAGCTTGCCCTGCAGGGAGGAGGGGAGAGGGAAAGGCATAAGCTGCCAGCTGCTGAGTGTGTCCCATTACCAAGCTAAAGGGATCACAGCAATTTCATCTGCTTCACCAGCCCAGCTAGCAGAGTAGAAGACACCCTGGCTCATGCAGATTCCGCAGTAACCAGGCACCTTGCCAAGAAAAAAATCAGGAAATAGCAGTGATCAGGAAATACATCTCATTAGTAGAGACAAGGCCAAGAGAAACTAAGTACAACATCAGTGGCTTTGTGTACAGTCAAAGCAGTATCTGAAGACAAATAGATGTTCAATATCAACATACATATCCCACATAGGTCCTAAGCAGGGGATGAGTCTGTTTCCCAGCTGGTGTTCTTCAGTAATGTCCTTCCCCCCCTTTTTTTTGCTTATTCTGGAGTTATTTATCTTATATTCTAAAGTATAACAAGAAGAGTAAAAAATTAGTTAAAAAAAAAAGAAAGAAAGCTCCATCTTCTTTCAAATGATCATTTAGTTAAGTGGAATAGATATAAAATATTTCAAGATGAAACACAATAGTTGAAAAGAAAAAATCTGACACAAAGACACTCAGATGATGAGTAGCAGTTTATACTTATCTGAATGACCCAGAGTGTATGAAACTTAAATGGGAACAAGTGGGTGACATTTACTTTAGTTCATCTCCTACTGGGAGAAAGAAAAAAGGATAACTGTACTCCCACACAGAAATCTCTTTCAAGTTGTTAGCCTCATGGTAGAGATTCAGCTGGAAGGAAAGTGTGTGTCAGAGGCAAAGCAGATTATCACTTACAAAAATATATCCCTAAAACAGTATAGTGGCCTGATGACATTTACAACTAAATGTACATCAGCCACAGAAAATTTTACTCCAGACGAGATTTCAGTTCTGTGAATTGTGAGGTTTAGCACGGTGCTGGAAGCCAACAGTGCACAGACTCAAAGATGGAAGACCTTCTGAAGGTAACAGTACTAGCATACACACAGATGACATCTTTCACCTCTTCTGCTGTCTGTAATATGTGAATCCTGAAAGATATGGATTGCTTCAAAGTGTTTAAGAAACAAGTTTAGAAGCTTGAAGATCAACCAACATTCATTTTAAAATATACAGAAGAGATTCTGCAAGATGAGAAATCTTTCTCGAGATCTATTAAAAGGATGCCATGATTATCTGACAACATGACTGAATCACTGGCTTCTAAGAATTAGGGATGACAACCACGATACTGTGAAGGATTACACTGAAAGCTGAATTTCATTAAACTTGGACATTTTGCTCATTTTCCATTGGGCACATCAAGAGAATTAAAAAAAAACACACATAAAGGCTGGTTGTATCTTGTAATTGATAGAAATCACTATGGGGACAATGTAATGGGGACAGTGTAATGGGGACAGTATATGCAACTATGTTATAGCACAGGTCAATATATGGCAACTGTGATAAATTTCTCCCGTAAATTAATCTGTTTGGGAATAAATGTTTCTAGTATCCCAGGTTTCAGAACCCTGAGCCCTAGGTCTTCCAGATTCCTTACTGCAGAAGCAGGTACTTAAACAGCCATAGAATTTCTCACAAGGTCCAGAAATACCGAATGTTATTTATTTCAATGATTTTGAACATTTCAATTTCTACCAACTACAACTTTGCAGTTTCTGCTACATGGAAATACTGATGCATTAATGTCTTAATGTGGTAAAATGTAGTTCCAAAATATGGTTATTTCCCCATAAAGTGAAAACTTAAGGTTCTAAGTACTCTATTCAAAAAACTGCAGATCTTCATCTATTAACTTATTTCCACTTATCTTAAGATCAGAACCCTAGCTTACAAAGTAAACCATATGTAAACAGCACACATTTTTTCCCTAAATTACTTTCCTTGAAAGTGAACAAAGGAAGAGTCTAGCCAAGATTTTTAAGCATGGATGCTTAAATATAGGCTCTTAGACCTAAATATAGGAGTTTGAATGAATGCTTTTATTTTCAAAATTGTTGAGGTCCTATAAAGTTAGTAAAATGAAAAGAAGTCAATTATTTAAAAGTCAGCCCATGAATTCTGAAGTCCATTCCAAGGTACCCATTTCTCTACATTTTTTCTTATCATGACGTCTTATTCTTGCATTTCAAAACTACTTACTCTTCATCAGATTTATGATCTGCTTGCTCAAGCATTTGTGGCCCTTTCTTTTCCAATAGCCACTGCCACAGACTTAAATACAGAAATCAACAATTGAAAAACGGAGTAGTGAATGAACCAAGACTCACTCTTCCCTTCTGCATTATAGCTCAGTGGTTAGTAATTCAAAAGGCAGCTCCTTGGCTGCTTGGTTACACAGTTCTCTGTCTGCAACAGAGGAATTTTATTTTCTGAGATTATAAAAAAGGTCAGTAGCCCAGGGGGTTTATTTCCAAAACCTATACTTTGTTAAGGGAAACACAAGGTAGTACCTTTTATATCTGTAACAAATGGTTACAAGAACTTCAAACAGGAATTATAAAAGGCAGTTTGGAAAACATTATCTCCCAATGCCCATATGACAACCCCTCTCTCATATGTGAGAAATTTTAATGGGAAAATCTTCCGGACTTTTTCATACCACTTCACACCCAGTATTGATGAAAATATTCCCCAAACTATTGGAGAGATCCTATTACACACTTGCTGCATCACTCATGGATCTTCTTGTTTTGTGTTAACTTACAGAATTTCTTTGGGAAGTACTAAGAGATTGCATGGGCAGATTTTTTTAAACATTGCTTTCTCCATTATGCCTCTATTGTTAGGACAGCTAGAAGAAACAAAAAGAAGCGTGTATTACTGATGCATTTACATGGATCAAAGAAACCAGGTCATGCTTTATAGTTTTTGCCAGAACAATCTCCCACAAAATAGACTGACACATTAGAAAAGCTGGAACCAGTGTCAGAGGCTTTGAATTCTCAAATCAACTCCATTAGGGCAAAGTGGTCTCAATGGAACATAGCCATTAGATTATATAAGCTTTAATTACCAGCCAGTGTTGACTTGTGACTCTTGGAAATTACATGTCACCCTTTTAATTTAATTTTGATTTTCATTTGATTGGCCTTATTCTACTTGTTCTAAGAAAAAAAAAAAAAGAGTTCATTATTCATACAGTATTCTGTAACACAGCTTAATATCCTGTTCTTAAAAATGCTCAGACATATGTCCAACTTTCAGGTTACAAGCAGCCTTCTCAATGCAAAGAGGCAACTTCCTATTAAAAAACATTTGTCTGGTTGGTTTTGTTCACATTCCTTACAAAGCCCCCACATTCCTATGCCACTATTGCTGTAGCATAGATGGAGAGTACAGCTAAAGAACTAAATGCACTGACTCCTGTGAAGAAGAGGGACTGACACAGTGGGGGGGAAAAAAAGGCACAAAAAACCAACCTAGTACTTGCTGACACAAAAGAGAAGTTAATTTTTTATAGATTGTCAGGCTGACCTAACTCCCAGAAACAGGCTATAATCCTGTAAGTGTGTTTTTTTGTTTCCAAATGAAACATAGTGTTAAGCAAGTCCTCAAAAAAGACAAGAGCACATTAAAAACCATTTTAGTCCTTACTGAAGACTTACCTGAAAAGAGAGAGAAAATACATTTTCAATATGAAACTGTAATTGTGGGCTGTTTCTGTGGTGCTCTAAGGTTTACAATTTTCAGAAGTGGAGTAAAATATTGAAAATCACCAATGTAACTTGGACCAACAGTTGCAAAAGATTCAAGAAAGGTTATCAGCTACAGGAAACTGCTTCAATTTTGAAAAAGAAATGCAGGTGCTTTTTTAGCATACTACTATAATCACTGTTTCCAAAAATATTTGCACTTCATTATGCCTATTTGACCCAATATAATTAATTTTTAGTGTTTAGTCTTTTGGTTTGGAAAACTAAAGTTAGTTTGGCTCTTATCGCACAGTGATACGGGACTGGCTTGTGTTAAACTCAGAGATGATTTTTTTTAGCCCTTCAGCGGCTTTGTAAAATCTGTCATAATTGGGAACTGGATGTGCAAGAAAGGAAAGCAGGAGAGTTGCGGAGTAGGACTGAGTATTCATTCTACATGCCTCCCTCCGTGCAGTGCTGCCAATGCATATTTATCAGACTGCAAACCCTGCACTACCCCAGCTCTGCTGAGTCTCCTCCTGAGAACAGACTGGCAGTTATGTCAAACTGGGTGTTAAAAGCTGCTGGATTTTGTGGTTGGAGCATACGTTTTTGAAAGACAATACTGGAATCAAGCTTCTTTATTACTGGGAATGAAACACATTTCTGAACTATGGTGTTCTGATGTGGTATCAATCACACTACCCCTTTCATCTCCTCTTCCCACTCTCTGGGACCTGAAGATAGATATGGTTTTTCTAATGGTCTGGACAAGTAGCTTGCCTAAGTCTCAAAATATATGTGGTATGACTCTAATCTTGGTGGAGAGCTGAAATGCTCAATATGCAGGATTTGCTGTATATTCATGCAGGAGAGAAGAGACAGCACACTCCATCATAGAAAATCCTTTAGCTTTTATCCTTAATGACCCAGCACTGCTGCTGTTCTGTGTCTCTATCTAGCATTCTAGCTAAAGTTGGGGGTATAACAAACATATTCATAATCCCTGGGATTAGACATGGCCTTTCTTAGAGCGTTTCTATTGGAGAAGTAGTGATTTCCTATGGAAGCAGGGAATTCAGGTATATAGTTTTGTATCCAAATGCATACTAAAACATGCTTTAATTACAAACCTGCACAGAAATGCCAAAAGAAGGACATGATATCTTCACAAAATTCCAGATAGGTTCACTGATATCAGTGTCTTAAAAAAAAAACCAACTGAGGTACAGGGGGACAGGTGAGGAGGACATTAAGCCTGGTTGTGTTGAGGGGTCAGCTTTTTAATCAGTAGACTGGATCCAGGGTGTGTTGAAGGAAAAACAAAATCTCTACGACAGTAAGTTTGGCAGCATATTTTTTTTTTTCTTGCAAAACTATATCTGAGATTGAATGTGATGATCCTAAAAATGAGGGACCAGCAGCCTGACTTAGAGATTAGGATAGCAAACTTACTGTTAAGCAAACTTCTCCATTGGAAGTATACAGACCTTTCAAATGTCTCTTCTGCATGGCTTGTTGGACAATGCCAGCTAGGATGCACTCCCTGGTGCATATTTAGGGTTAAAAGAAGAGACACCTCCATGCCCGTTTTCACTGAGGACCCTCAAGTCAGAGGTAAACTTGAGGCTGACATCATGAAGCACTGACTATCTGCACCAACCACTTCTAACTGTCCTAACTCAATTCTCCTAAATGCACTATCATGACCTGTCTCCATCCTACATTCCTATCATTAAATAGATCCTAGCAACTAAAAGAAGCCTTTCCAATCATCACCATCTCTGAAGTGCATACTGGTCTCCAAGATAACATTGTTTGCACATGGCAACCAATGCAAGGAAACTTAGTTCTAAATCAATATTCAGCTTAGTTTTCTGTTTCCTTTTGCTTATTCTGATGTTTAAAAAGCCTTTTTTTTCTAGAAAATAAAAAAGAAATGTCTGTAAGAAGCTGTCTTTTTTTTTGAGACTATCTTCTCTTTCTAGCAAAAAATTTAATGCCTAGTGAGAAAAGCTAGTTCTAGGCAGGAATGGACTTAGATTTGTCTTTAAGTATGTTCTGCGCAAACAAGGCAGATAGGTTATCTTGAATGTACTCAAGTTTCATTAGCTATACTGGACTTTATCTTGACCACCTCTCCAGAGCTCAACAAATCCTTAGACATCAGCAGTAGTGCAGGCCAAACAACACGTCCTTGACAGAGGCAGAATTTAATTAATAATTTATTTACATGGTAGTATTGTTTATAAATTTGCTAATTGCTCAGAGGAGTGCCTTAAGTAAAACAGGGACATTTCCTTTAAGGAACACAGAGAGAGGTTGTTTAAACCTTTGAGCTGTGAGATTCCTATTATTTACAGAACATTTGGATACAGAGAGATTCAAGTCTTCTCAAAATGGATGCAAGCACTAGGATCGAAAAACAGGGAGAAGCTAACCATTAGGATAACTTGTGTCACCACAAAAATGCAATTTTCCATGAAATCCCTTAGAAACAACAATTAAAATAGACAAAACCTCCACACATCCTTGCAGTATAAAGCCAGTTTTCACTGAATAATTCATACTTCTAATTGGAATTGACATAGTTTTAACAGAATTTTAACATTCAGAAAAATTCTGCACAAATGACTTGGATTTTTAGTGAATTTTTGCTTTTGTTATGTTTATTTTAGCATTGTTCTTCTGGTCCTACCCCTCATCTAACATGAACATGCTACTTCTCAAAAGACTTGCGAAGACTGTGTGTTGATAATGGAAGCTGCTCTCATATTTTGATTAAACAGCACTTACGGAGTATTTTTTCATACTGGACAAGGTAAGCATTTATATTATTTTAGAAGTTTACCAAAAATGATAAAATGTTGTACTAAAACCATTGTCAGGGAGGGACTACTAAGGCTTCCAGCAAGAGACTGGAGGCAAACATAGGAGCAAAGTGTTGGAATGGAATGCCTCACTCATAGCAGATGAAGCAAGATATTACCACATGACAAGTACAAGAGCCATTTACCCTTGCACAAAATTCTTTCAAATAAGGCAGCATAATGAAACTACCTCCTTAAGAAGTTGTTCGTACTGTAAGCATACTTCACTAGTCTATTTGTCCTGTTTGAGTCAAACAGTCTGATCCCTTTCCTCATTTTAATCCACTTTCTGCAACGTTATTGGAAAGCATCTCCGAGAGACATTTCTAAACTGGACAATGGATATACACATATGCCCACACATAGTTTAATGTGAGCTCTCTTCTTCTGGAGCTGCTACCTATTAAGGGAATTGGCTATTTTGCTTTTGTTGTACATTTATGCCTCTCAACTTTGGGAGCTAACCAGGTTGCAAAACCTTCTGAGGGGCTGTAAGCAGCCATTTTAAAGCCAGAATAAACCATATGAATTTAATGGAGTAGTGTATATACTGACTGTAACAGCAGGTTTACTTCAAAAACAAATGTCAAAATCGGAAGCTGGGATGGTCAAGCAACTGGTGTGTATTCATCTACACCTGTGCCATAAACTGATACCAGAAACAGGCTAAATTAATACAACACTGTTATTAACATTATCATTTTACAGCATTCAGGAGTGTGCAGATGCTTTAGAGCGAAGATAGATACTGTCCCTATTCCCACAATGCAACAGGGGTAGCAGGTGGATCTCTGATCCCTCTTATTCACTGCAGAAATCTTAACACGGGTGAAATCTATTTGAGATGGTCATAAATACTTCATTCCTTAGAAAGAAACTAGGGAAGGGAATCTGACCTTTTTTTGAAGTAAGAAAGTAAGCCTAGGAAAGACTCACTTAGTCATAATCAGATATACAATATACAGGAAAAGAAAGCTGCCTTTACCTGTGAAATAAGACAGACTTGACGAGTGTGACTACATCCCGACTGGCATTGTACCCTGCACAGACAATGGCAACGTGGATAGTCTGTAGGAGAAAAGGAACAAAAAGAACAAAAATTTAAGCCTAGTCCTGTGTTCATCACTTGTTAAGGAGAGCACACACATGACACTGCTGCTGTTTAGTGCTGCAGTTGTTAGGGATTTGAGTGGGTGTTTCACAGCTGTTTGCTAAAAACATCTTAATTGAGTTATAGCACCATCATCATTCCAAAGTCACTACTATCCCTACATTACATCAGATGTTTGAACAGAATTGCATTTATTAGCTAAAACATATATGTATGTACACACACCCTGCCCAAGTAAGCAGCCCACAAAAAACTGAGTGTGCAAACATACAGACATTTTTAATCTTCTGAACTAAAGCTTAAAATTATGTCTGATATATAGAAGCAGATATGATCTCAGAAATTTTATATTATTTCTGTCTTATGCACAGCCCCTATGGAGAGAGTGAGCAAGCTCCTGCGGATGAACACGACTGTGACTATTGGTCTGCCAGGGCTGGACGCATCCCAGCGATGTGATGGGACACAGGCTGTGAAGGCAAGTGGCCACCTCCCTGCCTGTGACTACCAGTATGGGCTGCTCTGGGTTAATGTCAAGTTAAACACAACCCCCACAAACACATTCTCTCCACCTCATGACACTGGTAAATTATCACTTATTTCGTGCCTTTTTACCTTCCTTTTAACATGAGGCAGAGGTTTCCTCAACTCTTCAGGAGGAAAGGGGACATTGAAAAGATGCTACGAATCATTATTTAGTCAGTGAGTACTAATCTGAAAAATGCTATTATGTTACTCGGATCTGCTTTTAAAAATCAGCCGTTCCTGCTCCCTAGGGACAGAAAAAAAAATTAATCCTAGCGAGTTTTGACTCCAGGTTCTGTGATCTTCTGTTTCTTAGTGGTCACAGAAATGAAGCAGAGTTCACCATGCTGCCAGCACAAAGCTGCCATTGGGGACACAGCTGTGAAACTGCAGGGAAGCCTCATTTGGCTTCCATTTGAAGCTTGGTTAGCTGGTTTCTCACACACAGAGCTCGTTTTCCACAGAATGCCCACTATGCTGTGAACAAATGAGGAATTCTGCCTCCTCACACAGCCAGAGATTCCCAAAGCCTGGCTTGTAACAGAAGCACATTTACACAAGAAGTGCCATGTGCTGGGCACATCTTAGGAGCCCACAGCCCCATCCATTAGGACCGCCTGATACAAGGCACAATTTGAATCATACAATTACCAAATGTCTGTCACTGTAGAACATCCACATGAACATCACAGCTGCCTCCAGCCCTACTGTGCTTCACAAGCTCAGGCATATTTAAGATCCGATGTTTTAAGAGGACTTGAATTAATAAGAAAACTGTCTGTCCAGAGAGGTGTGAGGAAAAAAAAGGTATTGCAGTACATTTTGGCAATAGTTCTGCGAGGTATTAGCACTTCAAATTTATGTTAAAGTCAATGGGAGCCAAGCATGCTCAACACTTGGCAAAAATTGATTGTGCTTCTCTCTTGTGGTAAGAGGGAAGAACAGAGGCTGCTTGTCCATGACTTTTACTGCAGCACGAGTCTGTACTGTACTCATCGGCATGGGCTGCTGTAGGTGCACTGATTCCTGATCTTACACATACTGGCCTCCTCTCTGATTGTGACCTGGACCTTCTCAGGCTTTTCGAAGACCTAAGATCCTTCCCCTCAGTGCCAATTCAAATCAAATTAGCTGAGAACAGTTTCACTCTTGCTTAAACATTTCGCCTGAAGGCACTAGACCAGAGACAAACATTTCAGGGGTTTTCACAGAACAGCACTGTCGTATACTTTCAGCATTGTTTTATACTACCTACACTTGCCAGAAAAGCTCTCCTCAAAGCCACGCTCTCTGCCTTACAACTGCCCTCCAAATCAGAGTTCATTCTGTCAAGTGCTTGCCCACATCTGTTCTCCTTTTACTAAACCAGTTTGTTTCAGAACTGAAAGCATGCATTCCTCGCTGTCTTCTAGTAGCTGCTGTTGCCTTGTGACAGAGGACACACAACTGACACTGAGAATGGTTTCAAGCATCAGCACTTTATTATTCCCTAGTACCACCTTTTATACCCTTTTTCCTTATGCATAACACGTATGTGCTCTTTTACTCTTCTGTGATTGGTCAATACAAATCAGCATTCCCTGCTCCTTTTCCTTTAATGATAGTCACCTGTCTTACACAGCTGCACCCTACCAGGGGTGAGACTGCCTATAGCACTGTATTCTTTTACAATCCTTTCTGCCACAGCCTTGGATGCTGCTTCAGCCAGGACACAGTGAGAGCAGCACTTACTACTCTTCTGAATGTTCCTTTCCAGCTCAGAGACACAGGCATCCATGTACCTTCTGCTCAGACTCTCTGTAGTGTTTGATATTTCATACTACTTTATTCCTGCCTGCAATCAGTTAAACAAAAGAGCAATAATCCTCAGAGAGAACAAAAATCAAGACCTCTTCTTTCCAAGTTTTTCCTGCAGCATGCTGCAAGACTCAGTCTATTCCTCTCCTTTCCCTGATTCACTTTCCTCTCTCTCATTGTTTAACTGTTAAACAAAGCCAGTGAAAAAACAGATAAGCCAAAATGAAGTCATCAACCTGAACTGTCTGCAGATGTTTGCATCCCAAGGGGAAAACCATTATTTCCAGTGCTCTCCATGCTTGTTTCAGACGCATGTTTGGATTGAGAGCAGCTGGCTATACCCAGATTCTGGCAAGATGTGGCTGGAGTAAGCCCTTGAAAGAACTTGCACCCTCCTGAGCATACTACTGTAAAGCGTCACCACTCAGATTCTGAAAATTTTCACCTCTCCCAAACTCCTTTTTTCTCTATCTGCAGATGGCTCGAAAAGTGTATCCCCCGTCCCACCAGAACTGGCCACTGTGATTCACACAATCTCCAGTCTCAATGACTGCAGCTAACACCAAGGACTAAATCCACATGACCAAAGAAAACTCCAGCTTCCACTACAAGTATCAGCCTGCCTGTTTGGCTCAACATGTCCCACCAAACTTCACAAACCAAGGCGCTGCATGCTATCCTTGCCCCTTTACTGTTGGCATTCCACGATAGTTTTAGATAATATTGGTCACACTCTAGCCTGGATATTCAGAAGTTGCTGCAGGACCTAACTGAGCATTGAAAGTGTCCATCTTTCTACAGTGAGTGATGGACGTGTTCACCACTTGCTGCAGGAGTCTGGACTCAGGTCATTCACTGGAGATGCTTTTGGATAATGTAACTCATTGCAGCAACAAATGAAATGATGATACACCCGCCTTCCAGAGTCAATGAATTCTTCCTCTGTTTATACACAGAGATATGAATAGGTAATCAAAACACGGTGGAAGTTCATCACAACATTCTCCCTACAGGCTGTGAATCAGGGACACCAACTGAACTATTTTTAATTGCAAACAGTTTAGGAAGCACTCAGGTCTAGGTGCTTCAAGGCACTTGAGGAAGCTAAGCTTCTTTAAGAATGGGAATTTAAGTCATACCAAGGTGAATGCTAACATAGTTCAGAAACTCTTCCTTCAACCACTACAGACAAGGAAAAACTGCTTCTACAGGCAGTATTTCATGTTTTGGGATAATATTAATGTGAAGAAAATATCCAAAACCACACAAAGAACTAGGCCCTAGATCCATACTGATGAGGAGTATACAGTGCCTAGATGAGCATACATAATAATTCTCCCTCCTTGGACTACTTTTAGGAATGATGAAATAATGAATTTTAAAAACCTGTATTAGTCCTTATAGTTAAAAATAATCTTTGGTATGACATTTCATACCTCAGTAATTTCCCAGTAGGCTTTCCATTGTAGATATTTAATCCTTCATATATAATTGTTGAATGTGATTAAGAGATATTACAAGTATGTAACAAAATGCTTGTGCTTGTTTCCAGGGTTTGGTTTGTTGTTTTGGTTTTTTTTCCCAGTGGCAGGTAATATCTGCTTGTCATGTGTGTCACACTGCTGATGTTGGTGAGGATCTGCTCTTAATAGCTGGGGAGCACTACACACTTAACCCTACTGAACAACACTGTTAAGAACAGGAACAATACAAATATGCCTCTAAAAATGCTTCAAATGTTAAGTATCTTGCTAAGCCACTAAAGGCTATACTGCTAATCATTTATTTCCTGATATATAATCTCTTTCAAAAATATTTGTAAATGCACTCTTAATTCAAGTAAATGCTCAGTTTACGGAGGCACAAGCTGGAAAGATACTGGGTAACAGAGTACGAAAAAGGCATACAATTTTGTTAGTTTTCATTGGCACTGTGCTGTCCTTCTAAAGCCTATTGTTAGTGCTGGCATCTGTATAAGGACTATGCTTTCTTTTACTTCCAAGGTTTATGTTCAAATTGTCTACTACTGGGAAGGAATGACAGACATCTGCTCACTCCAGGAAGAAGCCCCTTGTCTGTGTGTCTGATTTTTTTCTTGCAGTATAATGCTGGCCCATTTTACAATATCAAAAGAGCTCTCCTGTGATGCAACAGAATAGGAAGCTATGGCAGCAATGCAACAAACCCACGGCTATTTGATACAGATCACAATTAAAACCACACAGATTATGCTTTATCAGAGATTTAATGTTCATTCATTGTAACTGCATTTTCAAACGTTTTAATCACCATTAAAGACCATCCCAAATTAGATTGTGAAATGTTATCACCAGTAAATCTCTAAGAACAGACTCAATGAAATGAACAACCTATTCCTAATATTCTTAGCCTCCCCCAGGGCAAGTGTATTCTTCCTAAGAACCCTTGTTTCTCACTATCCAATTTGTCCACTCTTGCTGTGATATATTCCAGGGTCAGAAGCTAAAAAAAACTTGTTTACACATCTGAAACACAGAAAAAAAATCCAGAGAATGAAAGGCATCATGATGCCCCTCACACAAATACGAGAATCTACGCTAACAGGATAAATTATGAAACCCTTGGCAAATCTGATACTAGGGAAGTTTAATTTTAGCTTCCATTGCTGTAACTGCGTTACTGAGTGAGTTCCTTAAGAGAAGAGTAAGAAGTTATTCTGAGATCAAAATAGTTTGTGGTGAGATAGGGGGTTGGCAAATAATGTGAGGCTTTGTACTTTATATAAGCATTGCCTCCAGCAGAGTGCTAAACCCCACTGAGCAAGTAAACTCATTGGCAAAACACATTAATAACTGTAAGGCCACTTAAACGATCCCTACTTTAAGCTATTATTTTTGTGTCCTGGATTGGTTGGTACATTGAACAACCAAGAACTGAGATATCGCTCATCATTCCTTGATACAATAATACGGGAAAAGTGAGGTTTGCTGATTGACGGCCTGATTAAAAGAAATGCCAAAAAATCTCACAGTGAGGAAAATCAGACCCTCATTATCTGGAGGAGGGAAAATGAAAAACAAAAACCTCCTTTTCCCTCTCCTTACAATAACGTTGCTTCCTTTTTTCTACACGGATGGACAAAGATATCCAACTGGAAAGCAGTAATTCATTTTCAAACTCTATTTCCCATCGGATAGAATTTATCTAAAGAGATAATTGGTATTTCTTTTTCCTCTCACGCTAACTTTCTTTCAACTTTTATCTTCCAAGAGGCAGCAAGCAAGATAAAAGGCGATATGGTATTACCTTCTTTGTAGAAATAAATGGAGGAAGTTATTTTTGATAACTTTATCAGCTGGGATTGGCACAAGGCTTTTAAATGAGACTTTCTGTTTTGGATCTATCCATAATTGGACTTGTCATCATTCAGACATCTGACAACTAAGTATCTGCATGACATCCACCGAAGTACTGACACAAAATGGGGAAAGCCAGACCAAAGCAACCACACCAAAACTGCCTTAGAAGCAGATCGCCTGGTCCCTGCAGCCAAGCACAATGCTTGTGCATGGCTCACACAAAGCACCTGCTCCTACAGTAACATCCAGATACACTTCTGACAGTGAGTCAAAAGCATCGGCTGGCTCCATGAGCGACAATTTAATTAGTCGTAAACTCTGAACTGTTCCGATATAGCCACAGAAACAAAAAGATAAGGCTTTTCTAAGCACTCTGGAGTCACTGTTATTTAAAATACATGAGGTCAGTTTGCCACAGTCTTTATCAGAGGAGACGTAGTGCATCAGCTAGAAACGTGGCTTTGATTTTTAGATCAGGTTTGGGGACACATAAACGAAAAAGGCAAAAAGTTGTGATGAAATATTAACTCAGAAGATATGCCAATGATTAAATGTGTTAAAGGTTTTTTTAAAAAGAATAATAAAAAATTATCTGAAAACTTGCACACAGTAAATCTTTAAGAGGCTGGTTTTAGAGGAAAAGGTTTCAGAGGAAGGAGACAGGGATCGGCAGTGCCCTTAAAGGATCACATCTACCAAGCTTTGCTTCTGGCAGGTTCTTTTGCAGTATTTACCTCACACTTTTCCACCACCGGCTGCTGGCCGCACTCGGAGCTGTTGCCCGCCACGATGCCAGCCCGCAGGCTCTCGCTGTCGCCCGTGCCCTCTTCCATGGAGTAGGTTTTGGAGCGGTTGCCGCGGTGGTGCGCGGGGCCCTGCGCCATGCTGAGCTGCTTGCGCAGCACGCGGTTCTCCTCCTCCACCTCCCGCACGCGCACCTCCAGGCTCTCGCGCTCTCGCTGGCTCGACGCCGCGTACCGAGGGCTGTGGGGCTGCGGCTCCAGCGGGGACAGCGACACCGGCTTCCCATCTGCACCACAAGGAAACACAGCACTTCCGTCAGAATACACCAGAAGCTGCACCTTCCTTTAACGTCTGTGTTGTGAGGCAGAGATGCGTTTCAAACACAGCGCTGTTTTATGCATTCTTGGCACTTCCAGGCCATGCTTAAGTGTACGGTAAATGTTATAAATGCATATTATAAAGTTGGCTTTCCACAAATATTAAAATTAATACTATATGTATAACGTGGGAAGACTGTACTGTATTTTCTATTAACAGAGTTTAGAAATGTGTTGAATGTATACTTTTTTTTTGCAACATTTAAACTGGCCAAACCAGGTGGTAGGGGGAGCTTTCCTGCATTAAACCAAATGAAGGTTGCTGACCAGAAACTACAAAAAGGAATTTACTGAACTTCTGTTATCAGTATTTTATCCAAATGAAGATGACCAAAACCTCAGGAGAAGAATTTATGGACCTTATGCTACCAGACAGAATAGGGCCACCTGCGGATGGATCTACCAGTTAAAATGATTGGGGGAGAGTTGAAACTGAACAAAGAGAATCATACTCAGGGGGAATGTTTGAATCATGTGTGTGGATTTGCAAATATGCAACAGGCCGATACTTTTAAGGAACAAGCTTTTTGTTAGCGGGTGTGCTGGCAGGCTCAGTGCCAGGCACCCTTGGCCGAGAAACTGTACTTACTTTAGGCTGTCTCCTAATTGTCTATTTTTTTTTTTTTATTTAACTCATAAATTTTTCTAAGAAAGTGACCCTCGTTTTTCACAGTAAACTTGAACAAATGCTCAATTCTACAAGCTACAGGTCCTACTAATTTTCAAACCACACCAAACGACAAGCATGTGTTTCTTTGTTCTCATAGAGCTGCCTGCCAGTCTCTAGTCTGGGAAGACAGTCAAGAACATGAGGATTTAATTCAAAGACAATTAATATACAGTTAAATATATTTTAGAAATGTATGCAAGATGAAATAATCCAACCTCCTCCACAGTCAAATGACAGCATTTTGGCAACCATTTTGTGCCAAACAGTAGCCCCAGCTGATTCACACATGAGGAACAGATGGGTTTTATTCAGCAACATAGTATTATGTGCTTGCTGAGAAATAAAAGGTTCAGGACAGAAATGTTCAATACACGTGTGCCAAATTCAGGAAAGTATTTTGGTTTAAGAAGACTCAGTGAAATTTTGAAAAAAAGTAAAAAAGGTCAATTTCATCACCTTCAATTAAAACTGCTCAAAAATGTTCAATCAAAATCAAATTGAAGTAAAGCAAAAGACAGTGAGAGTTATCCACACTATCATACTTAACAAGAAAATTCCTATGTAGTGATGATATGTGAGTATCTTATACTAAAGTATTTCTCTGATATAACTTTCTACTTGCATGTATTAAATCACAGAATTATAAAATTGTAAGGTTGAAAAAAAACCTCTAAGGTCATTGAGCCAGAGCTGTTAATCCAGCACCAACATGTTCACCATTAAACCGTGTCCATATCCACATCAATGATTTTTGAATACTTCCAGGCATTGCGATTTTACCATTTGCCTGAATAGCCTATTCCAATGCCTGACCACCCTTGCCATTAAGGCATTTTTCCTAATATTCAACAAAATCTCCTGTGCCACATCTTCATCGCATCCTCTCACTTGTCGCCTGTAAGAAGCGGACGACCCTCACCTGGCTACACTCTCCTTTCAGGTAGTTTTAGCAGTAAGGTCTCCCCTGAGCCTCCATTTCTCCAGGGCAAACCCCCCCCAGCTCCCTCAGCTGCTCCTCACAAGAACTGTGCTCCAGACCCTTCCCCAGCTTCACAGCCCTTTTCTGGACATGCTCCAGCACTTAAATGTCCAGAACGGAACACAGGATTCAAGGTGAGACCTCATCAGTGCCAAGTACAGGGACATGTTTGCTATTTAATGATTTTTTAAGTGCAGAGAGTCCCATGGGTTTTATCAGACAAATACCAGCCTGAGGGTTTATAAAATGGAAATCATGCAGTTACTATTTAGAAGTTCTTGGTAACAAGTACATTTTTTCACCTACCAACTCAAAACAGGGTGAAATATACTTACTTATATGAATATACTAATATAATCTCCCTGGCCATTGCTTGTTCTTTTTCATTGTTTCATGTTTACATGAGTGGTGAGAAATCCTCTAAACTGACTTCATGAAAAAAACAGGTATGGAAATCAAACCCCCAATTCTAATTTATTGTTCAGTTATACAGATATACACACTTCCTGTTACGTATATAAATTATTACCTTAATTTTTATCCTCACTTGGCTAGAATATCTTGCATTTTCTTGCAGGCTATCTCCTACAAAAGTTTTTAAAATTATTATTTTTACCATTAGCAAAGGTTATGGATAAACCTGAGACTGAAAAAGGTCTCAAGACAAATTCTAGCATCCAGCCACTCACATCTTGAAACTTGAATGGTCCAGCAAATAGTTATTAAAAATTGAATGAGATATTTGAAAAGCCTGAAAATAATGGGTGCATCAATAGAGAAATGTCAACAAAAAGGACAGAGCTATGCTACAATTAGACATGCAATAGAACACTGAGTTATCTTTCTCAAGCTTGGAGGGCCTGGAACTGAAGTTATGTTTTTTCTCAGCTGCTGATACTCAAGCTAAGAAAATGAAGACTCATTTGGTTGTGATTCTATTGCATCCCTATTACTGGACAGCAAGAGTGTAATGTGTAGAGACTCTCAGATTAAAAGAAAAACAGCACCTTTGCTTCCCCACAGAAAAACCAAACTGTTATCATCAGATACACAATTACATTGCAGATCTAGCCAAACACTTCATGTGCAATCTTAACTCCTCACTTGGTGATTATCCAACTGACACAGATATTAGCTCCTCACTTCCTGTATTTATCACTGAATTCTGATAGCTTCAAGTAATTACTAGAAAAGGTAGCAAGATATGGAAGCAAATCTCAGAACAATATTCATCAAAATTTCAAAATATCAAAAAAAAATTAACATATCTTCACCTATTCTACAGACATAAATTAATAGGTACATAAATGCTGCTTTGCCAAAATTAAAATTTTAAAAGCTTTTTTTATATTTTAGAAAAGGATACCATTTTGTCCATCTGAACAATTGTAGGTATATTGAGCAGAAAAGTTCAACTGTTTCTACACAGTATTTAGAAGAAACAGCATAATCTGAGAAAGAGTCTGAAAGAAAGTATCACCTCACTGCCTCTGACAAGTTGCAGCAGCTAATGAGACCAGACCAGTGTTTATGCAACCTTGGCTTTAAATGCCAGTAATTCCACTACTGTTCTCTCAGTAGTAAATGTTTCTACTGGTATGTAAAAGGAGTAAGGAAATCCTCTCAGGAATTAAACAACTAGCTAGCCTCTTCATCTGAAATGTACAACTAGTTGAAATGCACTGATTTACTACAGAAAGTATCTGTTTTTTTAGAAGTTGCTAAGTCCAAGATATTTTCTGGAATGATCTCTACAGGGTTCATACAGCTGGACAAGTCATGTTTTGTTACTAATACTGCTCACTATTCTCAGGTGTATCATCACGTACTTGGTATATTTGCACATCCCAGCTCATTGCTGCAAATAATAATGTGACAATTCCAGGACTCATATGAAATAAAAGTATAAAACCAAAAGTGAAGTGACCCTAATACTCAGAAATAAAGTAATATTTTTCATAAATTCAGAGATTGTGTAACTCATAATTTTTGCACATCAGAGGCTGGTGGCAAGATACTATTCGATTTATTTCTGTGGATTTCATCTCACCTCTGCAGAAGGAGTAAGTGGATTAATGTTAGGGACCACTGACGTTTGATTGTGTGTGTTCCTTGGTAGAAGTGTTAAACTGATTGCACTGTACTTGAATTTTATAGTTTATAGTAACTGGAGGAGTGCTCTGAGCTGGTGTCTGGGCACTTGTTATCTAATCTAAATCAAAACAAAACAACGTAACACATAACGAGGTCTGTGTGACTTTGGGACTGAAGATCTCCCAGGGAGCACTACACGGAACATGACTGTACTCTGAAGCAAGTAGTACACTTTTGAATTGTGTAAAAAAAAAAAAATAAAGCTATTATTTTTTATTCTTCGTGGTTATTGCTCTATTTTTGAACTTTGGCAGTTTCAGATTTTTTTTTCCTGTGTCAAGGCTTTTACTTCAGACTTGTGCTAATGCAACTGAACCTAAAAAAACCTGCAAAATTCCACTGTCCACAAAACAAAACCTAAAAACAAAGCTGAAAAATTATTTCATGGTTGACAGCAGTCAATGACTTATCATCACACCAGGTCCAACAGTTCAGAAAACCCAACAATATGTAAGTTATGAATTCTATGGATTACTGAATGTTTCTGCATATATGGAATCACCTGGATTTAAGGCAACAGATTTCATTAATACTTACTTAAGCGGATTGCTTAGGACACTGGACAAAATAAAGACATCAGAAAGCAATCCAGCATAATTCGTTTGAAAGGAGAAGGGCGGAACCAGTGGCATTTTCTTTCTTACATACAGAACATAAAGGATAGGCATTAAAGCCAACTTCCTTGTTTTGTAGTTACCAGACCTGGGAGAGGTGATAGTCCTGAAAAGGACCCAGTGGCATTGGAAAGTTGCTGGGAAAGAGCCACAGAGAAAATAGAACATTTACCTAAGGGTTTACTGGGTAAGGGAGAAAGAAGCAGAGTATAGGAAAGCAAAATTCTCTGATTCAGAGAAGGAAAGTGCAGAAGCAGGGATCCCAAGTTTTTCAGACAGCCCTGATCTGAACTAAAATGCTTACAATTGTGTCAGGAACTGAGGCCCATAAAATTATGGAGCATGCTTTGGGAGGGTTTTTTAAAACTTTTAACATTTTGTTTGCTAGAGGGCAGAAATTGCTTGTGTTTTGCCATCTTTACAAGGTTTAGAGGTTTCTCTATGTTTCAGCTATTATTCATGCCCTGCCTAATAGCATGCGGTGTTTTTAAAATGAACTGACTAATGGCTGTGAACTCTAGGCTGCTTCTTAGGTAAGAGGAAGTTATGCTGCCCAGAGAGTGTTTCAGTCTGACTACAGATACAAGATACTCCTCCATTTCACATTTGCTAACATTTGAAAACTGACGTCTAACTGAAGACTAGCAGTATAAGAATTTTAACCAAAAGTCAGTACTTAGCAGAAAGAAATGGGATAGCAGGCAACCATGTTCATTACTCTCCCCCTGATAAGGCAACAAGATTATTCAAGTTCATAGCACAATTATTTTTTCCCACATAAAAACCATTGTGGAGAACTCCATGGACCTTAAGAGAAAAGAAAAATAAGACTGCAATCAGGACTACAGAGACATAAAATCCTGGTGTAAGCAGATAAACTATCCCTTTTCTTCAGCTTTAATCACCTGACAATAGTACTCCATGCACTTCTGCTCAGATGGCTACTCTGGTAGGTCCTGGCTATCTGGGCAGCTATGAATTAAGTCCTTTCTGCTGACACTTTTGTACTTCAGATATGGGCCTCCATGAGTAGGTGCTAAGGCATCCCTAAGTGCCTATTCTTACACCTACAATTTTTTTTTCTCCAGCAACTTTTTGTGAAACACTGCAGTGGGATCTCAGCTGGAAGTAGAAAACCTTGCCCAAACAACCGTTTTAACAGTCAAACACAGTCCAAGCAATTTACTTCAGCTCTGTGAGCACAGAACTTCTTCATCCTATCATGATATGAGACAATTACAAGCTCTTGCTTTTCGCATGTCAGAGGTAGAAAATTGTAACACTGAAAGATGTCACAGTAAGTGCACTGAAGGCTGATGTCCACTTGACATAGATAATACAAGAAATAACGACTAAGCCTTTTCACACAGTCCAAACAAGTTTCCTCAGCTCTGACAGAAGAACTTCTCTCGTCACTATTAATTCCTCTTCAGGATTTGGCATGGACAACATACGTGTTAAATTATATGTTATTTAGTTAGGAGAGACTGCTCTGGAGATACCAATCAACCATCAGGCTTGGACTTAGTCAATACTAATTGCACTTAGGAACTTCAGCATGTTCTTTAAGTACTACATTTGCGTTCAATTCCACTGCTGTTCAGGGTACTTAAGAACACATTAACACGGTTTATTGAACCCAAACCTGAACCATTCGATTCCACTGCAGGTCAGCCTTACTTAAAGAATCATGTTATTGCCTGCTGTTCATATACAGGGAAATGACTTTTGCAGTGTCCTTTCCTTGAACAAAATACCCCTCTACGATCAGGGGATTCAGAAATTAAACATATCATACACAAAAAACCTTCACCCACAGAACACCAGACTTGCAAAGTGGATTGAGTTTGCTTGGCCAGGTTATGACAGCAGAGGGGGGCCAGGAGTGGCCTCTGTGTAAAGCTCCTGGAAGCTTTCCCCATATCCTAGGAGAGCCAACGCTGGATGGCTCCAGGATGGACCTGCTGCTGGCCAAGGCCGAGCCCATCAGAAATAGTGGTTGCCTATGGGACAACCACAAAGAAGGGGTAAGAAGTTACTACACAGAAGCAATTGTAGCCAGAGAGGAGAGCAGTGAGAATACAGGAGAGGAACAACGTGGCAGGTACCAAGGTCGGCGCAGAAGGGAGGTGCTCTAGGTACCACAGCCAAGATTTCCCCGAAGCTGTGAGAAGACCATGGTGAGGTGGCTGTACCCCTGCGCTCCATGGAGGTCCACAGGTACATGTGGAGCACCATACGCCGGAGCAGGTGAATGCCCAAGGGAGGCTGTTACCCTGTGGGGAAGCCCACACTGGAGCAGGCTTGCTGGTGGGATTTGTGACCCCTGTGTAGGGGCATCACCCTGGAGCAGTGCGTTCCTGAAGGACTGCACCCCATGGGAGGGACCCATGCTGCAGCAATTTATGAAGAACTGCAGCCCATGGGGAGGACTCTCTTGGAAGAAGTTTGTGGAGGACTGTCTCCTATGGGAGGGACTGCACATTGAAGCAGGGGAAGAGTGTGAGGAGCAAGCAGACCACATGTGATGAACTGAACCCCCATTCCCTGGTGTCCTGCACTGTTACAAGGACAAAGGGAGAGAAAATCAGGAGTAAATTTAATTTGGGAAGAAGGTGGGAAATAAAGTGGGTTTTTTAGATTGAGTTTTATTTCTCATTACCCTACTGTCATTTGATCGGTAATAAATAAAATTAATTTTCCTGAGTTGAGTCTGTTTTGCCTGTGACAGTAATTGGTGAGTGACCTCTTTCTGTTCTTGCCTTGACCCATGAGTTCTTCATTATATTTTCTCTCCCCTGTGCAGCTGAGGAGGGAAAATAAAAGAGCAGCTTTGGGGGGCACTTGATGTCCAGCCAGGGTCAAGCATCCACTGAAGTCAAACACTTAAAAGTTTAGAAATGTGAGAATTATGGTCTCCTGTTCAGTCTTTGCTGTCATTCCCTTGTGTCTGCTGACAGGATCATTAACTGCATGATCACTACTTTATTTCCAAAGAATATCAGAATCGCTGTGTGCATAGGACGGATGGTGATCACAGCTATTTAGCAGGTCGTTTCAGCTCACCATTCTGTTTGTGACCACACACACATACCCTGTTATGAAAAAAAAAAATTATTCCCTCACAGGCCTATGATGTTCATTACTATGTATTTTAACACAGCACAGAGATCAGTGACATATTTTTCAAAGTTATTTAAAAGAAAGGTCGTACTATCAGTCCCTTTTTTACAGTCAAGCAAGAAGTTTTGGAGTCCTTAACACTCAGAAAATACCAGTTCCTGATGCACAGCTGAGATGGGTCCAATACAGTTTTTCAACAAATAATCACCTTTTCTGCACTACAATTTTTCAGAGGACAGCTACATATGAAACAGGTATAAGCTTAATATTTCTGTGATGCAGGAGTCTGCAAGTTGGAAATCCAGGAAATGTGGGAAAAAGCACTTAGCAGCCACTTGCAATATCTTTGTCTTTTGAACACCATGTAATGAACTTGGTGGTAGAGACAGAAACAATCCCTCAGGGCAAATTTGATTTCATAAATTACAAAGTTGCCCCCTGCCTTGCTCATGACATGACTTCCAGTCTCTTAAATCAGCTAAATGGAGTGGTTCAAGGACCACTTTCTCTGCATTTGCTTTGCACGTAAAATGAGGAAGTGGTTGTGTTTCAGAAACGGTTTGCAGTTGTACCATCAACGATGGCATTGTGTGGCAGAAACTGCAGAGAGCTGTTTACGTGCTGGCTGAGCAAATGCAATTCTGATAGGGATTCTCTAATACAGATGGTAAACAGTAAAAGACACCAGGTAAAGAAAAAGCATGAAGGAATAGAATGCAGGAAGAAATAGGGAAATAAAATGTAAACATAAACATTCTTCTTGGAAACAGATGTGACTTTTTAAAAATAGTTTGTTTTTTCAAAAGAAATATTGGCTCATTAGCTAGTTAGGAATGTTGGCTTATTAGCATATTCAGAAAATGGCCCGTAAGTCTTTAAAATATTTGCTCATTTCCTTGTCTGGAATACAATAACTTTTTTTTTGTTTTTCTCATTCTTTCTTTCCCTGTTTTGCATTGCCTTGGCAATATATATATGCCTCTTCAAGAAAAGAACTAAAAATAACATTTCCCTCCTTTCCACTGGCAGTGGAGATGTAAGAAAATAATATCTTATCAGAGTGAGCACTGAGGGAAAATAAGATTTTATCAGGGACTTGGCTTGACGAAGATAACATGTTATCAAGAGGGGAACTTGGCAAAGATAACACATTATCAATATCAGGAGTAAAGCCTGGGGAAAATAATGTCTTAATACCTATTAGATTCTAAATAAGCCATCTGTGCTCTTGACAAATTGTTATTTTCTCCAAGTACCACTCCTATAAAGATGTCGGGTTTTTTGGCAAACCACTTCTTTAGCAGTTGGTAGGCAGGGGAGAAAGAGCAGAAAAGGAAGCTCCATCTCCCCAAAGGTAGAGGGGTATTCTCTTTCTTTTTAAAAGCTTTGCAGGCAGGTCAAGACTGCCAATGTGACAGCCAGAAAGACTCACATGTGTAGGCGTATTGCAGGGAAATCTCCTACAGCAACATTCAGCAAGCTCACTGCACAGCATCCTGTGACAGAAGGAGAGGGTTAATGCCCCTTCTGTCCTCTGACCATGCTACCAGGCTCTGAGGTGATGCCTATAAGATTTTGGGCAAATGCACTTCTCTACAGAGGCAATGATTGGCTATCCCTTAGCAGTGACTTTTTGTCATAAACAACCTAATTACAATTAACAGTATACACATGGGGTACAAATGAACAAGCCCTTTTAGGTCAGTTACAGACATAAATCCCTGTTCAGTTAGAGGTTACCATTCCCACAGCTTAAGCTGACCCAGAGGGTCAGACAGTGCTTCACACCTTCTGCAGTGCAACACATCCAACTCAGTTTAAGCGGGTCTGAGCCAGCCCAACTGCCTCTGCCCTGAAGCATTCCCCTCTACCACCTCCGCAACGTGGGTAGAGACAAACCACTGCCTGGAGGGTGCCTGTGCCCTGAAGCTGAAACCTTCTTCAACTCAATTATAAATCTTTATAGAGTTTCAATCTGGATGAATCTAAATAAATTATGGCATCTCCTGGAAAATGAGAAATCCAATTCATAGTAGGACGGACTACTAAATGCCTTAAATGGCAGAATGTGGGTAAATGCCACTGGTTATTCATAGGAATGGGCAAGCAGGGAATAATTAGAAGGGAAGCTGTGGAGGGCCTGTAGGAGTGTGATGTGAATAATAAAGCACACTTAGGAAAAGGCATTTGAATGATATCTGCAGGGTAAGTATTTGTAGCCAGCTGAATTTCCCTGGCGTACAGTAGGAGTGGGAGGGAAAACAATAGGATTTGTTAATCTGAAAATTTCCTATGGAGAAGCAGCATCTCTCTTTTTTCATTTACCATTCGGATATCTTAGGTTCAGGTGTGAGCTTTGTGTTAAGGTGGCCCTGATACAGCAGAATGTATAATCAGCAGCAGGCAGCCATTACAGCTCTCTGAGGAGGTAAAGCATGTGCCCAAATGTGCCACTGCAGCTGTACACAGTACTGTGACTATCATTCATGGCAGTGGGATGTAAAAGACTGGAGCTATTCTATGTTGGCTCCTGCTCAGTAATAAACTGTGGAAGAGATAGGAAGGGGAAAAGCTTAAAGTAGATCATATTATAGTGTTTTTTGAAAGGACAGAAAGTACAAGAAGTACATATAAGCTTAGAAAATAGATATATCTATGTTTCTACAATTGCCACAGTAACCACAAGCTAGAGACAAGCATGGTCAATGCAAGCTTAATAGTGGTTAATTCCAACTCTGTTGCTGATGATTAGCCTCAGCTGGTCATCAATAGAGGCTCCAATTGATAATTTTTAAGTTAAGCTTCTGAGCAGTATTTGCATATGTAAAGCACGCTGAAGCAACAAGGGATGCTATAAAGTATTTCCTGATTATACAGCTCTTGGATATGGGGAACCTGGGCAAGAGAGTCACCCTCATCAGGCCAAACATTCAGAAGAAATGCACTTGCACACACTGGCATCTACAAGCTACAGTGGAAAACATTCCTAACCCTGCACAAGAGGAAAAAATTCATTTCAACCAGAATAATATAAAAGATAGTTTTGCACATTCTTCCAAACTTACCTTAACTTCCTCACAGCCTAAAAAATGTACAACAACTGGTCTGTGACAAGGTAGCCTGGTCACCTTAAAAGACACACAGTAACTCCAGATTTGGTCCATTAGTTCCCAGTGATCTCCAGATGTGGAGGAAAATTCAGTATCATTATGTGATTCTCTGTTAAGCTTTTTCTCATCTTACTTCCTCCAGATTAGAATTTAATTTCCTGAATGTGACACTTGGTCATCAGTAATAGCCATGCCCCCCATGATGAACTGTAGTGTCAAGAATACAGACAAACACACACAATGTGTAGATTACATTTATCGCTTCAGTTACCCATGTTTTCATGATTCCATGACTGACAACACATGCCAAGATCAGCTTAATACCCAAGAAGTTCAGAGGCACAGTCCCTTTAGGGATAAGGAAACGTGAAAAAGAACTGGGAAGACTTTTATGGGATCTACAACTAAACTACCTGTGCCTCCATGTAGCTAGCCTATCACTTTGGTTAGAGTCTATTGTAGGCTTACTATTTACAGACCTGCAATTTTTTTTTAATCATACAACAATGAATAGTAGAGCAAGTGATCTATTTATTTGATGATAAAAAATGTAAATCAAAAGTAAACCACAAGTTTGGCTTTAGTTAAACATGCGAGATGGGTTGAAAAAGAGAAGTCCAAGGCATTGCAGGTGGTCAGCCCCTTAGATTAAGTAATAGTTTAAAATTTAGTTAATAGTAAAATTTGTGTGCCTCACTGGAAGTCACCTGGTAGCAGTGTTACACACTATCTCAAAAATGAACTTTCAGCACATACACAGAAATGCTGCAGAATTTATTAGTTCGGGCTGGTTGGTGATGCTGAAGCCTGCTCAAAAGCTTGTTATATCCCTTAATCTCCCTTGGCACAGAGATGCCATCAGAGAACCATGTGCTGGTATTTTGATTGAGGCTGCTGAAAAAGGAGACTGTCTGAACACTGACTGAGCATCAGGGATTGTTCAAGGATAAATAAGTAACTAAAAAAATCCAAATTCTGGAGCACAACATTTCTTCCTCAGTAGTACCAAGAGCTGTAAAAACCTTCAAGTCTTACAGAGCTCAAGCCAACAACAAGACATATGAGCACATATACATAAAGTCAAGTTGTAAACAACAAATTTTCAAATCAGTGATTGCTCTTCTTTATGAATGTATCTGAAGATTACACAAGGAGACATCAGTGTTATTCCTCTGATGACATAACACTGCAGAAGTTATTAATATCTTTCAGTATTGAGTCTTTTCTCCTCACACATTCTCAGCACTTAATTTGCTGTGCCTGTCATTTCAGCCACTTCAGTCCCAAAGAAAAGAGAAGGGAAAATGCAAATAACTGCATATTCAGGACTCATGAAGGCCGATCAGTCTTATGACATTTATCTTCACTTATGACAAGAGATAAAAAAACCTCAGGAGTTAGTTTCCTGTCCTCCTCATGAAGAGAAATGTCATACCAGATCGTCATGTACTATAAACAGCAAAATTGCTAACACACTTTGCAGAGGAAAGAAACATCTCAGCAGTGAGAGATGGTAGGTTACATGTCATGGCTATGACATCAGAAATTAAACACACATAATTTTAAAATACTAGATGTAAAAATAAGTCATGGCAGAAGAAATATCCCTACAATAACAGCACATAAATTAACTAAGGGCAACTAGTTAGATTATTTGCAAAAGTTAAAATTCTATTAAATAGCAATGAGTTGCTCATGGAGGTCAGCAGTGCTTTCAGAATTAGTTTCAGTGTGGCCAAATATCTATCCCAGGGCTACAACGTATTTTTGATGATCAGACTCTATTGACATGTAATATGGAACCTCTTTTTTTACATTAACTTACTCAACATTTACCTTTTAGAAAGTATTTAGCTTAAATATATTAGAAATGCTCCTCCTACAAAGACAACATTTGTAACAACTGATTTTTAATCAGGTATATCCTGATAGCTGTATCAAATAGACAGAGATTTAATTTCTATCAGCAACCTAAATTTCCTATAATACATGAGGAAATGACTCTTTTTTATTATATTCTTGTTTTATTACAAAAACGAAAACAGGTCATCAGAAACCTAATCCTATTTCAAGTAAGCAAAAGGCAAAACTCAGTGACTGATCAGAACAAGCATATGTCTAACATTGCATATATGTGCACGCATACAGCACGGTGGTGTTAGTTATTTTTTTCTTGCACCACTAATACACCCAGTGCTGAGCTGGTTTAGGTCAGAATGTGGGCCATGTCCCCTGTGCCCCATCACAAACCTGCTGAGCTTCCTGTGAAGCAAGCAAAGGAGATTTTTCATTTTCAAGCAGCCAAAAGTTTATTAAGGTTAAAAACAGTGATCTGGGAGCAAGACTTAGCTGTTCTGCCTACTAAGGGGTTTGTCTTGTAACAGATGAGGGGCATCTTTGAGACTAATTCACATTTCTGCTGTGGTGCACAGAAACATCTTAATGTACACTTAGGATCCTAAACTAGATTTCTAAAGAATATGCCAACTCTTGTGTATGGCATCACTAAGGTTAAGCCCTACTGATATGCTTATTTACTATTATAAAATAAAGTTGCTTTACTCAATTAGAGCAGTAGTGCTCAATATTGACAGGATTTGCATGGTTTTAAGTAAACATTTCCTCTTTTTTTTTCCTCAAATAGATCTCTAGTTTCCCAAGTTTTCACTACCTCCAGTGTTCCCCTCAAAAGTAGAATATGCTGTATGATACCTCTTTAGCAAGTACAGACAATGTAGGATTTTTAAGGATGCTTTTGTGAGGCAGACTGGATGCAAGGCCAATGGCCATTGCCTTTCTACACTGATGTATCCTATGAACTAATTGATGTCTATGACAAGTTTTTGTGTTGGAGTAAAGGGAAGATGAAAGTGGAGGCATTTATAAAAATTACTGTATTGTGTTGTGTCTAGGTCAATTACAGTCCTACAACTGTCCTTTATTCTGCCGACAGATTTTCACTACAAGTATCTCTCCATCTTCCTTTGTTAGTGTAATTATAGGTTTATTCACTTCTACCATTTGAAATATCTTTTATCTTAACATCTAGGTGGAATAGACAGAGAATTGGCCAAATTTGTTTCATATTGAAAAAACCCAAATTAACACACCTTATGCCTAAAGAACAATCAGACACAGAAAAGAAACCAATAGATCGGCTACATAAAAAAACCCCCACTGCAACTGTAAAAGTCCTTTAAAGGTCAAGCAAAAGAAGAAACAACAAGAGGGAAAAAAAGAAGACAGAAAAAGATGGCTCCCTTCCTCACCTGCTCCCATCTTGTTTCAAGGAAAGGAAAGGATCTGAGTATTTCTAATTATATATTCCATATAAATTTGAACTAATCTAGACATAGGAATCAGCTGCTAAGAATTGATACAGCATAAAGCTGAGGACTGAATGCTAACGAACATTGTTTCCATCACCTTTCTTTTCTCGCTAAGAATGGGCTGCTGCAATACATACCCTTATGGAAAATAAGGAATCATGGACTTCTCCCTTCTAAATTATGACCATCTACCCAGGAAAAACTGAGGCAGGCAACAGACTAAGAACACGGTATAGTCCTATTACTACCAAGTTTACTTTCTAAAATATGCCTTCTTCTGGTCTTAACTATCATTAAAACAGTACAGATATTAAGTTATACCAGCCCTGACTTTATGCTTTCCTCTGAAGAAGATTCTGTATATCTAACATTATACATATATACATTACATATATATCCTGTCCCTTACAGTGAAATTCCAATAGACAAGACATTTGAATGTGATTTCTTATGTTTTGAGAGACAGTCTTTCCTCTTTTGAGAAACTGTAACTTCAGCAGGTACATATTTAAAATTCACACTAGCACTTTATACTAGCAACTTCTAGGGAATTGATTTGGTTTCTTATTTGATGAGCACAAATATTTATTGTGAATTCAATCACACAATGATTTTCTTTCTTTTCTTGAATAATCTGACTGCATCAAATCAACAGAGGAAGTTGTATTAAAACTGAATTTAAAGTCTTGCAATATTTTAGATTTATTGGAAAGTCAAATTTTAGAGTTACACAAGAAAATATCAGTGCTATTTGCTTGTTTCTTTTGCATTAACATTTCCCTTTCATGCCTGCAGCAGAAGCTGAAAAACATCACCTATCATGATGAAAAAAATCAGAACACAAAGCTCTTAAAAACTTACCATTTAAGACAGAGTAAACTATGCCTTTTGAACACTTTGAACTAGCAATGAAAACAGGATCTTCAATAAAAGAAATTATTAGGATTGTTCATATGCCTTGTGCTTAACCATGACAGCAGACACGTCAGGTAGGATAGGTAAACAGAAGGGTCAAGTGACAAGTCTGTTATGGCTATGGTGCAGCCATCAATTCAGCCTAATGAGAATTAAGACAATCCTCAGAGTTGTCAGGCATTTAGAGGAGCCTAAATACCCTTTAGTAATCTTCAATAGAACTTTCAAGACTACAGAATTATACCTGATAAATAAATACACAAAACTAACAAGTATTTATCATCAATTTGAATTATTGAGGGCTTGTTTATTTTTGTTGGAATTATCCTTGAGAGGGCTCTGCAGGCAGAGTTTTGTAATGAAAATGTTATTTTCACTGATCTATCCCCAGTATACATAATGGGGTTCTCTCCTCCAAACTGAGCATTCAAAAGGCGTCCAGATTGCAGGAAAGAATGCTCAAATAAAGGTAAAATGTTATCATTTCTACTCTGTCCCACGATAGAGCTTAAAAACCTGAAGTTTAACTCTGCCAAGCATATAAACCTCTAAATCTGCTAGATATCACTTACCATGTATTTAATTTCACAGCTCTGCCTTTTCCCTTTTTGATTCACCATCACTTCTCTTGTTCAATCCTTTTGCATCTGGTTCATAATCAGGTCCTGATAATCCTTAATGCCTTGATTTCAGAGCCCAGCATTCCCCAATTCCTTTTTCCATTTTGAAATTTCTGAAAATTCTATCTCCATCCTCTGTGTGGCTGTGTAGACTGTAATCCCTCATAATAGGCTGATGCTGATCCTGCTCTATGGATTAACTGGTGTAAAATGTCCATGTAATGAATTCATACCTTCCAAATTGAGCAGCCCAGGTATATCTAATCTAACCAACTGGTTTTTATCAGCTGCACACAAGAGATGAGAAAATAAGCTTAATTTCAAGCCTCAGTCACATAGCTACAACCATGTTATTATATTTTTTATTTAACAGAATGAGCATCTGTGAGGAATTCTAAGGTACACTCTGTAGTTATACATCACTAGATTTGGAATGGCTCAAGATTCTTTGAAAACCGTGAAATGACAATATTTTCATGCCTGGTTTTGATTATTTCTCTTAAAAAGAGAAAGGGAAGAAATATTGCTGAACTTCAAGTGCAATTTTGCTGCTTTCTTCTTGTGAAATCTGTATTCCCATGCCAGATGGTGTCTAAGTTATCAAAGTTATTACCCTAAACTCAATTAGGGAAGAATGAAAGTAATTAAGTAGGGCATGAAGTGACAGAAATATTCACGATATAAAGCATCTAATATAGGTGAGGACTCCCTAAATTAGGTAGAAATTCATCTGTAAATGCAATCTAAAACAGAACAGCTCGAGCCTTCATGTTCAAATATTCTCAGACACTGTACAAAATTCAGTACTTATTCAAGTGGGCACAATTCCCAGTGACACAGTGGCTGTAGACGGTGGGAATAATTTTTTTTCTTCTGGAGACCCTATTACTAGCAGTCACCAAAAACACTCTGAAACAGTTATGGCTCAAAATGCTCCTGTTATCTGTTGTGGAATGGATTTTCAGGCTGTTTTGTCAACTCAGGAATGCTTGTTTTCTCTTAATCCTGGCTGGTTTGTACTCACCACAGCAAAAAACCCATTACTGCAAATACATTTTACATAAAACCTGTGAAGAAGACACCACAGAGTTACCATTAACACTTATTTTACATTACTTTTTTCTTTCCCTATTTGCTTTTCCTTGGGTGAATTACATCTAAAGTTGGCATGGAGCTACAGGTATGACTGAGAACTGCAGCTATGGGTTCTAAGATGAAGCAGCCAAAAATTATTTTAAACCTACTAATGAGGGTCTACTTACAGCAGAAATATGTAAGAAAAGCCAATGAAAACAAATCTCTTTTACATACCAACAGTCACTTCTGCATAGCTTCAACTGACAAGAATCATGTTCATGCGTAAAACTAATCAGGATCATTTGCTAGCGCTCTGAAGGCTGTTCACTCATTTTCTCTTTAACAGAGAGCTATATAACCAAATTCTCAAGATAAGTGTAGATGAAGGACGGTAAGGAAAATATTATTTTTTTCTGGAACACTCAGAATTGGAGCTGCATGGCTGAAGGAAAAGGGACATACACGGCTTTAGAGAACAGGGATGTAGCTTGTGTTCTGCCACAGGTAAAATACGTGGCCAGAAAAGAAACAAATTAAATCCTAATAATGCTTGTATCTCTTGCTCCTCCACATACCACAACATGGCAATCCCATACTATGCCACACCATACCTGAAAGTACCATGTGGAATGAACACAAGAATTTCAAGTATAAGCAAGTGTAAGTTACGAAATACAGAAGTACTTCTGCCTTCATTTGCCTCACATGAGTACAGCACAAATAGAAGCACAAAGCACTTGTGCATGTACTATCAGGAGAGATGGAAGCCCTAACAATGGTTTCAGTTTGCAGGGTACTGGCCTGACAAACTGCAGTGCCACGATACATGTGCTTAAGAAAGCCCTTTTCCCACCACCTAAAGAAAGGATTATTTTTAGTGCAGACTACTTAAATATTGGTTTTAACATAGCCTCATAAAAGTTACAAACTCATGCAGGAAGGGAATGCAGCAGCTCCTTAGAAGGAAGAATAGAAGCACAGGCAGTGAGTATGAACTTCCTAAATGAGCTGGGGCACAGCCTAAGGGAATCTGCCTTCAGTTACATCCTTGCAAAAACAGTGGCACACACCTTTCCTGAGCAGGGCTACTCTCAAAGGCTATGCTGGGAACCAAAAGCAGAAATATTATAAAGACTCAAGTTTCTGCACCTCAAGAAAGAGAAAGAAGGCTTGGAGTACAGTCACAGCAGAGCTGCCACTTGCAAGTCTCAGAAAATACGATCCATGACAAGTAAAGCTGACTTATGCAATTGGGAACAACAAAAAATGGATCAGGAAGAAATGGAGAAAAATTCACAACTAGAGACTTCCGTCTCTCTCAGGAACTGATTTACTAGGGTCGGAAGAAGACATTATGGAGCATATGGCACTGCTGCACATATGGTATATTCATGTCTATTAAAGGCTTCTAGAGGGAAATAAAAATGTCCATCTAGAATTGCTATCAGTTCAAGTGCAACATTTCTGTAAATGCAGCAACATGATGGTTTCATGAGCATTGCAGGTTAGGACAGCTAAGGCAATGGCACTTTCAAGTGGTGTATCAACACTTTCCTCCTGGGGCACTCTGCAAGTTGTTCCCTTTTTGACCACCAATAAAGCTACTAATAAATCACAATGAGTGTATCTTGTCAATTAAATTTCAGTACTTGAAGAATTTTGAACCCAGGGGAAAGTACAGTGATGGGCTTATATATGTCTTCAGGAAAAAGGGCTTAAACTATTAGTGCAATTGAGTATGCAGAGAGCAGTGAAGCACTGCTCCAAGAAACATGAAAATCAGTAATTTAAGGTCTCATTTCATATCTTTCTTTGTAAAATGGAAACAATGAGAAGGAGGCACAAATCCAATTTAAGACAGAGAACATGAACCAGAAAAATAATTTTAAAAAGCTTAATGAAAACACAGAAATGGAACTGTTAAGACCAAGATGTCAAAGATACCTATTGGGTTTGAGATAAGCATAGCAGATACTGGCAGATACTGACATTAATATCAGTTTTACTAAGGAAAAACATCTAGCAGACTTCTGGTAGTTTGTTGGGGGAAAAAAAAAAAAAAAGCACACAAACTCCTCAGACTTCTCAATTTTAGGGAAACCTAAAGAGCACATATATTACTTATCTCACCTATCCTAGTTTCAGGGGATAATTAAATCCTAGAAAACTGGTACCTCAAGCTTCTGTAATGCTGACTTACTCAAAGGTATGAGCAATAAATCTAAACCAATGGATATATTTATAGAAGAGCAAGTCTCCATAAGCAGTGACATATTCATCAGCACTTTGTTTGAGAGAAAAAGAAAATTACTAGCATAAGTAAAAGCAGTGGTGACTCCCTTTATAATTCAGGTGAGGGAGAATCCTACCATGCATCTATTAGGCCAAAATTATTAAGACAGTGATTGAGAACTCTTTCCCAGAACATCTTGCTCTCCCAAACTTATATTTTTATCTTCATTTGAAAATTAATTTATTCCCCAGCTGTCAAGAAAAGTCTAGCAATCAAAAACTTTTTAGTTTTCCTTTTTTTTCTTGTTTCTCACTCCTAATTCCAGTGTAGACTGGGAGAAGGAAGAATAATGAGATAGAAAAGCACTTATAATTATTGTCTTCATTCAGGTGATGGAGAAGACAAGTATTATTTAATTTTAAAAATCCCCCATATTGATATTTCACAATGAAATTCTATTATCTGGAATATCATTTCTTTTATGTCTTTCTACCATTTTGTAAAAAAAATAAGGTCTTGAAGATCACGTAGATGATTTAGAATCACATTCCATGAAAAGAAATAGTCACTGAGGAGCCTGAGAGGCACAGATTTCAAAGAAAATGCAGGTCGATGCACTTTTAGGAATCTATCCTTATTCAAATTGTTTAAACGGCTTTAAAAATGAAGTCCTAACAGACTAACTTTGCTCTTGAACCTGAGATTTAATATTCTTTTGAACATGCTATGCCAAGACCTGTTATAAACCCATTCTGATGGGCAGGCACCTGCCAATGCTCTGTAAGCACACAAGCCTGAGGAAACACAAGGGCTGTTGAAGGGAGGGGGAGAAAACCCACAAACCTGCAACACGTTTTTATGCCTATGGCTGCTACTGAAGGGTTTTACCATATCCAGTTTTTATTTTGATATGTACTGCAACAATTTGACTTGAAAGATGTTAACTTCTGCCTTACATATATTATAATGATAATGAAAACCCTGCCAAAATTGAAATTTGAACACTCTTTTCTATTTTAATACATGAGACAGGCTAGTGCCCTGTCCTGCTAGTGATCATTTGCTTTGTGCAGGTAACAGACCAAAGCATTTTAGTCAGCTCCTAAGTGTGAGTTTTGATAAATGTTGCCTAGATTTAGGCTGCTCCATTCATCACAGTGCCTCGGAGGCTGCCTGTGCTCAGAAATTTCAGAATCGGAACAGAACTTCTTGTGCTACCATGCAGCGGTTAAGTCATACTTTAGAGAAGAATAATAAAGCCCCACAAATGAAACATCTTTATGTAGTGGTGCACTGTGGATATGAAATACTAACAAAAATATTTTTGGAAGAGCATTTCATTAATTTCTTCTTAAGTAAGAATATTAATTAAAAAGAAAACATACCCTGTTCACTTCACTAGCTGCAGATACAATAGGTCCTTAGAGTACCTTTTTTCCCCAGCAGAGTTCAGGAAAATTAAAAACAAAACAACAGTCTGTAATCATTTTATATTATTATATTAAAAGTCCTCTTATTTGGTAACTAGCTAACAAGCAAATCCTTGTTCAGGGGATTTTTCAGGCAATACACCTAGCTTCCAGAGAGACTTCCTGAGCCATGAAATGGGGAGTAGAAACATCTAACCCCTGACTGAACTGCTATCCTTGTGGAAAGCACTGTGAGTACATACAATTACACCACAAAAAAATTCATGTTCACTGGTACATTTCATTGTGGGGAAGCAGCTTATTATATCAATACAGAGAGATTTTTTTACTGGCGCAGTTTCCTCCGTGCTGGAAATGTTTCACCAGTACAACATACAAATGATTGTCTGCTGGGGAGGTGCTTTAAGAAAATACACTTGTTAGACCACTGCAGTATTTTGCACTTTCTTTCTTATAGATTTCTATAAATAGCATTTTTTAATCACCAGCAATTTAGCATATAAATAAAGCTTGGGAGATGGAGTGGGATTTTTAGAATGGCAGTCATTAGTTACAAGAACAAATAGGCTGTGCTCATAATCTTCCTAAATCTCTCAGATACTTTTGAACATGTTGTGTGGACCTACTTCCCCAGCTCCTAAATCATCTGGGTACAACTGAAAAGCACATTCTTAGTCAAAATAAATAGTCCTCAAGACTTTCAAAATAGGTTGGCCAAGATTGTGCCTTTTTAGTTAATACTTAAATTTTAACACAAATTAGAGTTATTCCAAATTTTCATCTAGTTTAGCTTTCTAAACATTTTAAAAATAATAGATTTATTTTTTATATTAACAGCATTTAATCCAAACATAAAAACTACTTGATACCCAAAATCACCGATTTTTTTTTCTTCAAACTATGTATTTTCCAAAACATTTTGTTGAGTTTCTAGATTTTTTTTTCAAGCTTTTGACAATTTTTCACCTAAGTTAAAAAGACATCAGCCAATAATGATATTAATTTGTGAAGGTCTGCATCTTCAATTTTTTAAAAAAGAGCAACAATCAGAAAGAAATAGGTATAGATTACCTGGCTTTAGGCAGTGGCAAGAATGGTAGAGACAAAGATCACTCTTGCCAGCAAAACAGCATGGCTTTCTGGCATTTATTTCTTTTATTTATATGAACATATTTTATAAACAAAACTACAAACATTATAGAGATAGAAGATTTTGTAAGGCTCAGGTTAGCATTGAAAGAGTATAAATTGGACATCTTCTGTACTGTCCTGCTTTTACTGCTTTTTCCTCAAGTAAGTTCCATGAAAACCAGCAGTTCAAACTCACATGAGAATTCTGGTTATCAGTATAGAAGGAAAGCTGGAGGAGAGACTACATTGAGCACTTGCTATTTTGCAGCAAAAATTATATTTAAAAAGTTATCACAGATGGCATATACTGCTGCAACATGTATTGTTTTCATCATGGGGTCAGCTGCCAAAGCAAAGATCTGGACACACAGTTGTACAAAAACCAGATGAAGAACTGTGGGTCCAAAATTTCCTCAGCTGTGATCCACTTTAAAAAGTTACCCTAGGAGCTACAGTAAATATAGGAAATCTGCGTTTGACATCACTGAAAAATACAGCTGAACTTCTCTGACTTTTGCATGACCATGGTGCTGGGCTGTGGAAAGGAGGCTATGTAATAATCTGAATTCTCATCAGTACTTGTGAAATTCACAACTTACAAAATTAGGGTACAAAGAATCTCAATTTCTTGCAATGAATCAGCTCCAAGTACAATACTCTATCTTTTTTAGTTTAAATGAATTTCATGGCAGAATTGGACAAAGCCATCTGCTGCCAATTGTCTTGGCAAGTGAGAGCATTGCTGCTGGCTGCTGCCAAAGCACAGCACATTGCCATACATCTGTTAGAGCTGCTATAAACCAGCAAGCTTCAGAGATACTCTGCATTGCTTCCTCCTCGCAAATCCCTGAAGGCAGAACATGTCCAAAGTACCGCCAGCGTGGCAAAGGTGGGAGATCTCATCCAGAATTCTGGTTGTACTGGGGAGCAGGCAGCATATCTGTCTCCTGGCTTTGTCCCTCCCTCTTGGCCACTGTGAAGGCAGGGAAAAACTGTGTGTGTGTCCAGTAGACACAGCCTCCCTTCCAGTACTTAACTACTTGCAATGTGCTAGAAAAGCTGCTGGTAGCCATGGGCTATTCCAGATTGCCAACAGCAGTGGGCTGAATTTAGCTAGGCCATCCTCCTCCTCCTACTAGAAGCTCATAGGAACGGAGGTCAGGCTGCCAGAGAGAAGATGATCTGAGTTGTTCAACCCCTCTTTAACTTAGGGGTTGCCATTTAGGCACCCAGGCAGCTCATGTGAACTTAGCTCACGTTTTTAAGGAAGATTTTGATCACTGTATTGTGAAGCGTTCTGAGAAGAGCCTTGAAAGCTTCCCCAAGAACACACAGATGAAATTTTAATTTGCAGTGGAGTTGAGAGTGCCAAGACACATACCCAGTCCTTGAGTCAACCACTGCCAATCATTCAGGAGAGCCGGGTAATAATGAACTCTCTTAACAGGAAACAATGGTGAAGCATCTAGCCATCACTAGTACTGACGTGAAACTGACATGATGAGTTTCAAAATAATTGGTGATATTCTCCAGGCTCTCAAAACTGCCACAGTGGAGTTATGCAGGATCTCAGGTAAAAGGAGAGTGCAAGAATATACTTAGCCCTACTAATGGTAGAGAAAAACTGACAAGTAGTTCCCTAAAGGTTTAAAAATAAAAGAGTAAATAAACCTTCCACCTCACCACCCATCAAGATTTTCTGAAACAAGTCCACAGATACCAATGGTAAAACTTCCAGTTTTCTGATACAGTCTTTTCTGGTCTTTGCTAAACCACAAAAATAGTAACAACAACAACAACAACAAAAAAGGGCAACATGCCGGTATGTTCTCAAAAGAAACTTATTTTAAAAAAGAGAAATGATTTCTTACTGATTAGTCTGATTTGATAGACTAGAAGAAAAACAGAGTCAGTGTATTTACAAACTTGCACCATAAAACATGTCAGAAATGAACACAACAATATGTAGACCTGATGCTTAACAGAGAATAAATCAATCCAAGTGCACATTGATTATTTTGCAATACACACTCTCTGAGCAGCAAAGGGTTGAACAGCGGGTTAAGAAAAGAGCAAAAAGCTCAAAACCTATTATCTTTTATTACAAACTACTATGAATAGAACCAACTAATAGCAGAGACACCAGTCCTACATGATTTACAGGCCATAAAGACTCTCAGCCAGCATTAAATGAATTAAATTGATTCTTAGCCAGTATTAACTACTACCTAAAAGCAGAACTATCCAGTCAAAGAGAATCCTTGATATCCTCTGCTGCTCAAGGTGGGGAGTTCAGGAAGCTGAAGCCAAACTGACAAACCAGCAAGAACCTTAACCTCACAGCCCTCTGTGAGAAAATGCATTTTGTGTGTCATGTTCATTTTCATTTCTTGGTCTGCATTTTTTCTAGGATGACAGTAACTAAGCCCAGTAAACACGTATGTGCATGTGAACTACTAGGAAGAAGTTACAGCAGGCAGTGTAGTTACTTAGATGATTGAATTTATGTAAACACTTAAGTTTATGCAGAATCAGGGTCTTGTATTTTAGAACAGGATGTAACTCATTTTGTATCTTACATATTCAGTGGGAAACAAGCTGTGAGTGCAGTGTTGGGGTTCTGTATTTAAAGTCCAGAAATTCAAATTTATCCATGGTTCTCACAGTATCCATTGCTCTCTCCACTTGCACATATGTAGTGTTTTGCATTGCTGTTTATGGTAAGAAATTTATGCTCTGAAGCGTATGTAAACATTACCAACTTATGTTTCCCACAGCTGCTGTAACTCTAAGTTCTTGGCTTCCATGCATTTAAATTAACAGACATAGCAATATATCAAAACCTCTTCTTGCACTGAAATTCAATTCCAGGTAATAGTTTTACAGTATATAACCAAAACACTCATATTGATCTCCTGCTCAAATATCTTTCCTTCTCAGAACATTCTGAAATTACAGTGGCAGGTCACTTACTGCTATTCCTGCACAGCATCTCCTCTTCATGCCTATCATTTTCTCAAAATCATGGGGGTTTTTTTAACATTATGGATACCTGCCCTTGTCAAAGGTCCTATTCATAGTACCTGTGAAGTTTTCAAGTTATGTCTTGTTGAAATCACTTCACATAAAAAAAATCCAAAATGACAGATAATGTATTGTTTTATGCCCTATCCTTTGTCAATATCTACAGCATTTAATTCGATAGCTTTGTACTTGTCACCTCTTCACCATGAAACAAATAGAGCTCTAAGCAAAGAAGTAATAGATATCTCAACTCAATGGGTAACTTTCTTAAAGTCAGAATTGGCAAAAATGAATGGACAAAGAATGAAATTATTTCCTGTTACAGTTAAACAGTAATTGAATCATATTTGCAAGAAAAAATATTTTCTCCTGGAAAATAAGCAATTTTCTCAAATAATTTAGAAAGTCTTGCAAAGGGTCTTCACCAAAATCTAAAATTCTATCCTGAACAATCATAGTCTTTGAAGAACTGTAAGCCTCTTGAAAATGACATTTAGAATGAAAACGTTTTGTCCATCTCAATTCTTTATAAATATAATTCAACATTTCCCTATGTGTATTTGTACAATATTTATAAATTAAGAATATGGAATACTGTTTTGTTCTGGTGATCTTCATTTAACAAGGAATTCAGAAAGATGAATTATGCAAAGACCTACAGAATGGCCCAAGTGCTGGAAAACCTATTTCAGAATGAACTGCTGAAGGACAGAAATCTACTCAGAAAAACAGAAGTATGGCTAATGGGCTATTTGCTCATATCCTTTAGAAAAATAGTAAAGTTCACTCCAACAAGACTTCCAATTTTAAGAGAATGGTAAAGGAACCAGAGATTGATAACTGAGTTTTCAAACATAAAAGACAGAAAAACAGTCCAAATTTTGAGCAAAAAAAAAGTAATTTAACATTGGTGTAACTCACCAAGATTCACCAATGATTTTATGTCTCTTACTTTAAAATCAAGAACAAGTTTTTGTAAAAGGCAATAAAAAAATCCTATGGCCTACATCATGCAAAAGACTCAAACTGCATCCTTTTGCCTGGCACACTAGAAATTTCCTTAATGTCAGTGATTTTGGTGACGGACTGAGAGACCACAACCAGAACTAAAAAATGTGCATCCCAGAGCTCAGTGATAACCCCTGCCTGGAGAACCATATTTCTGAAATTTCAAAGATGAATTCGGAAGTGTAGGAATCCAAATGTTTAAAGTATGTGAACTAATGAAGTTCTACCACACTTCCACTGCGAAGCCAGCCAAAGCCAAACTGCATTAATCTGCTGCCGTATCTCATGGCACCAAAATCAACAAAATCACATAAAACTTACACTTGAGTATTACTGGCTGCAACCAAAGTAAGAAAGAAGTAATATAAATTTTAATGAGATTATGTCTGTTTCACTTTATTTAAAAGCCAGACTAATCCCATAAGCCTAACAAACAAAAATATTAGGCTCTCCACAATTACAACATAACAATGACCAGATGGTCCTGTCTGTGGGGAACAAGAAGAACAAGATGCTTTACAAGCTGAATTTCAGGGAAAAAGTCCAAGTCTCAAGGAAAACTAAGACAGACCTACTTTTGGAGGTGTTGAAACAGTGACTTGACTGCAGTAAGTAGTAGCTACTGCTTATAAAGGTATTGCATTTCATTTTTTGAATAGGAGTCAGGTGTATATACTGCAATATTAATGAAGAAAGAACAGCTTATGTAAGGTAGATTGAACATTTTTCAGTTTCCCTTTCTAAATTTGTGTGGTTTATTTAAGAACTATGAAAACTATAAATCAGCCACTGAGCTGTCAGTGACATCTGAACTAACAAAATAGACAAATAGAGAAAGAAAGACAGGGAGGAGATTAGAAAGTTCATATTTTTTCCCTTGTGAAGCCTTGTTGTGGTGCATAGTTGGAAGAGCCATTTTAGTCAGACTAAGGTACAACTACTGTGTAAGGATATACACATTCAGTCCTGGGACTGCAGTGCCCCTTTGTGTAAACTCGGCCCACAATGCTCCAGCACTGGTTTAAAATGGGGCTTCAGAAAAATTTCAAAAGGGGTCTTGGAGCCAGATGATTCAAGCTAGAAGGGTAGTCCTTCAAGAAAAGTATTTTTTAGATACTTAACTAAAAAAAATGAAGTTATTATGCTGACAAGAAAAGATGAGAAATATGTCTACTCAGCACATACCAATGTATTGGAAAGCAGTGCATGTTTGGCTGACTAAATCAACTGAATGTGACCTTTTTCCTCATTTAGAGACTTCAGAAAATTTGTGATTTTTTAACACATTAAGCACAGTGATTTTACATAATATAATTAGTTGCATTGCAGACTACTTTAGGAATTGACTTTTGTTAACAGGAATACAAACCAGGATATCTTCTATCCAGTGGTCCATACTAAATAACCAGGGGAAGACAATGTGCTCAAAAATTAAGGAAGGAATTTGTGCCAGGAACAGCTACATAATACCAATCAGAAAGGACATGCTGTTTTATTGACTTGAGTATTTATTCTGTGTCAGTACTCAAAAAGGAGAAACAAAACGATCATGATGACTCTTGGGCCTGTTGCACTGATGCCAAATGCATTAAGTGCACTTAAAGTAATGAAAAAGTTCATCCAGAAGTCAGAAGATAGAAAACTAATTGATAGGAATATAAGTAAAGATAGGCTGCCTTATTTTTTTTTTTACTATCAATCTGGTAAGAATGATTTTATCTTTTCATTTGATTTAAAGTTGGCAACTAAAGATTATGCACAGATGTACAAATTAACATATTAGGGCATTGCAAGTGTCTGAATTAGTAACATTTTCTTGTTGAAAAGCTACAATACCAGGACATTCTACATTAAGAACTAAAACCTGGCTACTTAACCAGACTGCAAGCACCAAGTGTCTGTTACTGAAATAGGAATACCCGCTGGGACCTCAAAGTACTCAGTACTATGGTGGTCCCTATTTAACATTTACTGATGCGTTGGAAATTTAAAAAAAAACTGCACAAAAAAACCCCACAACAACAAAAAAAAAAAAACTCAAAACTTTACATACTACACAAAGTTAGTAGCGTAAACTATGCTAAAGATAGGACAATCCTGCCCACTCAGACAAAATGAAGTTGATTATGTCCAACTGCAAAGGAGTATTTTTGAAAACAAACCATGCAGACCAAATCTATAAAATAGGATCATGTATTTTAGAAAACACTGATCATGGAAGGGACTTAAAATCAGCATAGGTAGGCAGACAATTTTAAAAAGTTTCCAAAACTGGGAGTGTAAGTTATTTGGTACTTAAAGGTATAAATGGGGAGTAAAGAGCAGGAAGTGATAAATATATGTAGTACCTCTGTGTAGTAGTGATGAGAATGATATTTCATACCACTATAACTTCTGTCACATTTGTGCACTTCTGTGCATTTTTAAAAATATGTTGAAAATCTGGAGAGGGTTCGGAAGAGAGCCAGCAAGAAAGTTAAAACTAGGAATAATGCCCCACAATTGAAAGAGATCGAATCTTTCAGCTTGCAAGAAGAAAACTGAGAAGGGAGTTTGCTGAACTATGTTAGTTCCTCCACATGAAGAAAAGAGCAGGAACAGAAGAGTTCTTTAATCTTACGGAAAATGATTTAGCAAGAACCACCAACTGGAAGACAAATTTTGAATGAGAAATAGGGTACACATTTTAGTTGTTGAAAATGACTAATGATTCCCATCAAAGACCAGTTAAGGACTGGGTTGTCCTTAATGGCCTTGAACTCAATTAACCTATGACTTCCATCAAAGATTATAACTGGTCCAGATAATTGCACACTGACAGAGCTCAGTGAAGCTGTTGCTGCTGACAAGATCAGGCCCCACACTACCTATTTCACCTCTGCATGCAAAGTCTAAACAAACAGGTACCCTGCTCTTCATCCACAAGGGTCCCTCTTGCCACATTTTAACTGGAAGGCAGCCAATCAAAGAGGAAGCAGACATTTCCCAAGTCTCTTCCTAGGAAAGCACACAGGAAATTGCCACAAGCATGGGTGGCCAAGTTCCATGAACCCTACTGAGTTGCCCGGTGGCAGCGCAACCATTGGTAGCTGCATACTACAGTGCAAACTGCTGTGGATTACCACAGAATTTCCCAAAAGCTGTCGTGCCCTGGGCTGTTCTTCTGAAAACCAAGGATTCCTATGTCTTGGAGCTAGAGAGAAACAGCACTCGGCACTCCCATGCTGCATGTAGTAAAGATAGTGAACAGGAAAGTAAGATGCACCTCCTAAGTACTACATGAGATGTCATAATTCTTCTACAAATCTTCCTGAGAACTTTAAGACAGATAAAAGAAAAAAAAAAAACAGGATTCACTTAAATGAAAATCTCATGTACCTGCCTTACAAGTACAGCTTAGCTTTTACGGTCTTAATTAATGTGAATGTACATGTGAACTGTTACTCAAAGGGTCTTCAGGTTTTTTTCTATAGCAAAAAGATTTTTTTGTTCCTTACAATGCCAAAGAAAAACTTGAAATTGTTATCTAGTTATAAATTCTAATATGATCTATGATCTAATAATTCATAACCTAAATGGTAGCTAATGAGGACTTATTTTTAGGAGAACAGATGCAAAATCATTTTAGAAACAAAACTAGAAATCCAATGTCATGATTTTTGTGATCCAGAATGCAGGATATTAGGATATTTGGGATTGACAATGCAGTAAGTGGTATTTTTTCTAGCAAAAGATACACCACCAGTCAAATTAAATTCTATTAAATCTTTAAAAATTGAGAGTGTTTAAAATATTTAAAATTTTGAGGAATTATACCCATTCTTTTCTCCTTCTGCCTATTTTTGTGATTTTATCATTACATTTTTTTTATTTTACAGACTAAGATAAGAGAAAGATTTTCTGTTCACATGGAGATAGATATTATCTTTCTTTTAGTTTTCTGATACTGAAAATAGGTACATAATGAAGCTTTACTATGGGTGGGTTTCATTCATTCATGACAGTTATATATCACCCTGTTGTGCAATTTTTTTAACATAATCCCCCCCTTTTTAAAAAACTCAATTAAAAGAAAAAACGTTTAAATTGCCAGAGATAACATTTATTAGCTACAGGCTAGGACTCACCAAGAAGCCTGAAGCTTAGTTAAGTATCCATCTTCTTATAATTAATCCGTTTTTTCTTTTTTTTTAAGGAAGAAAAATATCTACAAAATGGAAAGAATGGATAAGACTTAGAGAATAATTACTCTTGAAGGTTAAAGATTTTCAAATACTCATTAAAGTAATGAATGGAGCTAAAAAAAAAGCACTGAATTTTCTTTTTTGATAAATTTCAAAAAAATTGAGAGGTCCACTTTGATTCAGCTGCTAAAATGTATCTTACTGTCCTCCCTTCCTTGCCTCCAATGAGCTGATAACTCATTCCCTTCCTTAAATTTTACACTCATTTGATGGTACAGACTTGGAAATGAACAACTAAGCCACAATTTTACAGATAGTGACTTCTGAAAACTTTAGTTGCAAATACAGAGATATTAGGCATCTCACTCCATGATTTGCTGTCTTGGTACATGTCTATTTTTGGCTTCAACATCTCAAAAACCAGAAGAAAGCCATCAGGGAGGGTATAGCGGGAAGGATGGGCACCCCATGTCAGGCTCCGCAGTAAAAAAGCTGCATTTCACATCCCAGTGTGCAGCTGGCGTGAGGAATTCCCACTATAACAAAACCAATCTAGGAGCACAGTATGTCCTCCTACCCAATTGGAGGCACAAAAGGTGAAGATTACAGGTTGTGGTAAGAACCATTTACTGAAAATGGCAATGAGATAAGAAAACGAACAGTAACAGTAACAACATTAATAACAAAAGGTACACCAAATGATTCACACAGAAAAACTCCCCGATAATGATAACTGACAGTATCAGAGGGCTCCCTCCAGGCTCTCTCAACCAGGAAGGAAGCCCTTCTCCTGGAGAGTCCCTTTCCCTGCCCCCCGCAGTGGCGAGGTAGTACAGAATAACCTCTGTGTCTTGCTCATGCCCCCTCTTGGTTACCACAATAACTCACCCTGTCCTGGCTGGAACAAGGGAAAAAAGCACGTTTAGGTTTCCTACTTGCACATAGTATCTCCTCATTTGCAGCTGTGGCACAACACAAGCACAGTTTTGCCATTTAGCAAGCCCAAAGTACTCTTCATTCTTCCAGTAACATGGACCTCTGCTCTAACCTGACTTTTGTCACACAGGCAAATTCAAACCCACAGAAATTCAAACAACTCAAGAGTCAAGTAAAGCATTAGAGTCAGGGAATAACATTTCTATCCCTTTCAAACTCTGCCCCCAAAGTAAAATGCACTTCAAACTTTATTGATCTATTTAAACCTTCATCATTCAAAAATAAATTCTTTTGTCACTGTGGAAAAATGGACATGCCTGTAGGTATGCCACTCATAACAGTTCTTTAAATATCTTCTAAATAAAGTTGCTTTCCAGACAGTGAAAGCTCTACTTTGACTACAAAGAGATATTAAAATAATATCCCATAATTACTAACAGTGATTACCCCAATAAAAACAAATTAATAATTTGGGAGTTCTGTTGATTCTTTTGTCCCAAGGCTTTGTGAACTTCTGAGAGGTGGAAGTAGGAGAAAAATTGCCCTCTGTGCCCAACAGTAGCAGATACAAACCTTCCCAGGAAATAAGCAGGTGCTGGCTGAGAGACAAGACATAACTGGATGGATCAGTCAGGCAGATCACTTGGAAAGGCCTCTGGTCGCCTCCACTGCTTTTTCAGTTCCTCTGCTCTTAGGTTCCCTTCTTGCCTCTGCTCCTATCAGTCTGCCCATTATCTCTGTAACTTTGGTGATGAGTTATGGCAGCTCTAAATGCAGACACACCAGAGATGTTTTCATTAACTAGTTCAGACACTGACACCAGTGAGGTTGGATCACATCAGGCTGCACACTGACTCCCAAAATATCCATATTCCACCCTACCAACAGCAGTGGATACTGGATATGTGATAGCAGTTCTTCAACTGTACTTCTAAATGCAATGTAGATATACATTGAGTTTTGCTGTCCTGTCACAATGAATTGCTTTTCTTATTTCTATAGAACACCTGAAAATCTCCCTCCTAGCACCCCTTTTCTCTTTTATCATAAATGACTGGAAAAGAGACAGCTTCTTTTCCTAGTGAAGGAATTCATATCTTATCTTTTATTTCTTTTTAGTTGCAGTGAAATAACACTAAAACCATGTGGCAACTAGCTAAAACTAAGGACAAACACCCTCCACAACACCACTTATAATTCAACATAGAGTCACAGAATTGGAGAATGATTTGAGTTAGAAGAGACCTTTAAAGGTCATCTAGTCCACACCCCTGCAGTGGGCTGGGACATCAATCACTAGGTCCAGGTTGCTTCAAAGCCCTGTCAAACCTGACCTTGAATGCTCCTGAATATGGGGCATGCACAACTTCTCTGGGCAACCTATTTCAGCAGTAAAAAGACTAAAAGTAAGCAGAGAGAAGCAATGCACAGATTTGTGAAGAAATTTTTGACTATCTGAAAATCTTGTTTTCTAGTTTCTCTTGGCTGGCCATACGATTTCTCATCACATTTTCTTCAGTGAAAGCCCTAAATACAAGCATGGAAGTTTGCGCAAATAGAACAGATGCAAAAACCCCACACAGCTAAGTAGTAAGAAAAAAAGAACAGAAAGCTACATTGGTTACAAGAAGTTTACTCACAAAGGGAATAATTAATCATAAGAAAGAGTCCCAACACAATAACATAAAATGCAGTCAGTGCTTGAGTTATTTGGGTTTTGTTTGTTTTGTTTTTTATGTTAAGCATAGTTAAGCAGGTATTTAGAGAGCTGAATAGGCAGCATAGGAAAGCATTAGACAGGTGAACTATGCCCATCTGATTTGCATAAATTCTCAAGTCTGAAATGTCTTTCTTGTAAAGAAAGGAAAACCTGAACTATATTGGATCTTATCTGTTTTAACTGGAGGAATGCAACACTCCTTTCTTTTAGTTTCATTTCCAGGTTCCTTGCATCTTTCACACAGAACACATTAGAAATTTGCTGAACAATGCTGCTTGGTTTTACATCTCAAAAATAAACACCCTTTTTTGTCTAGTGAAAATCAATTTTTAAAACAGAAAAAAAATGGTATTATTTTTTTAAAAAGAGAGAACAAAAATTAATGATGCACATGTGGAGGGAAACTAGCAGTGGTTAAAATTTTCTGGTCACATCATCACTCGTGCTGACCAAGGAACATAAACACTATCAGAGATGTACTAGAATAGCAGCCCTTACTCCCACTAGGCAGCACTGCAGATATATCCCCAGGAATCCAGTAATGGAACAGAGAAAAGTGAACATGCGTGAGAGAGAGAGAGAGTAAAATGAAGCACAAAACAGAAGTGCAACACAAAAGGCTTAAAAGGTTTCAAGGTGTGAAAACACTGAGAAAGAAGTCAGAGTGTGAGGGACGTGTGAACCAGTGCAAGTGCAAGAGGAGAACAGTTACAGGATTTTGCATGAGTAAGACTGAAAGTGATAGAGAGCAAGCAAGCATAAATGTGAAAGAGAAAATGGGGGTGCAGGTGAGCATGTAAGTGAGCAACAGAGCACAGCAGTGACAGGCTGTGATGCAGTAAGAAATGGCAATAGTAGAAAACTGGAAACAGTTTCAATAATTTCTTTTTTGTTGCCGCTTTTACCCTCATCATTGATCAGAAAAGAGAGGGTTCCATGAAAACATTCCAGCCAACCACCTAAGAAAGAAACAAAAGCCAAAGTAATCACTAAGAATAATTAATAAACGCAGCACTGCTAAATTTCCTTCAATTTTGTCCAGTAAGCTGAGGTAGTCAGAATGACCATTCAGTGTGTTCTTTGGAAAACAGCAGAGTGGAAGAAAAGGCTGTCACCCTGATTTTTCAGCCTTCTCTTGTGTCTCACAGTTTTCATAGCTCTTAGGTAGTTTCTCACACACGGGTGTTCTAAATATAAGCAATGTTTTCGTTAGTCAAGGTAGTTTACATTCTTTGTTTTAGAGATATGGACAGCTGATGGACAGTTGTCTTGACCAATGGGATGGGGAGAGGTGTCAACCTTCTCCCCCAATGCCTGGCCTTTGTAGAAATACTATATGACGTGGAGTCAGATCTTTTGATAAACAGTTCATGCCTTCTCACCAAAGTGTGTGTGTGTGTGTGTGTGTGTGTGTGTTTGTGTGTCAGACAACGACAAAAGGCAACTAGTAACTTCAAAAGAGCAACTGAGCACGTAATTCTCTCTTCTTTGATGAACTGTTCTTGTCACAGTCTACTGTGAAGCCAAACATATGTACAGAATCACAATAAAGCCTTCAGCAAGGAAGTGGGAGAAGTTAGGGACTACAGACATTGGGCACAACTATCTGTAAGGCATGACTAAAGAGGTCTACCACTGTATTGGGTTTGCATGACAAGGTTTTGGTAGTGGGGTGACTCATGAGCCTTTTGTTACATTTTCTCTCCCCTGCTCAGCTAAGGAGGAGAGTGAAAGTGACTTTGGCAGGCACCTGGCAGTCAGGGAAGGTTAGCCCACCACAACAACACAGCTGTAGTTACATAAAAATATGAAACCAGGAAATATTTCCCCATTCAAAAGAATTCAAGTTTCTTTTGAAACTTGAAAGAAACAAGAGGTACTTCCAGTACTTATCTGGATAACAACACTTATGGTGTTAAAATTGCTCTGCTTTTTCTGGTAACGGTATTGATGCATCACCTCCTTCCTTCTTTCTCTCTTTAACACATAGACTACAGGATACCTTTTTTAAACTGGTACTACTTCCAAGAGTTTAAAGAAAATGTCCACCTATGTAAGATAGCAACTAGAAAAAAGAGGAAGCTATTTCATTTTGTGTGGTTAATTGCACAGAAACTGCTTGTTTTGTTTTTTTGAAGACAGTCTCAAGTTTGTTAGAGTGTAAGAGTATTAAAGCCAAGAGGCTGGATGACTTCCCCATGGGGACCTAAATTTTCAAAAAGAGTTATTTCATTTAATGTTTTGACAGCCGTATTTATTTTATAAAAAAGATGTGATTTGTCATATTCACAAAAAACTGTAATAAAATATTCCCATCGATACATTTATATCTTGAAGGTTACTGAAGGTCTACGTGGTGAACAAATAACTCATTTGTGCTTATCTCGTCTCAAATTTGGATTTCACGAACTAGATTTCATCAACATCCAGCTTTCTCAAAAACTATATACAGAATATATTATAAATAATATACAGTTTAGCATGTTGCTAATGATTTCCTCTGGGGTTCTGGGGGTTTCTTTCTGCTCCCCATCTGCCTTCCTCTCATATATTCTCTGTCCTCTCTCCAGCTGCTCTTTCTGTTGTGGTTCGGGTGTTTTTTCCTTCTTAATTCTCAATTCTGTTATCCCAGAGGCACTACCATTGCTGCTGATGGGCTCAGCCTTGGCCAGGGGCAGGTTCATCCTGGAGCCAACTGGCACTGGTTCTGTAGGACGTAAGGGGAGCTTCTAGCAGCTTCTCAGGGAAACCACTCACCTCCGTAGCTCCTCCCGCTACCAAAACCTGATCTCTCACACACATACCCCGCCCCCAAATAAACCCTGAACCACCCACTTGGAAAGAAATCCATTTTTCCACACAAATGCACCTGAGTGTTTTGAGTAGTTCATGTTACACAGTGCGACTGTCACTCAAAAGAAGCATTCCTAAAGCTTGACAGCATTCCTTTTTCTCCATCAACACGTCTTTGCCTAAAAAGGCTGGTGTAACTAATTAGTTCCCAACACTCCACTATTGTTAACAATATTACCTAGCCTAGAGAGTGTTTTTCATCAGTAGATCAAAAAGTGCTTAGGAAATAAGCCAAGTGTCATTACCTCATCAAGTAATAACCACTAAATAATCAGCTCTGCTGCTGCTTTAATCCTTAAAAATGGTGTTTTAAAATCATGAAGAAGCCAAAACAATCTCCAAAAAATACACCTTCTCTAGTAAAGAAGATTATTTATTTCCGGTTCAGTGGAACCCAAGAGAGCTCCATGAAGCAAATAGGGAACATATTTGCAAAGATACCACATAGGATTAGATGGGACCTTTTCAGTTATTGAGCTCAGTCCCAGTTGTCCCAGGCTGAAATATCATATAAGCCCCTTCTTAAACAGCTTGAGTTTTGCATTAAACCTAGTGAGAGGTTTTTTGCATTTCATTAATAGCAAAGAGAGACTGTCAGAAATACACTGATCTGATGAACAGATATTTTTTCCCATCTGCATTTCTAAATGCGTTATTGATCTGATAAAACACATTTGTCTTGGCATTAATAGTATCTGCTCATGTCAAAAGCTCTGCCTTGTCTTGTGTATTTTGAAAGCTCTCAATCTGGTAAAGGAAAAAACCAATTCAGTCTCCCACCCTGATAACTAGCAAAGCCTATCAAATTTTGCATGTGGCTATTGACATATATATGTCTCCTACTATCCCCCAGTATGAAATTCAACTTTGCTAGAAATATTTACTCAAAGTCCAAGATTTGGTTCCAGAGCAGTTGACTATCACCTAAGAATCCACTACAGTGTATTAAGAGTACTCTTTTCCTAAGTGCCTTACATTACACTTACCAACACTGATTTTAATTTGCCACTGTATTGCTCTCTTTAAAAAAAAAAAATCTGTGGTGAAGATTCCACAACTTCTGTTCACAATCTATCAGGACACTTCAAACTCTCTTCTGTTTAGAGCTACTTCTCCTCTTGTCAAACTCTACCTAAATCTCCCATTGCTACAATTTCAGGCTGTAACTTGTTATGTTCTGATCAAATCCACTTTTGTATGCAATGAAAAGTCTAGTCAGCTTGCAGCAGTGAATACAAATGCGCAGTCCGTGTCTTCCTGAGAATTTCACTATTTATCAACCTTTCTCTCTTTAAACAGCTAGAGAAGAGGATTGACCTTCTACCATATGCTTTAGGACAATACTAAGAGACAGTTCTTTCTCAACAAACATCCTCAGAAATAATAATTCAAACATCATGCATTACTACTTACGTGAAATTCTGATCTGTTTTACCCTACTTTTGCTATCTGAAGAAGAAAAGACCTTCTCATTTACTTTTTTCTACCAAACCCATAGCTGGCATTGCCATCAATTTTGTAACAATGTTCTGCTGTTTTCTTTAGAGACAAATCATCTATAGTATCAAATAAGAATGTAGTTTTTCCCATAATCTGGAATCTCAAAGCCATTATCTCATTCAACAAGCCATCCTGAAACAATACTGACACTCTAAGTTCCGTCTTTTTTCTGCCTTTCTTTTGTTTCAGCATCCAGAAATATACTTTTTATTTTATATGAATAGAAAACAATTAACTAAAACTTAAGTGTTATAGTTACTTCTTCAATTTGTTTGTGATATACTGGAACTCTTCATTAGAGTACACAGGCAGAATATGAATTTGTTATCAAGTTGTAGTCATTTTCTTTTCTTTATTCTAGTCCTCATATTATTTTTAACCACATAACCATCAGTAGTCTTACTAGATGGCTGATGATGTATAGCCTCTGGTCTTGAGTTAGATTAATAATAGAAAGCGCTAGAAGGTCTAGACAGACTTAAATTAGCCTAAAATAGTCCTTACACCATCAAACACCACCAAAAATGCTTCACTCACAGGATCACTTTTCCCCTTCTCTTCAATATAAATCACATCTAATGTTGTATTTACTCTAGAGAGGGCCAAACAAGCAGGTTATCCATATTCCTTGTAGTAGCAAACTCTCTTTTAGCAATTTTTAATGATTTCCTACAACTTTAAAACACTGATTCAGTTAAATCCATAAACACTTGATGACTGCCAAATATTAATGATCAATTTGAAAATTTGACTGGTAGCTTTTATGTTCTGAATAGGTTTCAAAGAGAAAAATTCCCAGTAATTTCAAAAGATGCAAAGCTAATGAATAATTTGGAATATGCACATTTTCACAGTGCTCAATCTTTTCATACATACATGATGATCAACTACAAGATTAGTGTGCAGACCAGTGAGGTTGCTTTTAGCGATATTGCAAATGGTGCTTTCATAACAGGACTCCATGTCTTCCTGATGCCGCAAGATAATACCTTCTCTTTTCCATATGAATCCACTTTTTTACTACATCCCACTACTTGCAATGCATGCTTATCTTTTCCTTTGTCTTGTCTTCCTGCCTGGATTATTATTAAAAAACCCAGCTTGCAAGTACTCCATTCAGCTTTCTACCAAAAATTGTTTATGACAAGTGACAGTAACACACAAGCATTGTTTTTTCCTCACTCTCATTCTTTAGCTCCTCCATTCCTAACTAAGCTCTCACTTTCTCAGTTTTCACACCAGTAGAACATCTCTTCTGTGAGATCCACTAAAAACAGGTTCCAACTCTTGACAATTTTGTTTTTGATTCCAACTCTCCTGCTCACTTTCTACAAACCTGATTCTTCCAACAAGCACCACATAAAATTACCAGGGATAATTTTTCACCAGTGGAAGTGCCTGCCTCTAACCAGAGTCTATTTCACCACAGCTCCTAGAACAAGTACCTTATTTTAGTGCAATCAAACAGTAATTAGCAGAAAAACAACCCCTGTCCAGGAAAGGCTCAGATTATACCATTACTTACATGCAGTCAAACAATGTGCCAGGACCTTAGTGGAGTATTTCTAAAAATGATTCAGAGAATATAAGGTTTTTCTACTCATTGTAATGTACTGCCAGATATGTAAAGTAAACAAGTATTTAGCTATTAAATATATGTCTATTTAAATATGCAAATATTTTTCCAAACAATTAGTCTGCAAGGGCAACACCTTGCCCTTAACAAAATCATTAAGGGAATTACAAGTCTCATCCTCCTCTGCATTCAAGTATGTTCATAGATTGCAGTACGGTGCAAATATTTTTTTCCCACAGAATTACCATTATGCTTTGCTTCAGGCTGACAGTACTATTCCAGATCTGGCTCCCCTGAATCAACCTGCAAATTAAATTATCAGGCTAATTGAAGAAAAACAGTACTATTTGTTGTAGATTTGTTGGTGGAAAGGGTTCTGTCCTTTCTTTAGCGGTAGCAATTCCAGTATGCAATATAATTTTTTTCTACTAATGTCTAGACTTACTTGCCTATTGTGGCTTTAGTCTCCGAGGTGAAAAAGTGGCTATTAAGAGCAAAAAACTTCTTTTTTAAAAGAAGACCATTTCTAATACAGCTCAGGAAGTTTCTGTGACTTGAAAACCTAAGAGGCCTGCTGAAGTTTCAAGGTTCATCCCAAGGGAGCAATGTAGATAGAGGCCTTTTAGGAAGCTAAAATAGTGCAGTTACACAAAGTCTTTGCAGCAAGACAGAATAAATCAATCCCCCTTGTACAGAAAAGTATCAGGCTGGGGAGCCACATTTTCTAAGAGATTTGAAAAGGTAATGAGAGATTCTGGATTAAAGTTCTCAGGTGTCCAACCTGAGCCTCTTCAAGTTTGAAGGGACCTGTTTTTCAAACAGGAGAAACATTGACTCAGAACCAGGCAGCTGGAGCGAGCAATGCAAGAATGGCAGCACCCACAATTATGACCTGCTTAAAATGCTACTTGAGTGCTTCCACATCATGTGCTGTTCAAATTAATCTGCAACCTCACTGTTCAACCAACAAATCCACTAATACATGAGATCTATATGAAGACCACAGAAAAGAATAACCATTTTTCTTTTGAGCTCTGATTGTTGCTTTGTAGTAGTCTGATCTGTCCTCTGACTTAGAAAACTGTAACTGCCTGCTGCTCCTAATGGAGACCTTCTGCTTTTAAAACTTAGAAGCTAATAAAACCCCTGAAACAGGGAGGCTATGTAGATTGTACATTAACACCTATCAGTACTTTACTGTCTGTAGTTAGCAGGTGACAGTAGTAGCATCATCTCAGAGAAGAATTTTATTAAGTTTAGGGCTTCTCTGTAAGCTAAGTTTGTGCCAGTCTAAGAGACATGCCATTTTGAACAGCAACTGCAATGTCAACTAGTCTAATATCCCATATGAGTGCTTTTATTAGTACACATGTCATTTTGGAAGCTGTTTCAGTAAGTTCTCAATGTGAACTCTTTCTTGTCATCCCCTGATTCTGTGAGCACTACATTATCCATACTGCACCAGAAATCTAACCACACTTTTCAGGCACAAATAAATAAATGCATATAAACAGGAGCTGAGGACACGAAGGATATGGAATTTTTCAAGGGGAACAGGTAGCAAGCCACATACCAAAACAACAACTCCCATCGTTTTCAGTATCTTGATTTACCCATCTTCCTCCTGAATACCATAAAAACTGTGAGTCCCTGAAGTAGCCTTGTTCAAAAATAACTTTCTTCTCTCCATCTCCTCATAGTGGTCTTCAATTAAAACCTAAAATGATGAAATTCACTGAGACTGATGGAGGAAATAAAAGGAGAGAAACCACTGAAATGCATCTCCAGAAGCAGGTTATTAAATGTCCTACAGACATCGGTGCAAGTGACAGCCACCAGAAATAAGTGGCTTAGTGAAAAAAGAGAAGCAGAAAATTAAACTTCTCATTGGGCCTGATGATGATTAATATCTCTTCTCTGATGAGCTGAAACTGCCTAATCTTCGTGATTAATATCAAATCATTGAGGTACAAGTATGGCAGCTGAAAGGGACCACACTCAAATGGTATAAAAAACCCATTGAAACTGGGGAGAGGAAAAAAAAAGGCCTCAAATAACAATGGGTATGTTTTGCTCTTAAGTCTCTTAAAAGCAAGAAACTCACCATTAGTGACTCTGTAGTCAGGTTACCATGAGGCTAATCGTGGGCAAAGTCATGCAATTTAAAGGAGATAAATAATAGGTTTCAATCATTTGGTTAAACAACTGCATTTGCATTTTACACGGAAGACCACTTAATTCATCACATCTCCACTCAAGTGTACATGAACAAGCAACTAAAGCCTTCACCCAACTCAAATAAGTTATATAATTGTTATTTTCAAACTTACTTACCTTTGTGTGTATTGGCAAAGCTTTGAAGGAAGTTAGCTGGAGTTCCCTGGAAACCAGTAATTATGTGTAGCTGTGCAGATGGATTTTTAAACTTGATTCCTATAAGAATATTCTATAAAATGTAACCTCTCTGTTGAGATTTTTACCTTAAACCCTTGGGTTTGTAATGCAATGAAGCAAGAGGTGAAATAGCTAAATCCATTACAGTTAATACTGCCAGAAAACATTCTGTGTGTATTACATTCAAGACCAAAAGAATCCTTTGTTAAAGTCAGTGGGGATCCCTTGAGACATACATTGTAACAATTTGATTAGTAGAGAATAAAAAGCAGAATTTATAGCATTCATTCATCCGAAAATATTATTCCCGCTAAAGTTAACAAGCAAAATCATGGAGTTAGGTTAAATTAAATCCAGTGACAAGCAGGAAATATACTGATTGCAAAATATTTAAGTGGTGGTATGATTTCAATACGATTTTAGAATGCTGAATGCCTTAATATTGGGAAAGAAACGGATGAGAAATCTTCCATGTTTTAATGCTCTAAAGGTAACTCGTAACCACTACAGTGATTTTATGCTTTATTTGGAAAATTAAAATTACAACACTGATAAGTTTATAAGACTTGATCCCATTAATAATTGATACCCAAATTACAGCTCAAATACATCTTTTTTCTTCAATTTAATAAACATGCTTAACCTGCAACTGAAACTGTGATTTGATCCTTTCTGAAGGGTTATTTTTCACAAGTGAAAAGGTACAGTAACCCGGAGCCCAACACAAATGTTCTGCTTGGGAAATTAATTTTTCTCGACTGGGATGGCAACTGATCATCCTGATAACTAGCTTCTACTGTGGGAAGTTTAGCAATTATCCTATGAATTTATCTCTTTTTTTAAACAGCTATAAGTTGTGATAGCTGTAGCACTATAGCACTCTCATCTATAGTCCTCAAGGTGGTATTTCTTGCAGTGCATTTTATGTACTGCAATATCTCATAATCATGATTACTTACTTAACATGAAACTGAAACTGTTAAAATGATCCTTTTTTGGTTTTTTTTGTTGTTTTGGTTTTTGGGTTGGGTTTTTTTCCCCCATAGTCTACTTCTCATTTTTCACTACTTACCTTGAAGCCAGAAATATCTGGACAGAGATTAAAGCATGTATTTTTTAACAAGGCAGAATAATTTATTTAGAGATGTGCTAGAATCCTCCACCAGCTTTAAAATCAAGTTCACAAATCTGGCTAGAAGAACAGCTTTGGTGTTTCTAGAACATATCGGTCAGATGCAGGAATTACCAGCCAGCATTATTCTATTAATTCTACAATGCAATACACCCAGTGCTATGCAAGATGTAAGGGGCATTGATTGTTAACAGTCACTATGATGGTAAAAACCTACAAATCTTCACAAGCCCATAAAACATTTGTAACTCTTCAGTGTAATTTTGAGAAGAATCTACAAATTTAACTGTTGGGTCTATTTTGAAACAAAGACTGCTGAAACTACTGTTGGGTCTATTAAACAAAGACTGTTGCAACTACACTAGGAGAAATGTACTGACATGTAAATAAGGAAAGGTGAATGATAAAGTAGAAAAAATTGTAGAGGAAGAAAATGTTGGGGAGAAACACAACTACTTTGGGGTATTTTTTTTTTTTTCACTCTACTTAATCATGTAAGAAACAAATAGCTTTCATACTTTTTATTCCAGCAATTTCTTCAAGTGCTCTCCAACATGTAAGAATAATACTATCTTCTTGGCTATGGCTTTATTTCATCTCCAGAAATAATCCTCTATATATTACACAAATGGTATGCAACATTCTTTGATTTTTAAACTACACCAACGACAACCCTAATCCTGTGTCTAGGGAGCCAAATGAATCCTATGGTAGCACCAACAGCCATAACTGCACTGGGTTTAATCTACTTAGGAAGAACAATAATCACTTTCAAGATGTAGGGGCCCAGGCTTCTGTGATTAGATAAGAGACCACGGCCCAGGCTTCCTCCGCTTGTCATCGTGATGCATCTCCACCCCTGACTTTACCTGTGCTTGCTCAACAGCCAACACAAGCAGGGCTGACTGTGCTACAATCACACTTTCCATTTATTTTGTAGATACATGTTTTTGCTTTTCTATTCAGGACCTTAGTGTGTCCTAAGCTAGTAAACTACTCCAGATGTTTAAAAGCTTTTACTGGTGATGGGCATTTCAGAAGTTCAGGAAGCAGTTATGCAGAGCACACACCACACACCTCTTCTTTAGAACAGATACAGAGATTATTACAAGTTCACTGGAAAAGTATCTCATTGTGAAACTCTTCATTTATACAGTAAAATATTTTAACTGGGCCTATAATTATTTTTTTAAAGTAAATACACCAAACAGAGGCACAGACTCCTTTGGATTGTGAATGCAATTTAGGAAACTGTGACAATTCTGTGATTTTTTTTTTTTTTTGTAATTTTAGCTTCACTACTTTCAGCTCTTCTCCCTTAATTCCTCATCTCTGCAAACTCTGACATTTAGAAATTTTAAAGACAAACAGAATTATAATATTAAAAAAAAAAAGAGGTTAAACCCTTGATGTTTACATCCTGGACTTTGACTATTTCACAAATTGCAGAGAAGGGCAGTCATATCACAGGTTAGAAAGAATTACTGTCACAGGATAGCTCAAATAGCTTGAACAGGGTTAAACTGGAAGAGAATCTCAGGCTAAAAACATATTAATCTCCAGGTCATCAAGTTTTCCTCTTTTTGTTGGTATCTACAAAGCTGAGTGAACCAGGATGACTGCTGTCAGACTATGTTTTTTGAAGTTAGTTGTGTATGTCACTCAATAGTCCAAGGATATCTAGACACATTAAAAAAAAATCTCTTTCAAGTCTAGAAGCAAGAATTGCAAAGCAACAGAAGAGAGGTAAAACTTCAAGGGAAGGAAATATTTACTCAGCTGAACAATTCAATGGCTGTCATGTCTGAAAAATGTTTGAAAAGGGTACAGAGGGAATAAAAGAGAGGTGTTGAAGATACTGGCATTGTTAAACTAAGCATACCTAAAACACATCCACCCAATAACAGGGTATATCAACCTTCTCACTCAGTTGCTTTTCCAAAACCATTCCAGAATATAATCTGCAGAACATAAGAATGACCATTCACAATATGTGGAGTAATTATTTGAATATTATTTTTTAACTTGACTTCTCCTCTTTCTGGTATTATACACATTTAAATAAATATTCAAAATAGAAGATTCAGAAGGACTGGAAGGCACTTCAAATGCAATTTGCTGTCTAACAAGACAGATTTTGATTTCAAACTTCCTTCTAATCTGTAAAACAATTTGCAAATTTTAAATACAAAAACTTCACAAAAATCAAACAGCGCAAATTAATTGTTCAGATAATCAAGAAATAAATTTTCATTTCAATCTTTTAAAGCATCTATTTTTAAGATATCTTTTCATCTTATGCTTATATATTTGTTGACCTGTTTGCCTGTTTGCCCCCAAAGCTCATTGATTAATTTCAAATTACTTTGTTAGAGGGAAAGAAGTCAGAGGTAATGAAGCTTCTACAATTCCCAGGAACACAGAAAGAGAGAGGAGAGATGCCAAACATTCTACCATTGAGAAATACACTGCAGCAGGACCTCAGGATTTATTTAGATACCAGGAGATCCATATGGGAGCTAGATTACATAAATTGTAAGAGAAGCAACTTCAACATCAATCAGCTGCATGACATAAATCACAGCAAGTCAGGCTACATTAGTTCTAGCACACAAAGGAGTTCTGGTGTACTTCAAACTGCACATTTTGTTTCAGAAGGCCAAGTGCTGCTTCTTGGGGTTTGTTTTTCTGTTTATTTTTAACAAGACATTTAATCACAGAATCACTATGTTGGAAGAGAACTTCAAGATCATTAAATGCAACTCAGCCCTAACACCTCAACTAAACCATGGCACCCTGTGCCACATCAAATCTTTTTTTAAACACATCCAGGGATGGTGACTCTGCCAACTCTCCAGGCAGACCATTCCACTACTTTATCACTCTTCCAGTAAAAAAAAATATCCTGATATCCAACCTACATTTCCCGTAGTGCAGCTTGAGACTGTGTCCTTTTGCTCTGTCAGTTGCTGCCTGGAGAAAGTGACCAGCGCCCACCTGACTAGAGCCACCTTCAGGAAGTTGTACAGAGTGATAAGGAGTCATAGAGAGTGATAAGGTCACCTTGCTTTTCTGGTTTTATACTAAAAAAACATGTTTTGACCACAAAGTTAATAAGTACCTATCTTTGAAACAGAGGAGGAACAACCAGGAAATAGCAGTCCTACTGTTAAGTCTTCCATGCGTCCCTAACAGAATTTGGGGTTCCCTTCCTCTTGCAAGAAATTTGCTTACTTTCATGTCACTTTTAGAGATGGTATTTTTCCCAAAAGTTTGTTCAAAGAAGGAGGAAGACAAAGATGAAACAAAACCCTTGAGAAATCCCACCGATTATATTAATTTAACTGCTGTTACAAATAAGCTGGCCCCTCACTCCTGTCAAAGGCTTCCTTCTCATTCTGACCTTTATGTTTCTACCAGAAATGACAAATTACGAGCTCTCTAGAAAAAGAGAGCCAAGAGAAAACTGGTGTTTAGAAGCAAAGAAACATTCCATTCAATCATGAGATTCTACAGAGAAGAAAGAAGGTGAGCCTAGAGCTTACTTAGCTTTTCTGACAGCATGTACTTAAAAAGAAGAGCACCAAAAGAAAACGTGTGCCCTCTGTACCAGAATTCAAAAAAGCAATGTGGACTTGCTTTGCTTTGCACAGCAAACTGACAAAAGGAGTGGCCACTGCAAGATTCATGGCTTCTCCTGAGATGACAGGGTATTGGTTTAAAGATACGAACTCCTGGCAAGCCAAAGGAAAAACAGCACTCAACCTTTAAGGGGCTGAGAAGGGGTGGACATTAGCAGCTAAGGATAAAATGGTATCGCAAAATTCTAAGTTTAATTGAAAAAGTGGTTGAGAAGAAAAAAAAAAATCCATGTTCTTCAATTTGACCTCCAAAAGCTTCTCATGACAATGGTGTATTTTGGCTGACACTCCTGGCATAAGGCCATTCTTGCTTTGGTACAGAAATTACACCAAATTTCCTGTCACTGCTCACAAGAAGGCTGTTTATTTATAAAATGGGGAATAAAATTCTTTCTTTTTCAGTATTTACTGATTAATTTTACTTTCTTAGATGATGGACAGATAAGACTTCTCAAGTCTGTAAAACAAAATAAACGTGGGATCACTGACTTCTAAGTTAAAGATGATGAGCAGAGAATGAGACTCAGCTTTCAAAACACAGACCTTCTGGGCCTTTATTAGCATTGTGTATCACAAAATCATCAGGGTTTCACAGAAGGACAAGTTTTCCAGGAGCAACAAAACTTCTCATAAGCCTGAGGTCTTTGCTGTCATAATTGATGTTACGCTTGTAGGATCCCCAAACATATTTAAGACGATATAGTGATTGCAGTAGAGATAGAGGTGCTTAAGTGGAAATTCTCTATCACCTGAAATAAATATAACAAGACAGGAGTAAGCCAGCATTATTTACTCCAGAATGGAAATGACTTTTTAACTAAGGATAGCCAATATTCACTAAACATACCTCCTGTAAAACTGTTCAGGCACTCATCACAGTAGCACCCTTACTTATATGCAGAGGCACCCTTTCAGGACATCTTTTCTCAGAACTTTATTAAAAAGACAGGACCAATACAAAGGTGGAAGCTTCTATTTTAAATGGACACTGGATTAAGTTTTCTTGTTTAATCCTGTTCAGACACATACCAGATAAAATTCAGGCGAACTGAAAGAAACGTAATAAAAAAAGCAATTCTGTATTTTTTGTGTTTTTGATTACATTGTCTCTGAGGGAATTATTTTCTGATGTTTGCTCATCACTTGCAAGCGTCTGACAGACATTTTAGTAATTAATTATTTGTTTGCCTCCCTTTATGAGCAATTTAATGCAAGCATTAAAGTCTGGGCAGTTTTCATCATGTGCATAGATCATGTGATAAACTTTTGGCAATTAACGGAAAAAAGCTGAACCCCCAGAATCAGTTTTTTGATTCAAGTATTCACAAATATGACTTCAAAATCTACTTCCCATGAATATTAAAACTGGATAATCATTGTTCCCATAGACAGTCTTCTCAATTAATATATTCACTAGAATATTTATGGAAACATACACAAAAAGAGTGTGAACAGCATCAAAGTGAATCCATTTAAATACTAAGATGAATATTTGCAGCCTTCCTTCAATTTATTTTATTGTATTTTATGAGGTGTTTGCCCAACTCTGGCTTCAATCATGTCTCTACAGATGACTTTGACTGAAATGAATTGTCAGGGAATGATAGTTGCCCAACACTGGAGTGAAAAGAGGACAATCAAGGAAAGAAACTCCCAGGAAAGAAAGCAGGCTCTGTTTTTTAAAATGCTACCCAAGCAGTTAAAAGAAACCAAAGTCAACTGCTCTCTCAGACTCCCTACAGGATCTCACAGAGCTTTTCAATTTTTCATCTTAAGGTTACATTACTGGCTCTCTCTTTCCTGGGAAATGTGTTCTACACAGGAGCCTTACACACATACTTTAGGCTTTCAGCCTCAAGTGGATCCACCACACAGTGACTTGGTAACTCAAGTGTATTTTCATCCCGTCAAAGCAGAGGTGTCTGTAAATCTGCTGAGGTCACACAGCTGCAGTGCACTCTTTTTTTCTTTTTTGGAGGAATCTAGAACGCATGGTCAAATTACCATTCCGAATCTCCATTTTGCATGACCTTCATGGTAAAGGGAATAGAAAACTGCTGCATATAGCTTGGAAAATTAAGCTATTTATGGAGCTACCACTAGGTAGTGAAACTGCTACTTTCTTTCTAGTGAAAATTCATCATGTATTATTTGATTATTTCCTTTTCCCTGTTTTAAATGCACTCAACTCTTTGTTACTCTGTCTTTTGAACATAATCTAAACGTTGGAACAATTAGCTTTTTCATTTCAAGTGACAGATAACTGAAATTATGCTGTCCTTGTGCATTATTAAGAACAACAGTAACCAGGTACATTTAAAGGCTATACAATATTCAATATCATCTTTAATATTCTGCTTCATAATCTTAATAGAAAATTATACATGATTAATGAAGCTTTTAGTAGCTACTGCTGTCACAGCTTGAGTAACACCACCTCCAATGAATATTCTAAGGGAAGGGTCTTACTGGAAGTGTCTGAGTGACAACAGTGAAGTAGCAGGCTGCAATGTACTTCCTGACAAGAGAATAAAATCCAAAATAAAACAAAATTCTGTCTTAAGGAACTTGAAACTATTTAAATAACCGGGCATGGAAACAGACTGCAGTAAGGCATATTTTATATTACAGATTCACAAACAAAGCTTTTAAAGGGTTTCTAATGTGATCCCACTCCCATGCTATGGCAAATGAATAACTTAAGTTCTTAGATATAAACACATGGATGAGTAATGTAATTCCTAATTACTTCAAGAATATATGAGGCAGACACAGCATTACAGATGTCATACCAGAGATTTGAGTCTAGACCCCTGAAATGTACAAAGAAAAAAAATGGAGAAGAATAAAAAAAATCCCCACAATTTTTTTTTTATACAACTCAGCTAGGTCAACCTTTTAACTTAGTGAATAAAAGACCATGGTGATTTTACTACTATATGTAGGTATCTTCAAACAGAAACATTCCCAGACCTGGCAGGGCAATTGGATTCACCAAAGGTTTATCATGCCTGACCAACCTGACGGCTTTCTGTGATGAAATGACAATGAATACCTGACCAGTTGATGCAATCTCCCTTGAATTTAAGCACAGTATCCCCTGTGTCCAAGCTGGGATTGTACCATGTATATGCACGGACTACTAGATGTGTGAAAAACTATCCAGAATGTTGGGCTCAAAGAGAGATGGTACTCATTCATGGTGTGTCTAGAAGTCCGTGTATTTTCTGTCCTTGGAGGTTTTCAAGACACTGCTGAATAAAGGCCTAAAAAATTTTGCTTGATTCCAAAATCCACACAGATTTGAGTAGTTTAATGAGAGAACTCCTGAAGTCCCTTCCACACTGAATAATAAAACGAGTCTATGAAGATACCAGCTACAGATCGCTTCTTTAATTTGGTGAAGAAAAGTCTAACAAGAACTATTTACTCAAATCTAAAACCAAATGTACTGAAAAGAAAATTTCTAGCCCTGTAATTAACAAAAAAGTAAGTGCCAGGAGGCAGAGAGGACTCCACATCCCTGATGGTTTAAAATCAACGTACAATGCTGCTGTGAGGCAACTTGTACTCAGTTAGAGAATCACAGAATGATAAAATTGTTTATGATGGAAAAGGCCTTTAAGATCATTGAGTCCATCCATTAGCCCAGCACTGCCATGTCTACCACTAAATCATTTCCCTAAGTGCCAAGTATACACATCTTTTAAACATCTCCAGGGATGGTCTCCCAATCACTTTGCTGGGAAGCCTGTTCCAATGTTTGTCAGCCCTTTCCATGAAGAAATTTTTCCCAATATCCAATCTAAACCTCCTGTCGTGCAACTTGAGACCATTTCCTCTGCTAGTGACTTGGGAGAAGAAAGCTACCCCCACCTCACTAATACCTCCACAGAGACCTCAAACATGAGTAAATTGTGGGAACCACTTGGAGAAAAACAAGAAGTCATGTAAAATAACAAAATGGCATTAACTTTTTGTCTGTAACACCTACAAGTTAAGGAAAATGCTAGCTATTATTTGGTTAAATAAATATCTAACCGACCTTAGTTTTTAACCAAAAAAGATTAAATAATCCCCATTCAAAATTAAGAAAAAAGAAAACAGATACAAAAAAATAACTGGAATAGTTACTAACTGTACATAATTTCCAGTGCTTTTCCAGTGCAAGGCTTTGTAATAGGTAATCGGCTTTGTTCCCTGGTTTGCATTTAAGATTAATTCACAGTGAGAGCTTTAAGTCACTTCAAATACCCCGTAGCAGCAAATTTCAAGATTTGTATTGAGCTCTCTGTAAAAACAAAGGATTCTACCCACAGAGGAATTTAAAACACCATGGCATTATCAATTGTGGACACAATTAAAATAGCCATTACAACAAAGCAGCATAATATTCTTCTAAAAGCAAAAAGGTGAGGCTTGCATTTGCTCAGCTTTTAAAAATCAAACAAAATCAGTACTGCTCAGCCTGCTAGATCATTATTTTCAAGTATGCAGCTAGCACCCTTTGTATTTCCAATTTAACATGAATCACACTCTAGAATGAGCTCATGGAGTTACTGCACATTAAGGTAAAATTTTAAGTACTCAAATAAATTTGCATAAACAAATATTTGTACATGGCATATAACTAATTCAGAATTTTATGCAGCACACACTGAAAATCTTCACATGTTCTTACTTGTAATTTAACATGGGAACCCCTTTTGTTTCCAAACATAGTACAGATTTGTCAGCCAAGGATACATGAAAGAAGCTTGACATTTTAAACAATGCCTTTGTAAAATTATCAGACTGTAAACTAATGATTGAAAAGTTTTTACAAGGTTGGAACACCTTTCCTCATGCTAAGGCAACTACAAAGGCTGAATGACTTTTTTTCACTCTTGCCAAAGTAACATACCCATAGGCCCAACATAAAATGTTTCACCTCCGCAATAAACAAAACAAACAAACAAACAAAAAGCTACAATGTAGCAAAACCAAGACAGCCAGAATCTTTGAACCTCACCTAACTGAGGTATTACTGCTGAACGTCTGTAAGACCAGGAAAAAAACTTCATCAGAGAGAAAATTTAAAAGACAAAGTAGTGACTATTCCAAGTCTTGTTATAAAAAGTGCTCGTTACATAGCTGCAGGTCAACCTACCTATGAACTGTAGGATTTCCACCTAAAAACCAGAAGGGGACAGAAAGATATCCCAACTAAAACAATCCACTGAAAGTCAGGTAGATGTGGATCAAAACTATTTTTATGTAAAGAAACCTTATATAGATCATTCACTGATTTTACTGCATTCAGCATATCTGAAACGAGATGTTAAAAATCTTACAGGGCATAGGACAAACCAACTTTTAAAAATTAGAAAGGAATAAAATACAAAGGAAAAATAGTAAACTGGGCAGGGAGGAAGTTGTTGCACTTTTTCAAAGTTCAAAGATTAGTGGAAAACCAAGTAATTGTGGCCAGGAATTAACTCAGCATCCTCAGTAGTAAGAACATGGTAAGAAAGGCCCTTTGTTGAAATCTGCACCTTGGGAACTATTTCATATGGAAGCCAAATGAGATTTATTTAAATAAAATTAGTGATGACTGATCTACATTTGTCTGCCCAGCAACAAATCATTCAACACCCCATCACCCCCCTCAGACATTATTCCTCTCCTACCTTCAAAACTCCCAGCAAACAGATAAATCCACGTAATGGCTGGGACAAAAAGGATGGTCAGAGAGGCAGCCAGGAATTTCCGTCGCCCTCTGCAGATCCCCAGCATTCTCTCAGGAGTGCAGAATCGCAACCCAAAGCTGTTCCTATGTCGGAAGCAAATAGACCACAGCCTCCCACATATTACTCCCTGAAAAGGAAAGGAAAAAAATATTTCAACAGCTTATCTCTCTACAGGAAGTTATAAACTATGACAGTGTTCCAAAAGAGTTAAAAAAACAGGTCTAAAAAAAGGGCTACTGCAATTGCAAGGTGGTACCCATTTCAAAATTATCCATGACTACTTAATAATAAAACAAGTTTTAAAAGTCAAATTAAGACAGTAAGTTAATAAAACACATCATATCATCTAAATACACACTAAGCTCCATCTTACCAAAAGATGTCAGCTTTATTTGCTGTTTTGTCCTCATTTTATTCTACAGGAACTCTGAGATCTTTGATGCCCATATGTGCTGGGGTGCCATGGCAGGTAAGAGAAAGCCACCCACATTCCTTCACCTGCTCCCAAAGAGCAGAAGTCACACCACCGAATCAGAGATCTGTCTGCAGTTGGTCATGGACTCAAGAGAGTGAACCAAAAAAGGGAAAGCTGAAGTTTGAGGGTAGGAGGATGTTACTGAAATTATCCACTTTGCACATCAAAAAGCAGTGCTGATGAACTGCTGTGTAATAGGGGAGAAAAGAAAGTGCAAAATGGGCAAGGAAATAGCCTTATTCACACAGGGGATATCAGGAGCCTTAGACTGTATGCATGGGAAAAACGGATTCTGTTGAATAGCACAGTTTTTATTAGAAAAAAAAATTCTGATCCAAATTTGAAATAATTGTTCTGCATGTCAGAGGGGCCAAAAAAAAAATATATGACGATTTTTATTCACAGGAAAATATTAATTTTCCTGTGAATAAAACAGGAAAGTTTTATTCACAGGAAAATTAATCTTCCCACACCAGTTCTGGCATGCAGAACATAAAAATTATCTTTCATAGTGATAGCCATTTTTTTTTGAAAGAGAAGGAAGGCTAGTAGTAGACAAGTTAGAAGAGGAAAGACAAGTATTAAGTCCATGAAAATCTACCTCAGGTTTTGTGTGAAAGGGCTTGTTTTTCAGTTCCAAGAAATGGTCTACAAGAATGATAGGGAAAGAAACACAGACTCTGGTAGTACAAGGTGCTTAATAACAGTGCCCTTTGACTTATGCTTAAACTAGCACTAGAGCTAATACAAGCAATGAAAGCATTTCTACAGTGACATGTTAACAAAGGCTGCTGTGTGCCTTGAGAGTATCTTAACTCACAACTCCATATATATTGCAGTAAAAATCAATTCTAAAATTAAATTACAGCAAAAATGAGAATGTAGACAAGAGAAATCGGTTCAGACAAAAATCTCTGGTGCTGGAGATACCTGGCTACAGTAATCAGGCAAACTTACAGCTGATCCTTGAACATTCAATAGAGCCCACTTTACTACACTACAGTTTAAGAGCCCTGATAGTACTGTGACCTTGGAACTGATAAAATGGACTACAATTTGTCTAGAGCCAGCACAAAAAGCATTCCATTGTGTCAGCTTTTCAAGGCAATGAATGCTTCACCACAGAGATTTTGCACAAAATATGTGGGCAGACTTAATATTACAACAGTGGTATTAGAGTCACACTGTGTTAGACAGAGGCACACATTTGGTAGATAAATTGTGGAGAATCTTATCTTTATTCACTGTATTTGGATAATGATTACATTTCATTTCTTTTCCTTATAGCACATAGCTTGTACAACTTCTCTGAAGAGAGTCCTTTACATGCCTACTTGAAAAACACTCTCCCAGGCTTCTGTGTTTATAAGCATGTATATTATAAAATGCACAGAATCACTTAATTTTAAGTAGGAATTTTTTCTTTTCCTTAAATGTACTGGCATGCACCACTGACATCACGTGTGTATAGAAAAATAAACCTCTGAAAATATAAACTTCCAAGCACAGTCATAGGCAAATAGCCACATCCTGCACTGAAACATGCTGGATACTGCTCCTGTCAATGACACCTGTAAAAATTACAGGTAACAAAGTAAGAGTCAACACCACCTTTCTGAAATTACAGTTACGAGTATGCTGATACAAGTTTCCAGGGCAATGACATACAGATTCAGAAGTCTAAGAGTTACAGTGCTGCTAGCGGACTAATTCATCCTGAGGTGGCATATTTAAGAAATCATTTGATCTTTTCCTACATATACTTTTAAATATCCATATATGTTAAGTTTCTGAAGAGGTTGATATGGCAAATGGGATCCGGCTTGTCTGCCCTAGGAATGTAAAGTACTCTAACGAATCGAAAAGGTATAAGGCACAACACTGAACTCCCAGTTCAGCTGCGAAGCAAAGACAGGAATGTGGCAAATTCAGTTTTCTACAAATTGTCATTCAGACAAAACAGCCAAATCATTTTGCATATTCGTGCATATCTCCTTTACCTAACTACAAAAACATTTGGGAAAATCCCTAACAGACAAGTCAGCTTGTGATGGATCACCCTAGGAAATGCTAAGATACTTCTTTTACTAGTGCATTAAAAGAGCCATAAACTAGTTTAAATTATGCTTCTACTATCTCCCCACCTCCCCAAAGTTGTGAATAGTATCCCTTGGGTCTTAAATAGTCATTTTTAGTGTATAAAATCACTGCGCCTGATGATTACTTTTATCCAAAGTAGATGATGCATCATGTGCAACTCTTACACAAACAATTACATAAAACTTCCATAAATGGTAATGAAGATCCTTGGCTTACAGGAAGAGCTTTGGACTCAATCTTGTATTCACTATTGGCTTTACTCAGAAACAATGTTACCTAATATACCAGTGTCAAATAAATTGAAAGAAGACATTGCAGCTCTTTTGACTTGGTTTTCCTTTCAACAGGTGCCAGATTGATATCCACCATGGAAAGAAAGGGATTGACAACACTGGTTGGACCAAGGACTGAGCACAAAACATAGCTGCACATTTCTGCCATATGAGCCTGCAAATGCCTTTCAGAATTCTCCTATGGTCTCTACTGTTCTTCATGCCACAGTCCTACTGAATCAGACTGTTACCTGCCTAAAAGCTCTTAGAAAGCAGTTTCATGGTACAAGCTAAAACTGAAGCTACTTCAGATGTGACATTGCTAGGCACGTTCATCCTTCCAGTAAAATGGTTCACTTCATTTACACAAAGCCATGCAGAGCTCCTTCTGATAGTTTTCAGTCTCAACAGTACAGTACAACACCTGTACTTAGAAACACACAGCATGAAATATATCGGAAACAAAACAAAGGATGAAGGAATAACTGGCCAATTTAACCACAGCATCCAGGTGTGATACTCCAAGCAAAAAACAGCCAGTGGTTGCTCCCTGCCTGTTGCCCAGTGTTGGTATTTTCAGATCTAACTGAGTCACAACAAGCATCTGCAGCTTTACTGATCTTTACTGGGTTTATCTCAAAGCAAGGGAGACCACAATTAGACCCAGAGTGAAAGGGAGCATTTGTGTTTGCACTTTCAGACACAGTCTCAGCTACACCCCTCCTGACACAATCAGGTTTTCTGCCTGTGGCACAGATACTAAAAAGCACATTGCAGGATATTGTTCTACCTTGCACTTCAATTGTGCTCCAAGAGCATGATATAAACGTATTTTAGAAATCTGATTCAGTAAGTACTACCCATAAAAGCCAGTTGTATGTACATCATATGCATTGTGTCTTGCTGTCAGTGTGTCAGGTGCTGTACACTTCTAGGACACACCAATTCAGGATTTATAAAACCTACTGCACAGAAACAGCTCCACACACTATCCTGCAACCTGGGGCCAGCTCACCCCTCCCCGACTGCTGCTAACAGCGCTCCAAAAGGCTACCAGCTTGGACAGTGCTGGTGTGCAGGGTCACAGTGGGAATTAAAATAATTTGGGGTTCTCATTGCAAAGAATTACTCATGACTTACTCATCACCTTCTCATCTGACCAGAATGACCTTTCTTACCTTCACATATAGACAAATACTTCCATTAACTACACTAACTTAACATTGTAGTTTCTTTGTTTTAAATTGTGGATTATCTCCTCAGCTAAGCATGAAGCAGCTCTCAACCAGTATGAGCAGCACATATATTAAAGTACATAACACAACACTAATCGCTTTGGTATTCAGTTTCTATATATTTATTTTCTTTAATTACAGCAGGAGAACTTGACTATGTCAGACATTCAGGAGGAGTTCAGTGCAACAATGGAAATAATTATGAAAACAAAAATCAAACACAATTAACTAGATTTAACTGCTCTGCCATAAAAAGCTTTTCTAACTGCTTCAGACATTTCCTTGCATATGTTACAGTTAATCTTTTCCCAGTAATCTTCAATTTGTTTTTAGAGCCACTGGAAATAAATATATACAGTTAAAGTTGTTTATACAGCAATCCTGTGCCTTGGCTTTGTTGTGCTTTTTAAATTAATGTTATCTAATTCTTTCTGCTCTTGCAGTCTCTCTGCTCTCCTTCTGCACACTTGCAGTCACAGAGTCAATGAACAATTTTTACTGTAAAGCTTTTTCCTTGGCTCTGTATCAATGTAGCATTCATCCCTTACGGGAGATTTTTCAGATTTTTGCCACACTCAAAATATAAATAAAGTAAAAAAGCAGTATCTTATGCAATAGTTTTCTGGGGGTTTTTTTAAATGTTGACAATGAGGGTTTATGAGTTTACTCCTTGACAGTCAGATTTTATCTTGCAGCTTTGCAGTCTTCCCATTAAGGGAGCAGGCTGCCGTGCGACATTGTAATATTAAAGAGAAGTTTGGTACCATAAAAGCAGGGTGCAGAGTAACCCCAAGATTAAGAAACACAATATGAAAGAATTAAATGGTAAATCTTTATTTAATTAAAAATCTCTCTGTTAATTTTCATTGCTTAAACCCAGACAGATCAACTAAGCACAACACAGCCACTCACTCACCCATATCCTTCCAGTGGGATGGGGAGAAGAATCAGAAAAGGGTAAAACTCATCGGTTGAGACAAGAACAGCTTAATAATTCAAATGAGGTAAAATATGATTATTTATTCATCACCATTATTACTACAACAACAACAGTAACTGCAATGAAAAGGAGACAGAGAGAGGAGTAAAACCCAAGAAAAAGCACGTGATGCACAATACAGCTGCTCATTACCTGCTGACCAATGCCCAGCCTGTCCCCGAGCAGCAGTCAGCCCCTTCCAGATAACTCTCCCAGTTTACAAACTGGGCATCTTGTCATATGATATGGAATATCTCTGGCCTTTGGGTCAGCTGTCCTGGCCATGCTCCCTCCTGACTTCTTCTGCAGCTCCTCATTGGCAGAGCATGGGAAACTGAAAAATCCTTTCATTTGAATAAGTATGACCTAGCAACAACCAAAATATCAGGGTATTATCAACATTATTCTCAGGCTAAATCCAAAACATGGCACTGTTCCAGCTACTAAGAAGAAAATTAACTCTATTCCAGTCAAAGTCAAGACAGTTAATGTATTCCACTTCTCACATTTTTAGAATGGAAACAGCATTTTGAAAGAAAATGCCATCTCTTCTCTCATCAACCTCTTCTTCTTCCACCCAGAAGAACTTACTACAGAAACAAATCTAAGGCTCCTTTTATTCCCACACCCTTAATTTCCTTGGCATTGGAGAACCTCACCCCAAAATCAGACTTGTTAATCCTATAGTATCGTGACTTCAAAGAAGAACTAGGATTACACTCAAACTCAGCATACACCTCACAAATTCTGTGAAGCCACTTTATAGTAAAAGATTACAGCAGAGTTTCCAAATGCTACCAAATGCACTCTTTCTCAGCTAGTTATGAGGAAGCAGTCCTATCTGTAAGAGAGAAAATAGCCACTAAGTTGACAGCACAAATGAATTCTGCCTTGGAACTGTCCTAACTGCTCCAAGGGCACACAGAATTGACATTTTTTATATCTTCACTCAATACATGCTATGGCTTAAGGAAAATTCTATTAGTGCCCTGTTAATCTAAGTTTTCTAGAAGGTTCCAGCTGTAAGCAACACCACCACAGGAATGGAATCTCTCCTGACAGTAGTCACAGACAGAGAGAAGCAAATAAACAATATGCTTTCACATTTTCCTGTTTTCATTCCCATGTACTCCTTTATGTACATATATATATATATACACACATATATGTATACATACACACACTTCTAATGACATTCTTTTTTTCCTTTCAAGCCTACACTTTCATTCAAAAGAATGACAGCCTGCAACTTCCAAAATTATTATTAAGGAATAAGACAATCTAAGACCAACAGGACAAGAATCTTTTCCTAAGCCTCCACTAGAATGTCACTTAGCATGAGGGAAAATAAAATGCAATCTGTTGCGAAAAGAGAGAAGCAACAAACTACAATCATGAGAGAAAGATTGATCTTGTCCATTGCATTTCATTTGCAACCAAAGAATTATACTTACTTTTAAAGCAGATACTGACCTGTTTTCTCAAGTTCTCCAAACCCCATCTGTACTCTACTTTCTCAGCTATATGGGCATACAGCATCAGTATTTCCTGACTCCCCAACTTATCTAAGGACTCAGCACAATTCAAGGAAAGTGAAACAGAGCCTGGCTTTGTTTACGTATGGCAGAATTCTAACAAGATCCTATATACACATACTGAGAGTACCTTAGAATTCGAGATCCCAGTGCCACTGAATTATGAACATACTGGAGTCCATGACCAGCCATCAGCATCACATAACTGTCATACAGAATATTTCAACAGAAAAGCATCTCCCCTTCAGAATCACAGTCTACAGTCAGGCCACAGCATTACTACATATTTGAATTTCAGACTTATAAAAAGGACAAAGTTCCACACCTTTTCAAATCCAAGCATCTCTACCTAAAGTAGTGGCAGAAAGCAATAAAAAAAAAAAAAAAGGGTAACCTGCTATCTGTTCTAACCTCAAAGAAAACATCAGTTTGTTGATGTATCACTGCTCTCCCCNGAGGGTTTATGAGTTTACTCCTTGACAGTCAGATTTTATCTTGCAGCTTTGCAGTCTTCCCATTAAGGGAGCAGGCTGCCGTGCGACATTGTAATATTAAAGAGAAGTTTGGTACCATAAAAGCAGGGTGCAGAGTAACCCCAAGATTAAGAAACACAATATGAAAGAATTAAATGGTAAATCTTTATTTAATTAAAAATCTCTCTGTTAATTTTCATTGCTTAAACCCAGACAGATCAACTAAGCACAACACAGCCACTCACTCACCCATATCCTTCCAGTGGGATGGGGAGAAGAATCAGAAAAGGGTAAAACTCATCGGTTGAGACAAGAACAGCTTAATAATTCAAATGAGGTAAAATATGATTATTTATTCATCACCATTATTACTACAACAACAACAGTAACTGCAATGAAAAGGAGACAGAGAGAGGAGTAAAACCCAAGAAAAAGCACGTGATACACAATACAGCCGCTCATTACCTGCTGACCAATGCCCAGCCTGTCCCCGAGCAGCAGTCAGCCCCTTCCAGATAACTCTCCCAGTTTACAAACTGGGCATCTTGTCATATGATATGGAATATCTCTGGCCTTTGGGTCAGCTGTCCTGGCCATGCTCCCTCCTGACTTCTTCTGCAGCTCCTCATTGGCAGAGCATGGGAAACTGAAAAATCCTTTCATTTGAATAAGTATGACCTAGCAACAACCAAAATATCAGGGTATTATCAACATTATTCTCAGGCTAAATCCAAAACATGGCACTGTTCCAGCTACTAAGAAGAAAATTAACTCTATTCCAGTCAAAGTCAAGACAGTTAATGTATTCCACTTCTCACATTTTTAGAATGGAAACAGCATTTTGAAAGAAAATGCCATCTCTTCTCTCATCAACCTCTTCTTCTTCCACCCAGAAGAACTTACTACAGAAACAAATCTAAGGCTCCTTTTATTCCCACACCCTTAATTTCCTTGGCATTGGAGAACCTCACCCCAAAATCAGACTTGTTAATCCTATAGTATCGTGACTTCAAAGAAGAACGAGGATTACACTCAAACTCAGCATACACCTCACAAATTCTGTGAAGCCACTTTATAGTAAAAGATTACAGCAGAGTTTCCAAATGCTACCAAATGCACTCTTTCTCAGCTAGTTATGAGGAAGCAGTCCTATCTGTAAGAGAGAAAATAGCCACTAAGTTGACAGCACAAATGAATTCTGCCTTGGAACTGTCCTAACTGCTCCAAGGGCACACAGAATTGACATTTTTTATATCTTCACTCAATACATGCTATGGCTTAAGGAAAATTCTATTAGTGCCCTGTTAATCTAAGTTTTCTAGAAGGTTCCAGCTGTAAGCAACACCACCACAGGAATGGAATCTCTCCTGACAGTAGTCACAGACAGAGAGAAGCAAATAAACAATATGCTTTCACATTTTCCTGTTTTCATTCCCATGTACTCCTTTATGTACATATATATATATATACACACATATATGTATACATACACACACTTCTAATGACATTCTTTTTTTCCTTTCAAGCCTACACTTCCATTCAAAAGAATGACAGCCTGCAACTTCCAAAATTATTATTAAGGAATAAGACAATCTAAGACCAACAGGACAAGAATCTTTTCCTAAGCCTCCACTAGAATGTCACTTAGCATGAGGGAAAATAAAATGCAATCTGTTGCGAAAAGAGAGAAGCAACAAACTACAATCATGAGAGAAAGATTGATCTTGTCCATTGCATTTCATTTGCAACCAAAGAATTATACTTACTTTTAAAGCAGATACTGACCTGTTTTCTCAAGTTCTCCAAACCCCATCTGTACTCTACTTTCTCAGCTATATGGGCATACAGCATCAGTATTTCCTGACTCCCCAACTTATCTAAGGACTCAGCACAATTCAAGGAAAGTGAAACAGAGCCTGGCTTTGTTTACGTATGGCAGAATTCTAACAAGATCCTATATACACATACTGAGAGTACCTTAGAATTCGAGATCCCAGTGCCACTGAATTGTGAACATACTGGAGTCCATGACCAGCCATCAGCATCACATAACTGTCATACAGAATATTTCAACAGAAAAGCATCTCCCCTTCAGAATCACAGTCTACAGTCAGGCCACAGCATTACTACATATTTGAATTTCAGACTTATAAAAAGGACAAAGTTCCACACCTTTTCAAATCCAAGCATCTCTACCTAAAGTAGTGGCAGAAAGCAATAAAAAAAAAAAAAAAGGGTAACCTGCTATCTGTTCTAACCTCAAAGAAAACATCAGTTTGTTGATGTATCACTGCTCTCCCCACCTTTACACCACAGCATCTTTCTACTTCATAATCAAATAGAGACAAGCCATGGGTTTGTCCGTTCACCTTGTGCACATAAAACCACATAGAAAAAAAATGTTCTTTAAAACAGGAGTAGGGCACTAGTGCATCACATATAACCGTTCTCACGAATTTTTATGCTAATACTTTGCTTCTCAGCTGAAGTTCTTGGATGCTTGTTCAAAAGCAGTGTTTACCTTCATTAGAATCCACTGCGTATAAAGCTGCTCTAACAAGGAAATTGATTAAAGATTCATTAAAAAGTTTTGCTCAGGAGAGAACAATTATTTCTTGAAATGTTCCTCCGTGACAAAAAAAAAAAAATCTCTCTATGAAGCAAAGTCCTACAATAAAAAATTTTAAAAAGCACAACAACCCCCACCCTGCCCCC